>CM051272.1:41177150-41242150 GCA_027921565.1 Artemia sinica | reverse complement strand
AGGCGACTTGAAAACTAACTTTAGAATAAAAAAGAAGCTCTCTGTTGCCACATAGTAACATCATTCCTTAAAAATCGTTTGATTTAGGGGTGTGGTTTATTAAGTCAGGGTTGATAGTGAAGAGTTGACTGGAAACACCCAAAAACAAAAATAAATGAAGAAAAATAAATGTGATGTATATTGTATATTGTCTCCCGGGTTATTTAATTTCGTAATCGACTGGTTCATAATCAGAGCAATGACGACCTTTTCAGGCGTTGAAGTAAGTCCCAATTTTTTTGATCACCGATCTGGACTTCGCCAACGATATTAGCTTATTAACTGAATCTCGTTCAGAAGCCCAATCTATGCTATTGAAAGCAGCTGAAGAATCCTTTCTGGGGGTCCTGAAGATAAGCTCCTCGAAGACAAAAGTCATGGTGTCCGGTATATCATCCCAAGGCCCCAAAATCTTACTAGAACAGTCGCCCATAGACAAGATAACGGAATTCAAGTACCTAGGCTCTTTGGTAGACCCAATAGGAGGATGCACATCAGAAATTCAGTCGAGAATTGCTTCAGCAATTGGAGTCTTCACACAGCTAACCCACTTTCTACTGAACCAGAAAAAAGTCCTTTGAAGACAAGAATAAGGATATATAAGGCCCTCGTTCGGTTTGTCCTTCTAGACGGTTGTGAGGCATGGGCTCTGAAAGCATCCGACATACAAGCCCCCAATACATTCGATCAATCACGTCTAAGGAGAATCATTGGCATCAAACTCCGTGATCGAGTCAACAATGATGAACTCCGCAAAATTTGCCATTTCAACGTTTTGATTTGGCTACTATAATCAAACAAAGAAGACTCCGATGGTTCGGCCATGTACTTAGCCGCCCACAGCACACCTTTGTCAATAAAGCCCTCAGGTGTACGCCTCCTCCGGGATGGAAAAAGTGACATGGAAGACAAAATAAATCGTGGCTTGACTGCATCAAGGCAGACCTAGACCCACTCGGTGGCTTCAAGAACCATTGACGAAGATGGGATAAGTCCTGGACCGAATTGATTGAGCCACTCACGAACGACCGAGACTCTTGGCTTACCACAAAGACGAAGCTACTGGACGCCAGGGAGGGTTGAGATGCTTGAATCCTGCTACAAGTAGTGAGTACATCTCAGGTGATAAAGAGCGAGAATGAGCGTTGGTAGCAAAAATGATATATTGAACCTGACAAAATATTTGTAAGAAAAATACGTGAGAAAGTAATAATAAAATGATAATAAGTAAACATGCCTCTTAGAATATGCACACTGAATGAAGACCCACTTCAAGTTAATATGTGTGAGATTATTTTATTTTGCACATATACGCAAAGCATTTGTCAAAATCTGCCAACAAGCCCCAAAGGACTTGCTGGCTGCAAGTGATACTTTTCTCTATTCTACGTATTCTGGTAGCACTATTTCTACATGTTATTCATGTTAGCAAAACACATCCTACTTACATAAAACACACGCATGATTACTATTGTTTTGCAAGGAAAAATATATCCACTGTAGCCTTGAAGACAACCAAGCGACTCGGATTTCTCATTTCAACTGGAATTATATCCCGTATACAGGGGGCAAGACTGCTTTTGCTTATTTATTGCTTTGTTAGGCTGCAGCTTAAGTTTTGATTTCAAAAAAAACTTACTGCTCAGTAATACCTTGGTGTTTCCAAATGATCACACTTCGGTGAGATCCAAGCCTGAACATTATATGGTTGACTGTAGAGTTCCTAATTGAAAGTAATGACAAAAGCCAAACTTCTCAATCACCTTAAAAGTATATCTGTAAAAAAGTCGCTGCCATGTGTGCAGATTTAAGAAGGGACTCTTTGATATAAGAGGGCTGTTACTTGAATGTAACAAATTCTGCCAACCTGTCAAGGAGCTAAATAAACATGACTTCATCTCCTGTGATGAAGAGAGACACAATTAAGAAATATTGGGAGGATTGGCCTGAAAAATGATATATCAAATCTGGCAAAAATATTGTAAGAAAAATGTCTGAGAAAGAAATAACATCAAGTGGTTGTTCACTATATTTGATACATCTTGTAAAATTAAATAAACAAAAACAAGTTTTTTTAACTGAAAGTAAGGAGCGACATTAAAGCTTAAAACGAACAGAAATTATTCCGTATATGAAAGGAGCTGTCCCCTCCTCAACACCTCGCTCTATACGCTAAAGTTTTTTTTATTGTTTCAAAAAATAAAGTGTGAGACAGAGTCAAACTTAAGCGTAAAGAGCGAGGTCTTGAGGAGGGGACAGCCCCTTTCATATACGGAATAATTTCTGTTCGTTTTAAGTTTTAACGTTGCTCCTTACTTCCAGTTAAAAAAAAAACTTGTTTTTTTTCTAAATTTAGTTTCTGAATGTTTTGAATTAATGCAGCTTTGATTTTGGCTCACCGCACATGAATAATTAAAACAAAATTTGCATATTAATTTACCTTTTTTTTGAAAATGGCTTTCTCGAAATTTTGTTCTGACGTCACTTACGGATTAACTTACGTAACGAACTTCTATATTCGTATATTTTTATCATGTATATTAGGGAGTTCCCCCCCCCCTAGTCAATACCTCGCTCTTTACGCTAAAGTTCAAACTTTGTTCCAATTCTTTAAGAATGACCCCTTAATCACAAAGGCCGTCAATTAGAATAAATAGCTCTGATGAAAGTACAAAAGAAGCTTTAGCGTAAAGAGCGAGGTAATGACCAGGGGGGGAACCCAATGATATATGTAATAATTTCTGTTCGTTATAAGTTTTGATGTTTCTCCTTACTTTCAGTTGGAAAAAATTGTTGTTTTTTTTTTATTTAATTTCTGATCTTTTTTTTAAATAATGCTGGGAAATCTGGCACCCCTTTCATAGCGATGTCCCTTCCCCCTTAAAAACGTCCTCCAGGGAAAGCGCCTCCCACTTAACCCCCGGTACGATCGGTCGATACGATCACCGCTGAGAAAAAAAAAACATGCATCCATGATATTTTCTTCTGGCAAAAAACACAAAATTCCACATTTTTGCAGATAGGAGCTTGAAACTTCTATAGTAGGGTTCTCTGATACGCTGAATCTGAAGGTTGTCATTTTCATTAAAGTGCTATGACTTTGGGGGGGGGGGGGGGGTGTTTCCCCCTTTTTTCAAAAAAATTGCAAATTTTCTCAGGCGCGTAACTTTTAATGGGTAAGACTAAACTTGATGAAACTTATATATTTGAAATCAGCATAAAAATATGATTCTTTTGGTGTATCTATTGGTATCAAAATTGGTATCAGTTTTTTTTTTTTTAGTTTCGGTTACTATTGAGCCGGGTCGCTCCTTACTTACAGTTCGTTACCTCGAACTGTTTGAAAATTTAATAAATTGAATTCGACATATAAAGCTTGGTTTTGGGGTTTACTTAAGGTTCCCTCTGAAACAAGTGATTTTGCGACAAACCAGCAGCTTTAACCAGCATCAAAAGGACAAGATGTTTGTGTCATTGGATTGATTAGTCTCGGATCTGTCCATTCACCGAGCCAGAATTATTATATTACTTACACTTTATTTTTGAGAAGGATTTAAACTTGATTTAAAAATAGGAAAATTGTTCCTTTTTCAACAATTTTCAACTAATACTCAATGTACATCAAATTTCACAAAATTATCTCGGTAGATGAATAGAGCTAAATCTCAGCTATTGAATGGTACCACACTTGTTGTCTTTTGTTGATACATTAAAACCGTAGTAGAGCAGAAAAACAAAATACCAAAAAAATGCACAGGATCATAAACCTAAAAAATATAAATCAGCTAAAAAATAGCGAAAACTGAAAGATTAATTGTATATATCTTTCTTCTTTATTTCTATTGTAGTTATTTTGTATGAGAAATGAGATTACTAGCCGGAGAAAGGTGATAACCTTCACTACTACTACTACTAACAACTCACTGCAGCACCAAGCTAGCGCAGCTAGGCACGTTCCTCCTCCATACCAATCTAATCGAAGCCTCCCTCTTTAGACTATCTCAAGAACTTTCAATCTCCCTTGAATCTTTCCTTACGGCTCTCTCCATCCCATTTGAAGAAAACTTGCTTTTCGTTTGGCCCTGGATGGTTGGTCGACAAGGGCGATCTTTGACATTTCACATTTGAAATCAGTAATCCTATTATACTGTTGTCATACAACTTCAGATGAATTATCGGTTATCCAAGTTACTAAGCTACTGCACTAACCAGGATCAATTATAATTTATAAAATCCCATATCTCCCTGAAAATAACTATTTTGAATCCCAAAGTGACAAATACAGACCCTCTTGATGGGTATCACAACTGTTGTTGGTGATAGGTAAAAGTTAATCTACCATTCGTTTTCTCTTGGAGAAACCCTGGCTCTAGAAAATTTCTTGCATGGTATTTATCTGGTAACAGATTATTATCACAAAATTAATGACATGTCAGTCATCGTCATGCCCCCAAAGTGTCGAGATTTCCTGGAATTTTTCTAAATCTTTTGTCTCCGTATAATCTTTTTTTTTTTACTTCAAATGGGGTTGCCAAAATAGTCTTGAATTAACGATTTTTCAAGCGAGCACAGTTTTGAGTTCAAGAGTAGTTTATTTTCCTACTCCCCCCCTCCAAAAAAATATAATCTCACGCAATTTTGAATAAGTTCTTTTTTAAATTGTTTTAAATGATTTATGGCAAACTATTTAGACGTTGCATCATCAGAGTTTGGAAATCGGATATAAAAAGTTTAAAATCAATTTTAAAAGTAACAATTAAATACTCATCTATAGTACAAATAAAAAAAAGTTTTTTCAACTGAAAGTAACGTGCAATATTAAAACTTAAAATGAACAGAAATTATTCCGTATATGAGGGGAGGCTGCCCCTTCCTCAATCCCTCGCTCTTGGCACTAAAGTTTGACTTTTTGTCCCAATTCTTTAAGAACGACTTTTGAAAAATAAGTGCCGTTTAATTGGAATAAAAAGCTTTGTTAAAGTACTAAAATACTAAAGTAAAAATCTAGGTATAGAGGGGGGTACAACTCCCTTTATATACGGAATAGTTTCTGTTTATTTTAAATTTTAATGTTACTCCGTAGTTTCAATTGACAATTTTTTTTTAATAATTCAATTTCTGATCGCTCTTCAAATAATGCCGGGAAATCCATCGAAATTCCCCCGTGGCAAATTTCTCCAGCGTAAAATCCCCCGGGAAAATTTACTGTGGACAATTCCCCTGGAAAATTTTCCTTACTCTCATTTGAAAAAATGTTGTTTTTATTTCATTTTTGATAGTTTTTATTATCATGTTGAAAATACCCCCCTCCATGGAAAATTTCCCGCGGAAAATATCCCCAACAAAAAAATTCCCCATGCAATTCCCTCCCTGATGATCCATAGAGGAATTATAAATTCTGGGAAATTCCCCCATCGAAAATTTCACCTGGAAAAACACCTCCCGTCCCCCGGAAAATTTACTCCACGGGGGAAATTCTCCCCTTGGAAAATACCCTTCCTCGCAGAGAGTTCCCCCTGAAAAATGTCCCTATATTTCCAAAAAACAAATACTATATGCAAACAGTTGGCAAATTGTATGCTTTACAGCCCTTTCTCCAGGGGCTGTGAGGGGGGGGATCATTTCATCCTTAGTTGCAAAGTAATTTGACCTTACAACTATGGTGAACAAAATGGTTATCTCAAAACTTTGAACGTATGTCTTTGGGTAAAAAAAGGGTAAGGGCAAGGTGCTAGTTGCTTTCCAATCTTTTTGGTTACTTCACAAGGGCACTAGAACTTTAAGTTTCCGTTTGAATGATCCTCTCTCGATCTCTTAGGACCATTTTTTTATACGATTACTTCTGGAAAAAAATAATAATAATAAATAAACACGCATCTGTGATCTTTCTTCTGGCAAAAAATACCAACTCCACATTTTTTAGATATGAGAAGCCTCTATAGAAGGATTCTCTAATATGGTTAATCTAATCGTGTGATTTTCATCAAGATCCTTTGAATTTTTAGGGGATGTTTCACCTCTTTTTCGAAAATCGACCAAATTTTCTCAGGTTCGTAGCTTTTGATGGGTAACATTAAATTTAATGGAATTTCTATATTTGAGATCGGCATAAAAAGCTAAATCTTTTATTGTACTAATTGCTATCAAAATTCTTAAGTAGCTGAAACTTTTAAAGTTTCGGTTACTTTTGGGACAAGTTGCTCATTACTTACAGTTTGTTACCACAAACTGTTTGATAAAATTTAATCGTTTCGCCACTACTTTGGCGGCTATATAATTCAGATCAAATATTATGTATTCTCAACGTAAGCCACACTCCTCCAGTTGGGTTTTGCATTTCATCCCAAGTAATATTGAAATCCAATTTAGCATATTAAGTAATACTTTTTCTTTTTTCTAATCAAGTTTTACATTTTCCACTCTCCCTAAAACAGGATTTTCAATATTTGTTTATTCTTTTGTAGTAACTCTGCTTGTTATCTTGGGCTAAAGCACCTTAACTTGTTTCGAAGGAAGGGGACTTTACTTCGGCTTTGCGAACAGATATGGGCAATTTAAGCCCAACTCCCCAAATATTAAAATTTTCACGATTTTTTATTCTTCTTTAGGAAAAAAAGCA
Organism: Artemia sinica; assembly: GCA_027921565.1. Lineage (NCBI taxonomy): Eukaryota > Metazoa > Arthropoda > Branchiopoda > Anostraca > Artemiidae > Artemia > Artemia sinica. The sequence goes on along the minus strand of CM051272.1, from coordinate 41,235,492 downwards.
CTTCTTTTTCCTTTGAACCCACACTCTTGGTTTTATTTTTGCTTCCCAAAAGTTTAAGTGATATCATAGGCACCGCAATGGCGCTGCCTAAGTAAAGAGCGAAGTAAGCACAATGTATTTTTTTCACTAAGGCACTTCGTATAGAATGAATTTTTGTTGAAACTTTGGAACCAGCTCATTCGATTGCAAACTGAAAGTTCTAGTGCCCTCTTGAAGAGTCAAATGTGACTGGAGGGCAATCAGCCCCCGTCCCATGTCCCTTTATTCCCAAACACATCTAATAAAAATTTTGAGATAGCCATTTTGTTCAATAACTATTTCTCTGGGGAAGTCAACCGTCCACAGCCCTTGGGGCAAGGGCTGTAAATGGTGTAATTCTCCCATTGTTTACATAAAGTATTTGTTATCGAGAAAGGGGGCATATTTGGCCTATGGTGTTCAAAAAGGCCGAGGGCAGTCAGGTGAAGCATTCTGAGAATGTCAAGGGGAGTGTTGAACTGAATCAAAACACTATTTGCATGAAGGTTGTCAAAAGGACGTATCAGCAATATCTAGTAACATCTTAGCGTATTAAGTTAAAACTTTCAGGGCGTGTTAAGAGGGATGTTGAATGGACTAAAAGGCACTCTGTGCATACTGCTACTACTACTGCTTTTATAATGACTATTACTACGGCTGAAAATATTGACGTAAAATTTGAGGAAATGCTAAGGAAAAAGACGAACTAGACCAAAACATACTAGGTGCATACAGATTGTCAAAAGGACGCATCAGCAACATCTTATGAACTGCTTAGCGTATTATGCTGGAAATTCCAGGTAATGATGAGGGGAAATATCAATTGATCAAAAAGGCAATTTTTGCAAGATAACACGCCTACTACTATGACTACTACTGGTGCTATAACTACTGCTCCTATAGTGACTGCTATTACGGCTGGGGATATTGACGTAAAAATTTTAGGAAATGTTAAGGGGAAAGTTGGACTAGACCTAAACATACTATGTGCATACAGATTGTCAAAAGGGTGTATCAGTAATGTTCTAGGAACGGCTTAGTGTATCAAGCTGAAACGTCCAAGGCCTGATGAGGGGAATGTTCTACTGACCAAAAGGCAGTATATGCTTACTACTTCTGTTATTAATACTACTCTTGCTGCTACTGCTAATACAACACTACTACTACTATGAAGCTAGTACTATTAAGGCTAAGTGTGTAAAGGTGAAAATTTAAGAGTATATTGATGAGCAAGTTTAACTAAATAAAAATAATCTATGTTTATGCATGTTTTCAAAAGCGCTTATCTCGGGAATGGGTTAGGGCACTAAGTTGGAACTTTCAAGGAATGATTAAGGGGAAGACCAATTGACCAAAAGGCAATAAATGCAGGCTACTACTAATACTGCTACCACTACTATTACTGACACTACTACCACTACTCTAGCTACCGCTTATATTGCAACTACTACTAAGGCTAAGAGTATTAAGGTGAAAATTCCAAGAAAATTTAAGAAGGAAGTTGAACTAAATCAAAACACACTATGGACATACAGGCTGTCAAAAGGAATATCGACTGTGTCTTAGCAGCAGTTTATAGTATTAAGTTGAAACTTCCAGGGCTTGGCCAAAATGCAATATGACCATACTAATACGGCTACTACTGTTAGTACTACTACTAATCTTACTACTACTACTAATATTCCTACTGTTGCTACTGCGACTACTACTACAACTTAGACTAAAGGTTTGAAGGTAAAAATTTCAGGGAACACTAAGAGAAGCTGAAATAAATCAAAACACACTGTGTGTATGCAGGATGTCAAGGGGACGTATCAACAATATCTTAGGAACAATTTAGCATATTAAGTGTAAAATTTCAGGACGTGTTAAGAGGGATGTTGAACTGACCAAACGGCAGTCTATGGATACTGCTTTTACTACTGCTTCTATTGCTACGACTACTACTACTGAGGCTAAGGGTAGGAAGGTGAAACTTTCAGGGAATTTTTAAGAGGATGGTGAACTAAAAACACACTTTCTGCATGCCGGTTGTTAAAGGAGTGTATCAGCGATATCCCAGTAATGGTTGAGGGTATCAAGTTGAAACTTTCAGGGCCTGTCAAGAAGGATTTTGAACTAACCAAAAGCCACTATGCTCGCACCACTGCTACTACTACATTTACTACTGCGACGACTGCTTCTAGTAGGTCACTACTCAAGCTAAGGTTATTACGGTGTAACTTTTAGGGAATGTTGACGAGGGTGTTGAAATAAATTTAAACAGGCTATATGGGTGCAGGCTATTAATAGGGAGTAACAGCTATATCACAGGAACAGCTTAGAGTATTAAGTTGAAACTTTCAGTGCAGGTCTAGGGGAATGTTGACCAACCAAAATAAATTATATACATACTGCTAGTACTACTTCTACTTCTACTACTAAGGCCAAGGATATTAGAAGAAATTTTTAGGAAATGTTGAGAAGTATGTTGAATTAAAATGATACACGCTATGTATATGCAGGCTGTCAAAAAGCCGTATCATCCGTATCCTAAGGGCGGCTTAGAGCATAAAGTTGAAACTTTCAGAGCATGTTGAGGGGTATATTGAAACTAATAAAAATGCACAATATGCATACTACTACTACTAGTAATAGTGCTACTACTGCTGTCAGCACTAATATTACTAAGACTAATGGTATTAACGTGGGACTTTCTTGGATTGTCGAGGGAGATTTTGGGCTAAATCAAAGCGCATTGTGTGCGTGGAGGTTATCAAAAAGACTTATCAGCAATACATCAGAAACAGCTTTAAGTATTAAGTTGAAACTATCAGGGCACGAGGAAGGGATGTTGAACTATACCATAAAGTCACAATGTCAATACTTTTACTGGTTAATACTAATACTACTACTGCTATCACTATTACTACTTCTAATGCTCCTACTAATGCTTCTGCTGCTATGACTACTACCAATGCTAATGGTAAGGAAATTAGTTATTCTTTCAGAGAACGGTAAGGGCGGTGTTCAATTGAGTCAAAACACATTATGTACATGTGGATTATCAAAGGGTTATATTAGCAATATCCCAGCAACGGCTTAGGGTATTGAACTGAAACTTTCAGGGCTGCCAATATTACTACAACCTTTGCTACTACTTGTACTACTACTACTACTACTAACAACTCACCGCAGCACCAAGCCGCCTGAGGCCAACACAGCTACGCACGCTCCTCCTCCACCCCAATCTATTCAAAGCCTCCCTTTTTACACCCGCCCACGAAGTTCCCATTTCCTTTAAATCTTTCTTTATGACGTCCTCCCACCCCAGGCAGGGACGACCTGCTTTCCGTTTAGCCCTAGATGGTTGGCCGAAAAGGACAATCTTCGGCAATCTGTCATCCTTCATCCGCACAACGTGCCCTAGCCACCTCAACCTTTCTTTCATTATAGCCCTAGAAAGCGGTATTAAACCACATTTTTCGTATAGCCTATTGTTTGAAATACGGTCAGTCAGCCTGGTACCCAGAACAATCCTTAAGCAATTTCTCTGGAAAACATCTAGCAAATCTTCATCCGCTTTTCGGAGCGTCCATGCTTCAGAGCCATATTTGACCACTGTCATCACTGTAGCTTCTAATGTTCTAATCTTGGTTTGCAGACTTATCTTCCTATTCTTCCAGACTTTTTTTAACTGTGAAAAAACACCCTGAGCCTTGGCTATTCTATATTTAACATCTTCACTGCTCCCACCATCTTTACTAATAATACTACCAAGGTAAGTGAAGCTGCCCACCTGATCAATCTTTTCATTACCCAACGTCACCTTTTCATCTTCACTTATTCCTAGACTTAGTGACTTAGTCTTCCTAACATTAATTTTCAAACCAATTCTAGCACCCTGAACTCGCAAAACCTCTAAAACTTCATTCATTTTGCTCACACTTTCATCTAGGATGCTTAAATCATCAGCATAATCCAAGTCCAGGAGACTTTTTCCTCCCCATTTGATTCCGTGGTCTCCCATTGCCTTTCCTGTGCTCCTTAAAACAAAGTCCATCAAAATAATCCATACAAAGGGAGATAGAACACAACCCTGCTTAACTCCTGATTTAATACAAAACCAGCTGCTAACCTCATTGCCTACCTTAACCGCAGCAGTGTTATTCTCGTACATAGCAGTAATCACTTTAATGTATTTGTCTGGTATACCATACAAGGATAAAACCTTTACTAAAGCTCTTCTATCAACAGAATCGAACGCTTGCTCATAATCTATAAAACTGAGGACCAAAGGTGTTTGAAAACTCAGGCACTTCTCAATTATTAGCCTAAGTGTGAAAATTTGGTCGACACATCCTCTACCTTTTCTAAAACCGCACTGTTCTTCTCTTAAAACTTTGTCTACAGCATCTCTCAGTCTAAAAAGTATCATATTACTAAGTAATTTACTACCTACAGAGACCAGACTAATGCCTCGATAATTACCACACTCACTTTTATTACCTTTCTTATAAAGTGGCTTAATTAAGGTTTTCCTAAAATCGTTAGGTACTTCCCCTTTTTCGAAAATCATATTCATAATCTTCAGTAACTTATTTCTAACCTCAGAGCCACCATATTTAAGAAACTCATTTACCACCCTATCAGCACCTGGAGCCTTATTATTCTTTAATCCTTTTAGTACTGTTGCTAATTCCTCCTCACAAAACAAATCTTCCTTCACATCCAAGGTATCACAAACTTTTTCATCTTCCTCTATATTTTTTCCTGCAACTCTATCTCGGTTTAGCAAATTCTCAAAATGTTCGGCCCATCTCTCTTTAGTTTTTTCCTTATCGCTAATTGTGACCCCATTCCTATCTTTAACTGGGCCAAGTCCGGATTGACTACTACCTCTCAATTTGTCAACGTGCCAGTACAATATTTTACTATTATGCCGTCTAGCTGCATCTTCCAGATCCTCGGCAATTTTATCCATGGCCTCCACTTCACACCTCCTCAGTTCATACTTTAATGCTTTCTCCACTTTCTATACACTTCCTTTGTTTTCATACGATCTATCACTCAGATAATTCTTGTACAAGTCCTTTCTCCTTTCTATTAAACATAAAGCTTTTTCACTAATATTCTTAGCTGCAGTTCTAGCTTTCTTCCCTAATACGCCTTCAGCAACTTCACAAATTATTTTTCTAAAATCATTCCAACCATCTTCCACATTATCAAATTTTAAACTCTTAAGTTTAGTATTCAACTGTTCCTGGAAAGTTTCTCTCAAATTCTCATCCTGGAGTCTACCAACATCATAACTTCCCGGGAGGTGGTTACCCTTCCGATATTTCAGCTTTAGATTAACCCTTGACACTACTAGATGGTGATCTATACTTTTAACATCAATAACAGCACTCCTATATACCCTAGTATCTTGTATTGATCCTGCCAGTCTTCGGTTTACTATAACATAATCAATAAGGTTTGCTGTCTTACCTTCACGTGGATACCATGTTAACTTATGAACCATTTTATGACCAAACACCGTATTGGTTATAACTAGATTGTTATACCTACAAAATTGCAAAAGTCTGTATCCATTACTGTTTTCTTTTCCTACACCAAATTTACCTAGGCTGGGATACCTATCTATCCCTATTTCTACCAACCTGGGCGTTAAAATCTCCCAGTAATAACATCATATTTCTACCTGGGACCCTGTCTATTTGCTCCTGTAACTGTAAGTAAAATTCATCTGAGTCACTAGTATCTCCGTCAGTCGGTTCTACAGGGGCGTATACTACTATAACTGATACCCTGAACTTTCTAGTCATAAAATGAGCAATTAGTATTCTATTATTAATACCTTCCCAGCCTAAACAAGACTTAGCAGCTTCCTTATTTATCATGAGCCCTACTCCCTGTCTATGTACCCCATCCTTCCTGCCTGAGTAAACAAATTCTATATCACCTAATTTCATGCTTCCTACCCCTGGGATATGAGTTTCTGAAATTCCTAATAAATCCAGTTCGAATCGTCTGAATTCGTCAGTCAAAATGTCGATACGATGGTCATTTTTTAACGTCGTAACATTCCAAGTTCCAATTTTCATGTACTTTAAATCATTGAAATTATTTTCGCCTCAGGAAAAGCAATGATCCCGGATACCAGTGCAGGACGGGGATCACATATCTTCTCAAGTCTACACCGAAGTGCTTAAGCCGGCTTAGAACCGGACAGCAAGAAGTCCCTGGGACCTCCAGTATGAATGAAGGCGTACTGCTACTATTGGACAAAATCAAAATAGCTTAATTGCATCAAGGTTCTCAAAATAGACCAGGTTGTGAAGATGTCCAGGCATGATATCTTAAGACTAGAATAGGGTATAACTTGCACGGAAAGTATAGGTTGTTTTAAAACTAAATCAAAAGGTACTGTGTGCATACTGGTTGTCAATAAGACGTCTCATCAATATCTCGAGAACGACTGAGGGGATTAAGTTGAAACTTACGGGACTACTACTGTTACTACTTCTGCTCTTACTATTCAGCTAAATCAAAAGGGTGTAAGTGCATCCAGGTTGTCAAAATAGCATAGATACAATCCCTTAGGAACAGAATACGGTATTAGGTTTCATTTTTCAGGGGAATTTTAGGTGTGAAACTGAATCAAAAGATACTTTGTGTCCAGATTTTCCAAAGGGCGTATATTATTGAAAACTATTGAAAATTTTTGTCCAACATATAAATGGTGAACCCTTTCCCCATGGACTATGGGGGATCTGGCCATCCCCATAGGCATAGCTATTGGACCTTTCAACTATGTTGAGTCAAATCGCTATCTCAAAATTTTGTTTGAACGACTTTGGGGAAAAAAGGGGCGTAGGAGGGGTGCTAGTTATCCTTCATTCTTTTTTGTCACTTGAAAAGGGTAACTAGAACTTTTGATTTTCCGTCAAATGAGTCCTCCCTCGATATCCTAGGATCACTGGCTCAATACGGTCATCCCTGAAAAAAAAAACAAAAAAAAAACACGCATTCGTGATGTGTTTTCCGGCAAAAATACAAAATTTTATGTTTTTATGTATTGAATCTTGAGGCCTCTACAGTAGGGTTCTCTGATGTGCAGAATCTGATTTTCATTAAGACCACTTTACGTCTATGGTTTTTTTCCCCTTTTTCGAAAATCATGCAAATTTTCTCAGGTTCGGAGCTTTTGGTGGGTAACATTAAACTTTATGAACTTTATATATTTGGAATAAAGTCAATTCTTTTTATGCATCTCTAGTCATTAAAATTCTGATATTTTTCTGATATTCTGATTTTTAGAGTTTTAGTTACTATTGAGTCTAGTCGTTTCATACTTACAGTTCGTTACTCCGAACTGTTGGAAAAAACCGAAAAGATTTCTTTTCCATGCCAATGAAAAAGACTATGTAAAGTAAAAGCGAATAGAAATTAATTATAGAAAACGTTTTACACAAAAGAAGTTTTTGAAAGAAAAATAAATAGCTACATTAAACCAAAGATGATTAGAAATTAACATAAATGATTTTTGAAACGTAAAACTACCGTAAATCACCATCAATAAATAAATGAAACCCAAACGAGTAGGAACTAAAAGAGAAAGGCTGAACCCCCCCCCCCTGCCCCGTTCCTTCTAAAGACCAAAACATAATTTGCACTTTACTGAAAACAAAATACATTTTAAATGGTTTTTCTGTTTTAACTTTAATAAAGCCAATAATATTAAGACTTTCAGGAATAAATATCAGCATATATGTTAAACTGTCAATTCACAGTCACTTTTTTTTTGTAAATTTGTTTATGATGGTGATTTTTTTCGATATTATGGGAAATAGAAACACACAGCTCGAAATAAGGATTGTTTTCAGTAAAGTGCAAATTATTTTCTGGTCTTTAGGACGCAAGGGGGCGTTAGCCGTACTCCTTTCAGTTTCTGCTCGTTTTGAGTTTGATTTGGTTATTTGTTGTAATTTCTGTTCGTTTTTGGGTTTCATTTATTTATTGATGGCTAGCCTTACATAAATATTATTATTGATTATTCTAACATTTCCAATTCTTGAATTTGGCCATCTGTTGCTGTCGAGTACCACATTGTTGATTGTACAAATTAGCAGCTATAATCTGGTTCTTATAATATGTCATCCCCATTTCTCTTTGTCACTTTTTTTCTAAGAGCTGTGATAAGGACCGACAGCAGGTCAGATGTCATATTTTTTCCTCACCTCTCTTCGAATCAATATAGTGGAACTGATTCAACAGCTGAAGCTCTGTATTTTTCTGTAGTTAATATGAAAGTCAATTTTCGACATATGGGCTAAAAGTATAGAAATAACGAATTACCCAGTATAATCATCGCAGTATCTTGAATAATTTTATTTTCTAGTATGCCTGGTTACAGGGGCTTCAATTAGTGGGGGGGGGGCTCAGTTTCCAACTTGTTTTTTTTGGCCCTAGCCTCCATAGATTTTGAGAATTACGTTTTGGGTTTTTAATTGAAAATGCTTTTTTAGTATTTTCATTGAAAAAATCCCCTCCCGAGATTTTCGTGAAATCGCGTCGTGCTTGGTCATATTATTAGATATATTATCGTATAAGGTGCTGAAATTCAATACTCCTAGTTTTTTTCTGTTGCGTACAATGTTTAGTGAATCTAGGGAGGGTTATATTGAAGGAGTCAACAGAAGGGTTTTATAGAATAGCTCTGTTATGGGAGATGGTTCCAAATAGATGTGCAGTGCCGAACGGTCATGTTTTCCAGCACTGTGTACTAAGTGTTTCCTCTTTCCGGTAATAAGAGCTCGCTGTTTAACCATATGTTTTTCTTGTCCTTTTAACGTTTGGGGCTAGGAGTAAAGTTCATCAAATGGAGATATGGACTTGGATAGACTTCCAGAAGATGGTCGGTATCACCATATCCAAACTCGCATTTAAAGATGGCAGGCACGTCTTTTGTGTTGCCTGTCACTTTTGTTCTAGATCATTTTAAGTTGATGATACATTTTGTAAAAGGCAGTAACACCACATTAGAATTTGCTATAGCCTCTGAGGCAGGGCCAAGCAGGGAGACCAATCCACGATATTGTTGGGAGGGGGGTAAGAATGTTGCTATTTCTGACTAAGACAAAAAGTAAACATATTTTCAGAAAATCTACGGGAGGGGTCATTTTCGTTTTTTCTTTTTTCATGAAAATTAAAAAAAAAAATATTCGTCAAGATCTAGGGGTAATTTATCCCTGGCTCCACCTTCCTAAATGATACCCCTGGTGTCAAGTCAGTTTCAAGAGCCCTAGCACAAAATTGGTAAGCATATTTGGCAATAGGTCCTCTGCTGGGTCTGCATAGAGGGAAGACTGAGCCCGATGGGGAAAGTCTCATAGAATGAAGATTCATTTCCATATTTTAATTCAGAAGGATCATATCTGATTGAGGTAGGCACTCTGAGAAAGATCATCTAAGAAGCGAGTTCTTAGGCAGCTTATCTACTGTCTTGATGGCTGCTATCAAGCTATTGTCTTGGCTACTATCAAGGCTACTTGATATCTGCTATCTGATTATCAATTATAAATTTGGAACTACCACGTGGAACACTTGATCCAGGAATAAAAGATCTCTTTTATTTTACTCCATTAGAGTTGACAGTCCAAGCTTTAGACCGTTTCTCAATATCCAAAGAATCCATTTTAAGAAATTGGGAAGTATCTTGTTCTTTGAATCAGATTCTGTTCCATTTGGGCCTCTTAGCCAATCTATGTTGTTCCCTGCCAACCTTTTGAAATGTTGAAACACAGCGTCCCTGTCATTCCCTCTTCTTGCTTTCATGTGGAAATCTTGTTTTCTTGTTTTCACTGCTGGAAATCTATCCACTAGTGCACCCACGAAATCCTGCTTTTCGTCCTTAGAAAAGTTTTGCTGGCAGATCTAGATCTATTCGTATCCAGAACCAAAGAGCGTATCTGAGAAAGAAAATTGTCTCAATTAGACAGAATCCAAAATATTATAACAGCTAAAACTTTTACTTAAAACAGTGAACTTTGAAAAAAAAAAAACTTGTTGTACAAATAATAAGTGTGTATATTTTGGCTTCGCCTTCGGACGCCTTTATTACCGGGGGAAAAGGAGAAAGAAACTGGATTAAACAAGTTAACATAACAATAAAATAATGTAAGATGAGAAAAACACACTGACGCTAAAAAAAATAAGGAAGGAAAGTTATGGCTGAAAACTATAGTTTTCCTTTTTTTGAACAAATGCGATATGACGATCAAGCACAAACGCATGTCAGAAAGCTGCTGAACCGTACAATAGTGTGGTTTTCTTCTGATGTGAAACTCTAGTAGAATCATTTTTTTTTCTATTTATTTATTTATTACGTATCTGTGTTAAGTTAATCAAAATGAGAACAAGTCAAAGCTCTTTTGATAAAATTAAGTTTGAAAAATCGAATTATTTATTTTTCTTCTGCCGTTGTCGCAGAAATGTGTAGACTTTTCAAATCAGCATTAATATTCCCAAAATTTCAGCCTTAATTTTGACCTCTGTTTAGTAACTTCAAACTTTTTGGGTGTTCAGTGACAACGATTGGGTGCATTTATTTAATAAAAATAGGAGACGACAAAAGCAGTGTAGACAAGGGAAAGAGAAGTGTTTCTAGCGCAAGAAATGCCTACCTCAATCTTATCCACTATGAAGCAGACTATTTAGTGATGCCGTGAAGCCGCTGTGTCACTGTGACGCTGTATTATTATAGGCATCACCCAATCAAAATCTGAAGCAATAATAATTCCCACTGAAAGCTTCAGAACATGCATTTCTTTCGATTATCAAATTATGTAAATGTGAGAAGCCCTTTGTGTTTTGGGTTTGAAGGTCGTATTTAAATTACCTTTAAGTTAAAGAAGCTTGTATTGTAATGCAATAATGGATTTGTTTGAATTTTATCTATTCTTCATCTCAATCCTTGAACAAGAAATTTTAAAATGCTTATTAAGTCTAATAATGATTTTATTTATGACCAACTATAAAATACAAATTAAAGTGAAAAAAAATAAATATATATGAAAAAATAAACAAAGAGAAAAAAAACTACACGATCAACTGGGTGAAAACAATAAAGAAAATTACCATTTGAAACAAAAAATTGACATAAAAATAAAACTAGTACAGGATTAGCACCTATTACTAATTATTTTTGATTACCAAATCTGTAGTTAAAGTCACCAAGGACAGTGAAAATTGAATCCGACCGTTTGAATTGGTTCAGTGGAAACTTGTATATCCCCATATACCTTAAAAATTACCTAAAACTGGCAATTCAATTTTTAACAGAAAACTTCTTTTTAAAGCTATGCAGCTTTTGGGAGTAGTAAGTGACGAACTTAAAAAAGAAAATATTTGTGGCAATCAACAAAAAAGAGCTAAAAATGAATGACACCAAGCAGCCTAAGATAGTCCAGCTTTACTTTGAACGTGTAGTTCGCTAATGTTTCAGTTTTTACATGCAAAAGTTCTGTCGAATTCAATTAATTAGTTTTTGTCTATTTATCTTTATGGTTTAAAGTGGCAGCACTGAGAAAAGTGATACCACCGTAAAACTTTATAATTTTGAAACAACCAGAAACAAAATCTTAGGTAAACTGGATTTTCAGGTATGAATAGACCAAAAATGGGTCCAGGAGAAATACATGTTTATTTTTATGTGTTTAGTAATTAAAGCATAGCACCAGAAACCGCATGTGAACGAAGTGAGTGTAAATGAGAAACCAGAAACCGCCTGGTAAATTCAACGAAAATTATATAAAAGTTTTACGAACAATTGGTGATCTAGAAGAAGCCTTGATATTTAAAGAAATGAATTCACATAATTTGAACAATTTTGAAAAACAATTAGTGTTACTAGTTTAAAAAGGATTAAGTTTTTGCACCTGGTTTCTTATATTTAGTTTTTAATTAACTTTCTTTTAGGTATCAAATGTCAAGGCAAGAAAGCTCAATCAAGAAGGAAAACTGAGTATAAATTTTGGTGCCATTGTTCAAGATTTCTCAGTAATTGGTAAAAATTTGGTTGATAGAGTTGAAATTAACTTTGAAAAATGGATTTCGCCAGAAAAGGCATAGCAATAAATACTTTTCAGAGTATTCGTGTTTATCTTTATTCCTGAGTCTGAAGCTATTAGGAATTTTGCGAGAATCTCCCTTGCTATATTTTCTTTGATTTTTCTATACATTTGATTTGTTTTGAAGAATATGTAGGCTAAACATAAGCTGAGGTGAACGGATTAAATCGGAAATTTTAAATAAAAAAAAATCTAAGACAGGTATGAGTCTTAAGGCCGAATCATGCAAACATGCATGGGCGCCCGCAGGGGGGGGGGGACGGTGGCAAGGTGTGGATCAATTCTTGGATCTTAGATTAGCTTAATATAGGTCATTATTTATCTACCTAAAGGAGACCGAAACCGGAACCCGATTTAGGGTGTAGACTAAATACTCTCAAGGGATTTCTTGTGCCCTAGCAATAGTGCGACAAGTTTGAAAAAGCTTACCGCATTTCGGAATTAATAAACAAAGAAAGTTTTATATATATATACAGCGTCGTGCCCTACCAGGAGTCAGTTTGGTCTTGGTTTTTGCTCATATTTTGTCAAGCTAAAAACGTAAGTCTAATTCTTTTTATTTTTTTCCTTGATTTTTAAAATATAATCCTAGTTAAGGGGTAAGATTCTAATATTGCTTAAGTCTATAATGATCATCCTGTGTCTATTCCAGTGGTTGAATTCTATAAGGTCTTATCCTATTAGGAATTTTGCTTGCTTTTCTTTCATAATAATGAAACTTAACTTTTAGCTTAAACCTGAACGGGAATTTAGTCAAGATACCAGAATTTGTGAATTAAAAATATTGAACTTTTAATAAATCAACAAATAATTAATCAACAAATAATTTTAAAGAAATTACATATAAATGGCTTCAATTGAATAGTAAAATTAATAGTAATTAGTAAAAATATTAGTAAATTAGTAACCATTCTTTTTCTTAAAGTAAAACTCTTGGTTTTTCTATACTGGTATAGAATCACATTTTTGTACCACTCACTGTTTGAAGTATGATCAGTCTAAAGGAATCATGATCAGTCTGGTGGCTGGCGTTTACCCCCCCCCCCCCCGGCGATTACCCCATTGAAAAATACCCCCCCCCCCCCCGCGGAAAATACCCCCGCGCAGAAAATACCCCCCCCGTAGAAAATTTTCTGCGGGCGCCCTTGCAAACATGCTGGCAATATTCCGCTAAAACAAAAGCTTTATGTTAAAAAACACAATATACAATCATCAATAGACGATGTTAAATACCCTTTTTCCTGCTGATTGCTTGTGTGCAGCATTGTATATTGTAGGAATTTATATGTTATTATGGTCTTGTCTCCACTATATTAATTTCGTAGGAGGCGTGAAAGCTTGTTTAACCAATCATTTTGCTTTGAAGAGTACAGAAAGGGCAAGTAGGAAAAGAAGGAAAAGTTGGAAAAGAAGAAGGAAAAGTTGCAGTCACTCCGTAACCATGAACAAATTTAAGCTCCATCCTAAATGGTGTAATGGTGCTAATAAAGCTAAAGCAGAACACTGATCAAAATTTTCTTAGTATTGCATAGTGGTTAAGGGTCCATAAGTCCATAAAATCGTATGAACAAAAACGTGATGTCATGGAAAGTTAAAGAATTTTATATTAATAAATTTATGCTTTATGAAACTAGGTGTCAAATAGAGTCCTTGGGCCGTGTTCTAAAATTTATTTTTGAGAAACAATTATCTTTGCTGGAAAGAAATGAGCAAAGTTAAAACTTGAACTGAAGCTTGATGGTCAGGGCTGATTCTCCAACATTTTTATGGGGGGGGGTGTTTCATATCCGGATAGTCAAGGGGCATGGGCTGTATAATATTTTTCAGATTATTGGGAGGGGGCAAGTGCCCCCCCCCCTCCTTACCCCCCAAACGACGGTCCTATCAGTGGTTACACTACTACGTGCAACGTGTTACATGCCCTTCTCAAGGAAAACACGATTTTCTCTTTTGTTTTATTGCGGCACAAACTTCTACTCTAGGTTTATCAGACATGGCGTAATTAATTTGATTGTTTAATTTTCATTGACCCGTCGTAAGTAGCACTTAGTGCTTCCACTCTCCCTCCTTCAAAAATCGTGACTGAAAATCAATTTATACTAGTTGAGGGGATGGTCACTACCAGGGTTGCCACTCAACAGAAATAGTTATAAACTAAGAAAATATCAAACACGAAAAGTTCACATTAATCATGGTAAACCTGACAAAAGCAACTGCTGCCACCATTACATCACGAATTTTCCCTTCCCCTTCTCCTTCCTCCGTGTTCCCATTGTTATGTGCCATGTCTTTACCGAATATTTTGGCTACTATGATACGGATGGCTCACTAAACCATCCGTATATTGTACTTTAGTTTAACCTTCCCCTGTATTTTGTATTTTAGTTCAACGTGGCTGGGTACTTTCGCCTCTATCCTTCGCCCGGTCTGAGTTTCGCGGAATATTGTTATAATAATACTTGTTAATTTAAGCCCTTCTGAATCCTGTCGTGAAGTTTGCGTTATATTGAAAATATTTCCAGTGACTGCTTTCTAAGACTCAGATTTTTGGTTTTCTTTTTTAAAGTTTTGAATCATTGTCAAAATAGAGAATCATCATTTGTAGTAATTGCAAATTTTCGTCTTTTGAGCCTTCCTACTGACATTCTATAACTGGTTGCGTTCAAAAAGATTTTCTTTGTTAAGGTTTTTGAATTGTTGTAATCCCTTGTCAAAATATATACAAATATTTTCCAATAACCAGTTTTTGCCCTTTACGCAATTTAATGTGTTTTCATACTGAAGTATTTTAAAAGATATTTGATTATTGAAGCTAGTCCGATTTCTAATAACGATATGCACTAAGCTTGAAACTTCTGGTTTTCTTTTTTAAGGTTTTTGAATTGTTTTAATCCCTTGTCAAAATAGAGAATCGTCATTTGTAATAATTAAAAATTTTCATTTTTTTTGGGCCTTCCTACTGACATTATGTAATTGGTTGCGTTCAAACCATGGTTGCCACCAGACCAAAAAATTTCGTAACGTCCAAACTCTTAAAAACGTATTTTTTTCGTAACTTCTGATAGGAAACTCTCTTTTCAATGCAGGGTGCCTTAATTTTGCTATTAAGAGCCGTACTTTTATTGGGAAATTTTTTGGGTGCATAATTTGAAAAAAATATTTTTACGTAATCTCATTAAAAATCCTCCCTCCAACTTTTAAAAGGTGCGTAAAAAGTATACAATAATAACAATTCATGCTTCTCTACCTTCAGGAAATTCCTATTTATTCAACTGTAAGTGCTGCTTCCAGTTTACCTGCACAACAGAAAGACATCCCCCCCCCCCGATGCGTGTATATAACCCCAGGCTACTATTTTGCTTATTTTGTTGTTGTTGTTGTTTTTAATTGCCATTATTGATGTTTTAAACCGAAAGTTGATGAGTAATACGTACAAGATAAAAGGCAAATCAGTAAACACAAGACAGGTTAGAGTTTTTCAGAAAAGAAGATAACCAACTAGATTTATTTTGTTAAATTTCAATATAAACGATCTTAATAAAACCAGCTTCATAAAAAGACCCAAAAAATAATTTTAATCGCTCCCTTCCCGTCTAATATTTTAGATTGGCTCGGTCTCAGTCTCACCTCCTCAAGATTCAAATTTGCATAACTCCGACATGAAGATTTGAGCACTTCTAAGTGACAGAGTTTTTGTTTTGTTTTTATTTTATCGAACAAAAAATATTTCAATCGTTGTCTTCAGTTCTTATACGAAACAGCAGTTATTTTACATAAAATGCCTTTTTCCGTTTGTAATTTGAATCGTAACTCCCAAGCAAAAGAAAACAAGAAATAAAAGAAGACTTCACACAATTCAACCATAAGAATGTTATACTAAATCTGTTTTGATGGGTCTCACAGATCCAGAAACGTACAAAGAATTTTTAGGGGAGGAGGTCAAACAATAAAAAAAAAACTCATTTTCAAAATGAACGAAAATGTAGAGAAATATTTTTTCATCGAGAATATATGAATATAATCGAACATGAGGGGTACAAAAAGCATTGGGTTTTACATAACATAATCATCAAATTTATCTAGGTTTTAAATACATAAACGGAAAATTGCAGTACGTCATTGCAGTACTGATGTATATAAAATGACGTCACTCACATAAATTTGTTTTTCAAAATTAAGGCTCTTAATGAATTTTCTCAAACTTCTGACCTATCTAGATCGTTTCTTTAGGCCAGGATATCCCAGGATGCGATTTTCCCAAAAAGATATCGAGCGGTTTTCAAGAAAAAATAAATACATATATACATAAATGCACAATTATTGCTCGCTTATAAAGATAGTATATCTTATATCTTATAAAGATAGTATATATTATATATATATATATATATATATATATATATATATATATATATATATATATATATATATATATATAATATATATATATATATATATATATATATATATCATATATATATATTATATATATATATATATATAAATTGAAGGAAGAGAGAGAGAGGAAGATAGTTCATTTTGGACAATTATACTTTATTTTAAAAAGTAAATACGCAAACAACTTCTTTTCGAGGCGTTGTTCTGCAAAGGTTAACGTATAGTTTATAGAGTATGGTTTGAAGGAACAGTAGTTCTCTTTACATTAAGGGTAAAAATATGTATGGTAGTAAAAATGAACAAAAAAAAAAAAAAAATCGAATGAAAGTAAAATAACCAGTAAAACTGAAAATTAACAGAATTTTTTCCACACAGGAGGGGGCCTGCCCTTTCTTAATTCGTCAGGCTTGAATTGAATTTTTGTCCCCACTGTGTTAAGAATGACTGGTCAAGCACAAGGGCGATTGAAATGAAAACAAAACACTTTTTTTCATAATATTTCAAGAATGGAAGAGTTTGTTGACATACATTCGCTTTAAACAATATACTTTCCAGTTCAAATTCTTTGAAAGTGCAATCGGCTGCGTATTATTACACTCATAAATGCTTTCAGCATAGAACTATACAACTTTAGTGTAAAGAGGGGGGGGCGGGGGCTAAGGAAGTGGCAGCTCCCCGAATAATTTATATTTTGTTTCAGTATTAAGTTGCGCTCTGCGGTAAGGCTAAACACAGTTTTAAAATCAAAAGCTCCCATGGCTTGTTCTTTGAAAAAAAGGAGACTTAGCATATTTTTAAAAAGAACAGATACTTAAAATTATTTAAAAGGCCTATATGTATAGGAAGATATTATGTGCCCAATTTATTAACCTTGTTTTTTTAATAGGATGGGCTGTAGATTAGCACTTTGACCAAAAACCTTGAACGTCTTTTTGTAGCTACAGTAGACGTTTGAGTTGATAAGATCGAATTGCTTAATTCTGTATTTGTAATTTGTACAAAAAACGAACCGTATTTTAGTAAGAAGTTTTCCTCAACCTCTAGTGTTTGGCATTAAGTCCATTGGTGTTCTTGTCATCTTGGTGACATCAAAGTGCATTTTTCGCTGACATTTGTTTTATTTTATCAGATCTTTAGCGTCACCCCAAGGAATTAGCAGCAGTGTTCGCATGGATCTAGGATACTTAAGCTGGCTAAGCACAAAAGAATAAAAAGTGCTAGCATTGCTGCCGAAGAGATTTTCAATGACTTCTTGTATTTTGAAATCTCTTAGAGCAGACTAATTTATTGGTGTACAAAGATCGTAGATTGCATCGTAATCTAAATTTCGAGAGACGACACTTGGAAAGAAAAAGTAGAATAGTTCTACAAATGCATATAAATGTATAACAAATTCAAAGTATTACTATTTTAATAATACTAGCCTATTCGACGGGAGGCTTAGAGAATAAAAATAAAATCGTAGCGTGTACTTCTTTGTAGGGACAAGAAAAATACTTTGCCACTTTTTCCCAGACACGAAATTCTAAATTAGGTACTTGTATAATAAACTCCGTACCGCTCAAGTTGTTGATGCATTTCGTTGATGCATTAAAGAACCTTTTTTTCCTTAGCTTCTTTCGGCTTAGCGTGAGACAAGACAAAAGGAATTGACCGAATAGATGGAAAATATATAATTTTGGGCTATATATTTGCACATTCAGGGGTGGGGTAAAATATTTGACAGTACGAAGTTTAGAAAACAATTCTTACTACATAATGCGCAGAATAATTGTGCTAACACAATAGACATGCAGACCCCGCCATACTTTACCCCCCACTAATGTTCAATATAAAAGCCCAAATTGTTTCAAAAGTATTTTTTTTTTTTATCTTTCTTTGGTATATTTCATTAGGATTGAGCTCCAGAGAAACATATTGGAAGAACATTAGGTAGGGGATATATCATACAAGTACCCTAAGTTACTTTACCCTCCCTCTAAGTTAACTTCCTGAAAATTTAAACTCGATTACTTGATGCATGTAAAAACCCAATATATAAAATCGCCATAAAATAACTGCATATATAACATGTATAAACCTTATATAAACATATTGAAACTGCATATATAACATGCATAAACCTTACATAAACATGTCAAAACTGCATAAAAAAGAAAATATTTTGTATTCTTTGGATATTATATCGTACATACGATATACATACGTACGAAATACATACATCAATAAAAAGCGACTGAAGCCTGAAAAAGGATTAGGAACATTCAGCTTGAGGATAAAACAAACAATTAGCGCTACCTAACACAGCTAACACATAATATCTGACATAATAAAATTTTGTTCGTTTTTTCCCTTTGGGTCGATTTGGCCCAAGGATTCGTGGATAATTGTTAAGAGCCAGTTGCAAAAAAATATTTTGGTCTTTTTTAGGCATATATTTTGGGAGACCATTACCCCAAACTTATTCTTGTGTAGACCGCGAAAATACGTGTTCCTAATGCTATTTATTATATTTGCTATTTATTTACTGAAAACGTATCGTAAAATTTACACATCCTTTGGCATTTTATAGTGGGCGTTTTAATTTTTATAGTGGGCATTAAAACACCTTATGGTGTTTTAATGAATTTAGACAATAAGAAAGGAAGACCTGAAGAAAATAGACAAAAATTTATATGTTCTATTTTGCGAGCTTTGTGTTGCCAGTCCTTAGTTTTCCGAAAGCAAACATTTAAAGGACTACCATTAAGCGGCGGGATCCCAGGGGAGGGGGTGGGCGGGCCCCGTAGCGTAGTCTAAAGTAGTGTAATTTACTTAATTAACCCAAGTTTGCGTTAATTAAACTTGCTCCTAACGCAAGTTCATCGGATCAACCTATTTTGCGCACCCCCTAAATTTTTTTTTATCGGATCTACCTATTTTTGCCCCCCCCACCCTAAAACAAATCCTGGATCCGCACCTGCTACCATTATCATTAAAAGGACTTTAAAAGGACTTGAAGGATTTTTAAAGGACATTTTAAACATTTAAAGGACTACCGTTACCTTAAAAAAAAATCTAAACTTCAACTGCCTTTGTCCCTGGTGACTGGACTTGTCTCGGTGCTGCCAGTTATTTCTTTTATTTCTTTAATTATTTTTAATGACAAAACATCTTTTTGCCGTTTTTTCCCTTCAATTCCTTCCTTATTTTTTTCCTTATTTTTATTCAATACTACAGAAACTACATAGATTGTTATACCACAGTAAAAACGCGTCGACAATTACTTACTTAGACTTTGGCTGTCCCTTGCCCGAGGGGCTTAGGCACCAAAAGTTGTCCTCTAGGCTACATAATCCTGGGCCAGTGATCGATGCTCTTCTAGTGCCATGTTCGCCACAGCAGTCCCCTTTTCTAGGGAGTGACCTAGAGTTGTCTTCCGTCTACCACTTTTCCGAGGGCCAGGTGGTTTCTAGCTCCAGATATCAAACGATAGCTGTGCTTTCTTTACTCGAGTAATGTGGCGAAGGTGGAATATCTCTAATGTCCTTTGTGACTCTCCTTGGCCATCAAGGGCTCAACTTCTTAAGTTAGTTGTTTTGGCTATTGCAGTCAAACTTATGATGCCATTTAAGCAATAGATGAAGCAAGTTTTTATTTCTACGAAGATGTAAAAATGTGATATAATTAAAAGTGTTTTACATAGTAGAACCATATCTTCGCGCACCAGGGGATCGGTAGGTGGCCCTTCCTCAGAATACAAGTCTTGAACAGATATTTAACTTTAATTTTGTATGAGAATATTCTTACTAGCTCACATATTGTATAAGTTTTATACTTTGGGCTATGAGACCAATACGTATAAAAATTAAATGAGCTCAATCACCGAATTACTGCGGAAGCAAGCTCTTGGGTGTTTTCTGTGAGAAAAATCCACGAGAAGGGGTTAGTCATATTTCACACTTTGTTATTATTATCCTTAAATAACTCATGATTTTCAATATGCAAGAAAACTGTACTTAAAATTACGCCATCTCATAATTTCTGCCATATCAAGAGTACAAAATAAATCATTGTAAAGATTACCAAGCAACACCAAATAGTTTGGACTAGTGTGTTATGATTAGGGCCACATTATTTGTTTTACCAATAGTGTCTAATTATCTTTCTAGTTTTTTAATTGATCCATACTCTTTATTTCTCTAGATTTTTTGGTTTTTTGTTTTTCCGTTTGTATGTACTTGAATCTATATCCATGAGAAAAAATTAATTTTTTTTTTGCTGCTCGCTTTTTTTTACTGTCTTTTTCAAATTTTCTGTTTTAATTTTATAGACAGCCAGCATTTGCTGGTCTTGTTATGACTCTATGTGTATTTTGAGACTCTTAGGCACAAGGCTTAGATCAACAGATGTATCAACAGAAATAGTTTAGATCACAAAACACAACTCACAGAGCACAGAGTTTAGATCAGCCTATTTATCAGCAGAAATAGGCTCTGCCACCGTAGCAATGACAATTTTGAGCAAGAATCACTATATCTAGTTATTTTTACACATTAAGCTTAGTTAATCCATAACATATTAATTTATAAGATATTGACTTCATTATGGGCTATCAGGCTGGTGGAATGACCGGCATTGGACCAGGGGTGGAAACAGGATTCATTGCAAAAGCGGTGGAAAAAGTGCTAGAAGATCAAGAGATCCAAGTTTGGCAAGAAGACAAGGTTAAGTCACAATCCCTTGAATATATAGAAAAATTAAAGAAGCCTGAAGAAAGGAAATATATCTAAAATTTGGGCTCCAAAATGATATTTTAAAATGGGTCTTATCCGTAAGGGGGAATTTTAGATCGCCTGGGGGGGGGGCAGAAGAAAGTATTTAGGGAGGGTTAAGGTGCAGAGTGGTCCCTTCTCTGTCCGATGTGGCGGGGAGTCTGAAGATTTAGAATATTTTATGTGTAATTGTGAAGAACTGAAGGTACTTAGAAGGGAAATTTTTGGGAGGGATATCATAGATAGAAGGTGTTTAGAAAATAAAACAGGAAGTAGTTGCAAAGTGGATATTAGAAATTTGGGAAATTTTGTGAGTGTGGGATGAGACATAGGGAGGGTTTTTTATCGTAGTGACATTTTCAAAAGTGTTTGAACTTATTATGTGTTTTATGTGTTTTGTTATATTTTTATTATCCATGGCCCCTGGGGCTTTTGTGAGAAATATATCTATATCTACAACATCCTTGGTTTGAATGATCAGGGGCCGTGTATATTTTTGTGTTACAAATTATCCTACATCAAGCTTTATTCTGAGGAATCAAAACTAGACAAGCCCTATTCTTCCGAAAATCGGTCGTTGTCAACTAAATAGCGCTTAGCTGCTTTTCTGTAAGCTATTGATTTGGAGAAATAGTAAAATACATTTTCTAATAATAGCGAAAAAGTAGTATTTTATTGTTAAAAAATGAAGACAATGTTATAAGTGTGCTTTTCATAGGAAAGTATTTCTGAGAGACCCTTACTTTTTATCTGGACTGTTAATTTTGAAGCTCTGTCTCACTTTCTGTTGTAGGAACCCGGAGACATTACTTGACACAAAGTGGACAATATTTTCTTGATTTTTTTTTTTTTTTTGATATTCTTTTTTTATTCACATTCCTTACTTCATACCTGTCTGATACAGCAGCTAATTCTGTAGATTAGTTTTGCTCAATATGAGAAAATGGGGAAAAGTCTAGGCCATTAAAGCCATTTTTATTTGATCGAGTAACATATAAAAAAGATTATTTCATATGAAAGTAAAAAGTAAGCTGAAATTTAGAAATGTCTGAATAATCAATTAAAAAATGACTTTTTTTTCTTCAAAAACCATTGTTAAAGCCTGCTAAATTGCTGGCCGTATATATTTAGCTGCAACTATTGATTTGATGGAAACAGCGAGGTAGCTTTCCTAATAACAGTGACAGAATCCATTAATTCTGGTTGGTAGTAAATGAAGACACCATATTAGGTATAGTTTCCATAGGGAAATGTATAAAAGAATTCTTACTTTATATCTAGATTGTTAGTCTGAAACTGAATCTTTCTTCCTTCCTTTGGAAGCGACGTTGTTGGAAGCGACGTTGACATATATCGGAGAATCCTACATTTACTTATTTTATATATATTTCCATCCGGATGCTTGTTTAGAAGAGCAGCTAAGTTTTGATTCTAGCTTTGTATAGTCCGACAAAATAGTGAAAATTTATGGCCATTAATTTCTCCTGGCAATCGTAGCCATCAATACTACTTTAAAAGCATTAATATAAGAATTGCTTCATCATGGTTGCAGTAATAGTTGCAACCAAAATAAAGAGCAATCCAAAGCAATGACTTAAATGGGATGGGGAGGTGGGAGTATATGCCACAAGATTTTTGCCTCCCCTAGATTTTTGAAAAATACGTTTTTGGGGTTATTATCACTGACTAAAATTAAAAAGAAGACAGGTTTTGCCCCCTCAGATTTAAAAAAATAAATGTTTCCCGACCTACATTTTTGGGGCTTGACACCAATGTACCACAGCTCATAGAAAATGAAAATGAAACAATCGTGTTTTCAAATAAATTTTCGAATTTAAAAGAATAGCCATTTGATACTGATAAAAGGTAAATGAAAGGTAAATATTATCTACACTAAACGAAAAGTAACAAGTAACAATGATGACAAATTTGTAAAACGTCAAAAAAGCTTGAAAACAGCGGGGGGTAGAAAAGAAAAGTAAACCATAGAAATTTCCCTTTCTTAGAACCGGTAAATGGAGGTTTTCCGGTCTTCTATTTGAAAACCAGAGAAAATCATATCCCTCCACCTCCATCATCCATGTGCCACCAGCCCCTCATCCACCCCCTAGGATATTTTCAACCTTTTCGCTCCGAAAATAAGCTAAAGAATTGCATTAAACAGTATATTTTTGAAAACAGAAAAGTCACCATTTCATTGCTAGGGAGTGATACTCCAATCAATTTGCCTCACAATGGCACACTATTACTACTCAGTGGCACCCACGCTGACATCACCCCATCTCACCCAAGACTTTCTCAAGACATTCCATGTTAAAAATTATGCTTCAATCGTGTGATTCAAGTTTTCCAGACCAAACTTATCATAATAACCATCAAAAGACACCCCCACCCCCTCCATCTTCCATTTTGCTTCCCTAGAACATTTTTCAAGCTTTTCGCTCAGAAAATAAGCTAATGAATCGCATTAAAACAATACATTTTTGAAAACAGAAAAGTCACCCATTTCATTGCTAGAGTTTGATTCTCTAAGCAATTAATGCCACACTATTACTGCTCTGGGGAAAACTTTGGTAATTTTTGCTGAATGGAGTTGGACTTGGAGTAAGCGTATTGAAAGCGCCAGGAATTAGAGTTGAAATCGCTTATAAATTACAAATCTAGTTAAAGGAATCTATTAGAAAGAAGCTCTGAAATTGGAATTTTATTAATTTCTTGTGGAATGGAGTTGGAGTTGGAGTCGCTATATTGGCAATGTCTGAAGCTATAGTCAAATCGATTATAAATTACAAATATAGTTAAAAGAACCTTTAAGAATGGGGCTCTGAAGTTGAAGTCTTAGTAATTTTTTGCTGAATTGACTCGGACTTGAAGTCGACGTACTGAAAGTGCCAGGAATTAGAGTTGAAATTGCTTATAAATTACAAATCTATTTAAAGGAACCTATTACAAGGAGGCTCTCAAGTTGGATTTTTTTTTTTGGCTCAATGGAGTGGTAGTTGAAGTCAGTTTGTTCAACTACCTTATGTTAAAAGTTGAAGTCAGTTTGTTCAACTACCTTATATTAAAACATTTTCAATGTTAAACATTGAAAATGTTTCGAGCTAGAGTTGAAATCGGTTATCAGTTACAAATCTAGTTAAAAGAACTTTTAGTTAAAAGAACAAAAGAATAAAAGTTAAAAGAATTTTTTGCTGAATAGATTCGGACTTGGAGTTGGCGTATGGCAAGCGCCATTAATTAGAGTTGAAATCGCATATAAATTACAAATGTAGTTAAAGGATACTTTTCGAAAGAGAGTCTAAACTTGGAAATCTAGTAATTTTTTTTGCTTAATGGTGTTGGAGTTGGAGTCAAAATATTGAAAATGTCTGGAGCTAGAGTTGAAATCGGTTATAAATTACAAATCTGGTCTTTTCAGATTACAACTGAGTCACCAAGATTTTTAGCTTATAAGCAGTTTTCCATTGATATTTATGAAATTTAGTTTTTGGGGATTCTCGGGGCCCCAAAATAATTTCTTTCCCCGAAAATTAAAAGTAAAAAAATTTCTACCCCCCCCCCCCCGCTTCTTTGTTTGGGTAATGATTGTTTAGAGGTTGACATTGATTTCTATACTTTGATCATGATTTTAATGGTATGGTCTTAATTTCTATGGATTGGTCTTGAGTGCTAGGGTTAACTCTGTCGTGCAGATGAGCACCTTGATTGTTTTGGCTCACACATTGCCTTTCTTGACTTTAATATTTCATAGCGATAAGGTATAATCGGAGGTAAAAGAAGACTAAAACTTATATTCTATACATGAGAAATTTCTCACAGAAGTAACAACTTTCTCTATGTTTAAGTTAGGTTCATTTAACTTAGGTTAACATGAGAGGTCATGTTAACCTAAGTTAAAGGAACCAACTTGAATATAGAGAAATTTGTTACTTCTAAGAGAAATTTCTCAGCTTTGACGAAAAATGTGCTGCTGTTAGAAAATATCTGTTACTATTAAGAAAAAACCTGTTACTTCCAAGAGAAATATGATAGTACTAAGTAAAAGTTGTTAGTATTAAGAAAAATCTTTTTAGCTCGAAGAGAAATTAGTTAGTGTTATGAAAAACTTTCTACTTATAACAGAAAACTTGTTATCATAACAAAAAATTGTTACTTCTAAGAGAAATTTGTTATCTTTGACGGACAAACTCGCTGTTATTAGAAAAACAATTTCTTAATATTAAGAAAAATACTATTACTTCCAGAGAAATTTGATGATATTAAGTAAAACTTTGTTAGTATTAATAAAAAAGTTGTTAATTCGAAGAGAAAACTTGTTGGTGTTAAAAAATTACATATTATTACAGGAAACTTGACATCATAAGCAAAAATTGTTACTTCTAGGAGAAGTTTGTTATCTTTAACGGAAAACTTGCTGCTATTAGAAATTTTATTTACTACTAAGAAAAGAACCTGTTACTTCCAAGAGACATTTGATAGTATTATGTTAAATGTTTGTTAGTATTAAGGAAAAAATTTGTTACTTCGATGAGAAAATTTGTTAGTCTTAAGAAAAACTTGTTACTTCTAACAGAAAATTTGTTATCATAAAAGAAGAAAATTTTTACTCCTAAAGAAATTTGTTATCTTTGACGGGGAACTTGGTGCTATTATAAAAAAAATTTGTTACCATTAAGAAAAAAATCTATTACTTTTCAAGGGAAATTGATAGTGTTAAGTAAAAGTTAGTTATTATTAAGGAAGAGATTGTTAATACGAAGAGAAAATTTGTTAGTGTTAAGAAAAACTTACTACTTCTGACAGAAAACTCGTTATCATAAACAAAAAATTGGTACTTCTAAGAAACATTTATTATCTTTGACGTAAAACTTGCTACTTCTAACAGAAAATTTGTTATCACTGACGAAAAATTGTTTCTTCTAAGAGAAATTTATTATCTTTGACGTTGAACATGCTGGTATTAGAAAAAAGTTTGTTGCTTTAAAAAAACCTATTACTTCCAAGATAAATTTGGTAGAATTAAGTAAAAGTTTGTTATTATTAAGAAAAAAGTTGTTACTTTGATGAGACAATTTGTTAGTGTTAAGACTTGCTACTTATAACTGAAAACTTGCATCATAAACAAAAAATTGTGGCTCCTAAGAATAATTTATTATCTTCTACGGAAAACTTGGTATTTCTAACAGAAAACATATTATCACTGACGAAAAATTGTTACTTCTAAGAGAAATTTCTTATCTTTGACGGTGAACTTGCTGCTATTACAAAAAATTTGTTACTATTAAGAAAAAAAAACTGTTACTTTCAAGAGAAATTTGGTAGAATTAAGTAAAAGTTTTTTACTATTAAGGAAGAAGTTGTTCTTCGATGATAAAATTTGTTAGTGTTAAGAAAAAACTTGCTAGTTATAACAGAAAAGTTACATCATAAGCACACAATTGTTACTGTTATTTCTAAGAGAAATATCTTATCTTTGACGGTAAACTTGCAGTTATTAGATAAAATTTGTTACTATTATGAAAAAACCTGTTACGTCCAAGAGAAATTTGATAATATTAAGAAATTGTTTGTTAGCATTAAAAAAAGAGTTGTTATTTCGAAAAGAAAATCTGTTAATGTTAAAAAAACTTGCTACTTCGAACAGAAAACCTGTTATCATAAACAAAAATTTTTACTTCTAGGAGAAATTTATTATCACTGACGAAAAACTTGCTGTTGTTAGAAAAAATTCTTTTTATTAAGAAAAACTGTTACTTCCAAGAGCAATTTGATGAAGTAAAAACTTTGTTACTATTAAGGAAAAATTTGTTATTCAAAGAGAATATTTGTTAGTGTTAATAAAAACATGCTACTTCTAACAGAAAACTTGTTATCATAAACGAAAACTTGTGCTATTAAGATAAATTTGTTATCTTTAATGGAAAACTTTGTGTTATTAGAAAAAAATATTCTTAATATTAAGAAAAAACTGTTACTTCCAACAGAAATTTGATGATTTTAAGTAAAAACTTTGTTTTTATTCAGGAACAAGTTGTTATTTTCGAAGAGAAAATTTGTCAGTGTTAAGGAAAACTTGCTACTTCTGACAGAAAACTTGATATCATCAACAAAAATTGTAACTTCTAAGAAAAAGTTGTTGCCTTTGACGGAAAAACTTGGCACTTCTAACAGAAAACTTGTTACCATTGACGAAAAAATTGTTATTTCTAAGAGAAATTTGTTATATTGATGGAAAACTTGGTGCTATTATAAAAATTTGTTACTATTAAGGAAAAACCTATTACTTCTAAGAGAAATTTGATAGTTGTTAAGTAAAGGTTTGCTAGTATTTAAGAAAAAGTTGTTGCTTCGAAGAGAAAATTTGTTAGTGTTAAGAAAAACTTGCTACTTCTGACAGAAAACTTGTTATCAGAAACAAAAAATGTTAATTTCTAAGAGAAATTTGTTACGTTTGACGGAAAAACTTGCTGCTATTAGAAAAAATTTGTTACTAAAAGAAAAAAAAACCTGTTACTTCCAAGAGACATATGATAGTATTAAAAATGTTGTTAGTATGTGTGTGTGTGTGTGTGTGTGTGTGTGGTGTGTGTTGTGTGTGTGTGTGTGTGTGTGTGTGTGTGTGTGTGTGTGTGTGTGTGTGTGTGTGTGTGTGTGTGTGTGTGTGTGTGTGTGTGTGTGTGTGTGGTGTGTGTGGTGTGTGTGTGTGTGTGTGTGTGTGTGTGTGTGTGTGTGTGTGTGGTGTGTGTGTGTGTGTGTGTGTGTGTGGGTGTGTGTGTGCGGTGTGTGTGTGTGTGGTGTGTGTGTGTGTGTTGTGTGTGTGTGTGTGTGTGGTGTGTGTGTGTGTGTGGTGTGTGTGTGGTGTGGTGTGTGTGTGTGTGTGTTTGTGTGTGTGTGTGGTGTGTGTGGTGTGTGTGTGTGTTTGTGTGTTTGTGTGTGTTGTGTGTGTGTGTTTTGTGTTTTGTGTGTGTGTGTTTTGTGTTTGTGTGTGTGTGTTTTGTGTTTTGTGTGTGTGTGTTTTGTGTGTGTGTGTGTGTGTGTGTGTGTGTGTGTGGTGTGTGTGTGTGTGTGTGTGTGTGTGGTGTGTGTGTGTGTGTGTGTGTGTGTGTGTTGTGTGTGTGTGTGTGTGTGTGTGGTGTGTGTGTGTGTGTGTGTGTGTGGTGTGTGTGTGTGTGTGTGTGTGTGTGTGTGTGTCTCAAATGTTAGAAGACGCTTACACTGATGATGACTGATCTCGTAGGGGTAGCAAAACGTGATTACTGCTTATTATCAAGAAACATTAAACCTAAGAATGCTAGGTGTCCCAGGGAAAAAAAATATATTTCCCTGACGTTCTTACAAAGAATCAAGTGAGAAACGATTGTTTCTTATCGCTACGAAATATTAAAGCCCAGAAAGGCAGTGTATTCCAAGAAAAATCGTAAGGTACTTATCTACATGACAGAGTGAACCCTAGAACTCCAGACAAAGTCATAGAAATCAAGACCATACCATCGAAATTGTGATCAAAGTGTAGAAATCATGGTGCAAACAATGAAAACTTCTATGCAAACATTAGCAAAACAACGAAACCCTGGCAATTTCATAAAAAAAAACAAGAGCAAACTATAGAAATCACGGGTAACCCTAGAAATCAAGACCACCGTAAAAGTCGCGGTCAAAAAATGCCCCTGGGGTTACGTTAGTCCTGAGACAAACCGTTCGGAGGGGCAGACACTTCCTCGGAGGCGGTCAGTGATCGGGGCTGTACATGTAGCGTACGGAGGCGGGATAACAATAAATAAACATTTGGAAATTAGCGATTTGCGCAAGAGAAAAAAATTATATGAAAACAAAGAGCAGTGTTGACCTGGCGGACCGAAAAAAGGGCCCTCCACCCCTTCTCCACAGATGGTCCACTCCCCAGAGTCCCGCTCCCTAATCTTTCCTAAAATTACGCATGTTGTTGTTTATATTTCACCCGATTTTAAGCCATGCCCTGTTTTTCCGATTGGCATTTTCCTGTCTCAAAAACATTGTATTTGTTTAAGGTTCTCAGAAATACCTCAATAATGCCTAAAAATTTACCTCTGATAATAAACCCCCCCCCCCTCCTCTAAAAGTGGCTGCTAGGAGCCCCCTCTCCCATCTTTCTTAGTTTACGCATGTTATTGTTTTATACATTTTAACCCATTTTAGCCTTTTCATGTTTTGATTTTACGATTGCATTGAGTGTCTGAAAAAGCTGTGTTTTGCTAATGAGTCTAGGAATACCCCAATAGTGCGTAAAAATTTACCTCTGATAACAACCGCTCCTCTAAAATTTCTGCTAGAAGCCCTCATCTTTCTTTAATTTATGCATATGATTTGTTCATAATTAACCCCTTTTTATGCCCTTTCATGTTTTGATTTTACGTTTGCATTGTCCTGTCTCAAAAACATAGTATTTTTCGTTAAAGGCTCTCAGAAATACCTGAACAGTGCCTAAAATTGCATCTGTTATCAAGGCTCCCTCTGAAAATGAATGCTAGGTGGGATGTGGAACCTATTTTTAGGATATTTTTAAATATCCATAATTAATCTCAATGAAAAAAAGGGTATATTTCCTTGAAAGCTTTTAAAACACTTTAAATTCATCTCTATATCATCCCCCCTCCCTCCTACCTTCTGGGTTGGATGCTAGGACCCCCGATTTTCTAAAATATACGGTTCTTTTTTTGCGTATATTATGATATGCCTTGTTTTGTCATATTTTTCTTAGTTATCTTTTTTCTATGTTTTATTGCTTGTCAATTTGTTTGAAATAATAAAACCTTTTATTTACAATGTCTGTGTTTTTTAAGATGTATTGTTTTGGACGATTAAGGAGATTACGTAATTAAACTACTCCTTAGTCTGTATTGCTATAATACCTCGAGCGAAAAAAAAAAGTGTTTTCGGGGTTTTTGAGCGAAAAAAAGTATTACGTGACAGTGTTGCAAAATCATTACGGAAGGCGTGAGCTGTCGTTACGTTACAAGCGGGGATTCCCCATGGGTTCCTCCCCCATGGTTTCAGGGTCAAAAAATCTGTCCGTTTGAAACGGGGTGTGTTGTCGACATCAATAGAGTCCAGAGGGGTGTGTTCCCTTTAATAGAACGGGGTGACTGCGTTGTGCAGGTGCGAGGGGTTAAGAGCTCCCCTTGTTTATTTCCCTATTATCCCGACCACATTCCAGGTAATTGAAACACTTGGGCATTTCACTTAATATGAGGGGCATATGCTTGAAATCTTGCCAGGGCTGTCACAGAAATACAAAGGGTG
The DNA here is from genome assembly GCA_027921565.1 of Artemia sinica. Lineage (NCBI taxonomy): Eukaryota > Metazoa > Arthropoda > Branchiopoda > Anostraca > Artemiidae > Artemia > Artemia sinica. Next base: position 41,204,927 of record CM051272.1, on the reverse strand, counting down.
TGTACCGTGACGTCAGAGGGCTCCGGTAGAAATACTATGAACCTATGGCTGTCGTGACGTTAGAGGGCTGTCCTAGAAATTCCATACGATTTCTCAATGGCTGCCGTGACATCAGAGGGCTCCGGTAGAAACAGCAGTCCCGCATTGTACAGGTGCGAGGGGCTAGGAGCTCCCCCTTGTTAATTTCCCTATTATTCCGACAACTTTCAAGAAATTGAAACATCTTTGGACTCTTGCCAAGGATGGAAATCTGGCCAGGGTGGGAATCTTGCCAAAGATTGGAATCTTGCCTGGACGTGCCAAATCTTGCCAGGACATGCCAAACTTTGCCTGGGTGGAAATCTAGCCAGTTAGAAACACGTGCGAGGGGCTAGGAGCTCCCCATATTATTAAAAGTTGTGTATTATCCCAACCCCACTCTGATTAATCATATAAAATAAAACTGGAATCCTGGGAATTTTGCAAGGACTGGAGTATTACCTAAAATGCGACACCTGGTCACTAAAAGAGGAATGCACCCTTAAACCTTCTTCTTGCGCCGTCGAACCATTGGAAGAAAGGAGTCGTCCGTATTGGTCTCGTAGAACCTTGAACGCCCCCAATACTATCGTTTTAGTCATAATAATTACTGACGAAACTTACGCCATATTTCACTAAGCTAGTAAATTTTGATCACTAATTGCAGGCAAATTATGTTGTTAGAAACAAGGGTATTTGACGGTAGAAATGCAAAGAAGAGGAGAAGAACAAAATCTGTGGCGTCGACTGATAGAGATTTGGGGAGAGGGAAAGCATGATAATACAGAGGATGTAGTTGCCCTTAACCAGATGAGTTAAAAATGAAAATTTTGATGTAATCCTGCAATCGCTTCAGTTTGATGATTGAAGCACATAGAAACAGGGAGTTTATTTGTTAAAAACGTTGCGACTCAGAAAGTTTGGATTCTTTTTACTGGCTTAGAATTAAGTAGGTAAATAGGTAAGTAAGTTAGACAGAACTAGATCCTTAAGGTCCAAACGGGCGGGGCTGATCTCCGTTTCGTAGACCTTCAGCCAGGAAGTGCAATAGGGGTTTAGGGGCCAACCATCCTCTGCTTTCACACACGCTTTCTGCTTATCTTCCCAGGATTCTCCAGGTACCCATTTAGGGCTGGATTGACTCTGGCTGAGCATACAGAGTCGCGTCACTAACCCCGTCCCAAACCAAATAACTTGCTACGCCTGGGATCAAACCCGTACCCCTTGGACAAAGGGTCACGCTGTCTTAGAATTCTAAGCCAGCTTAGAATTTTATACAAAAAAGAACCACTCAGGTTTCGAATAATAAACGATCGTTTTTTTGGAAAAAATTCTCTTCAAGCAAATTTCCAGCTTAATATGGTTTTCAAAATATATCGGTTCGTCTCTCAGTTAATAAGAAATAATGTATTTGGCTAACTCGTCGCAAAAATGGTAATAGGCATAATCCCCCGGAAAATTACCCTCCGAAGAAAACTTCCCTCCCCAAAAAATCCCTCCGGAAAATTCCTCGGCGGAGAAAATTCTACCAGAGAATTCTCCTCTCAGAAAATTATTCCCCATAAACAATTCCCCCACGAAAAATTCCCTCCATGGAAAGTTCCCTACACTAGGGATATGCGGGTGATGTTAACCCCGAAGGCAAACTCACTAGATATTTAGACTTTTTTGACCAAAACAAGCATCTCCAAAACTTGATTTGGTATCATAGGGGTTAGAGGAGGGTCGGATAGTAGAAAAGGAACCAAGAGGGAGGCCGATTACCCACCAGTAGCTTTAGGATTTTAGAAAAGACGCTGGAACTTTCAATTTCTGGTCAAATGAGCCCGCTCCCGAGATTCTAAGATAACCCCTTCCATTTGAAGTGAGTGGGGAAATGTTTTTGGCCCTTTTTCTGGATCTTATTTGGGCTAAATTGTCATTTTTTGCGATTAAAAATGGACTAGAACTCTCAAAATCCGATCGAATGAGCATCCTCCGAAGTTTCTAAGAACACTAATGGGGGGGGGCTGAGGAGGGGACAGCCTCACTTCTATACGCAATAAATTATGCTAGTCTTAAGGGTTTAATACTGCTCTTTACTTTTTCGTGATGATACTTGTTACTGTTTGTTTAATAGCAGAAAAGGTGGTTAAGTTTGGTGCTGGTCTTCTCATCAACTATGAGATCTTAGGAATCGTTTACTAGGCCACGATACAAAAATTTTGCTCATGGTATTCCCTGGGAACGACACTCGTAGTTGAGGAAACCAAAAAACCTTATGCACATCTATTATTTTTCATGAACAGCTTAGGAGATTGAGTTGAAACTTCTAAGGAGTGTTGGATGTCAATTGGACCTCAAATTCTTAATCAAGGGAGGGAGCAGAGGTAAACCGAAATACTATATGTGTATCGAGTCATTGAAATAAGAAATACGGAATCACTATTATTTATAAAACTTCCCTAAATTTGTCATATTATATTTCAATTTAATTTAATTGGGCCAAGAATCAAACTTCAAGACAAAATCAAGCAAAACTGAAATTGAAAAGAGCTCTTTATTGCAAGTTTTATTTTAAAAAACATGAAGTCAAACCCTAATCCAGAATCAAGCAAATTTAAAATTAACAGAACTCCTTGTTTCAAAAAGGCAAGTAATAGTTTAAATAAAGAAAGTTTCAAAAAGCCATTAAACACTGTTCATAAAAAGGTACTATTTTGCTCGTTCGTTTTATTTGTCTTAATTTCCCTTTGGCTGCTTAATTTTACGTTTGGGGAGAATTTCCTAGAAAGAATTGTTGGGGTGAATTTTCCGGGGGATTTTTTGGGGGGAAATACGCCGGGTCTCTCACAAAATAAATCAGTAAAATCAAAGCATGCTTTTAGCACGAAAGTATAGTATAGGACAGTAACGTTTCTTTTTCTCTTCTGTAGGAAGTTTTTGGAACCTATTTTAATAAATTCAACGTTCATGGATTTATACCACCGGAATGTCTAGGGGAATGTTGTTGATAGGAACAGTAATTAAGCAGATGCTTCCCTAATGCTGTGACAGATCAGTCTGTCCGGATATCTGGAGATGTATCACTTAATTGTATTTACATTTATCGTCAGTTTGTCTTTTTTGTAATGAAATGATCCTTCCGATGTAAGCTTTAAATATTTTTTGTAGACCTTAATCTGTTAAAAGATTAAATTGGCCAATGAAGAAAACTTTTTTTTTTCAGCTGCACGCATAGAGCTGGATGTTTCTGGAAGATAATTATTTCATTTTAATTTAAACAAGGCTTCATGAAAAAAAACAAATTTGAAAAAGCAGAAAAATGAAAAACATCGGAATTATGTGAATTCAGCAATAAAAAAAATTTTTTTAAGTTATGCCCTGGGGGCATATAAGTTTTTATAGAAGGCGTTGTCGTAGAAACTTTAAAAACAGGCTCATTCGATTGGAAATTAAAGGGCGAGTGCCCTTTTTAATAGTCGAAAGTGATTGGAGTGCAACTAGCCCCCCCCCCCCCCACGCCCATCATTTCCCCAAACTAATCCAATCAAAATTTTAAGATAGCCATTTTGTTCAGCGTAGTTGATTTCCAGATAGAAAATATATTTTTGAGGAGGAAACTCCCCCACAACCCTCAGGGCAAGGGTTTTAAGTTATACCCTGGGGGCATATAAGGTTTTTTTAGAAGGTGTTGTCGTAGAAACTTCAAAAAAGGCTCATTCGATTGGAAATTCAAAAAGCTAGTGCCCTTTTTAATAGTCAAAAGTGATTGGAGGGCAATAAGCCCCCCCCCCCACGCTCATTATTCCCCCAAACACATCCAATCAAAATTTTGAGATCAAATTTCAAAACAGGCTCATTCGATTGGAAATTAAAGGGCTAGTGCCCTTTTTAATAGTCAAAAGTGATTGGAGTGCATCTAGCCCCCCCCCCCCCTCCCACGCCCATCACTTCCCCAAACACATCCAATCAAAATTTTGAGATAGCCATTTTGTTCAGCGTAGTTGATTTTCACATAGAAAATATGTTTTTGAGGAGGACACTCCCTCACAGCCCTCAAGGCAAGGGTTTTAAGTTATATCCTGGGGTCATATAAGGTTTTTATAGAAGGCGTTGTCATAGAAACTTCAAAAAAGGCTCATTCAATTGTAAATTCAAAGGGATAGTGCCCTTTTTAATAGTCGAAAGATATTGGAGGGCAACTTGCCCCCCCCCCCCCCACGCCCATCATTCCCCCAAACACATCAAATCAAAATTTTGAGATAGCCATTTTGTTCAGCGTAGTTGATTTCCAGATATAAAATATGTTTTTGAGGAGGACAATCCCCCAAAACCCTCAGGGCAAGGGTTTTAAGTTAAGACCTGGGGGCATATAAGGTTTTTATAGAAGGCGTTGGTGAAAAAGTCAGGTTTGATTTTTAAGAGGCATGTAAATTAAGCTGTCTATAGCAAAGGCCATAAGGCTTCAATGTTTTTTATTATTAATTTAAAAAAAAACCTTACATAAAAACAAGTTTTCTAAGAAGAGTAAAGAGCCATATTGAACTCAGGATCAGCAGAAATTAATTCCTATTATAGTTAAAACTCAAAAAGACCAGAAATTACTGTTAAAGAATAAACAAAACCCAGAACGAACAGAAATTAAAATTAACTATCTTACAAACGTGAAGATAACCGGTGCAAACATAAATAAATGAATAAATCTTATATAGCTTCGATATTTTTTATTGCTTTCCCCCCAGAGCTGCTTTATATGCAAGGGTTAAAAATACCATTTTGTTAAAAATAGTTGAAAGGTTAAGTTACAAAACTCTGGCGTCGACAAAAACCCCCAGGGCCTGGGGGCAGGAAGGGATTCTCGTATAAACTTCAGAGAGGGCTCATCTGATTGGAAATTGGAAGTTCTAGTCCAGCTCTTAAGAGTTAAAATTGATCGAAGGGCAAATAACCCCCCCCACACGCCCTTTTTCCCCACCCCTTCCTTTGAACTAATTCTGTTTATACCTGAAGGTCCAATGAGAGTTAAAATGTTTTGGTATTAACACACACCTATTAGGAATCTGCTCTACTCCCTAACAAGGAAAGAAACAGAGAGTGTAAGTCAGTGGCGGATCCAGGGGAGAGGACACTCCCCCACAACTCTCAAGGCAAGGGCTTTAAGTTATACCCTGGGGGCATATAAGGTTTTTATAGAAGGCGGTGTCGTAGAAACTTCAAAAAAGGCTCATTCGATTGGAAATTCAAAGGGCTAGTGCCCTTTTTAGTAGTCGAAAGTGATTTGAGGGCAACTAACCCCCCTCTCACGCCCACCTTTTCCCCAAACACATCCAATCAAAATTTTGAGACAGCCATTTAATTAAACGTAGTTTTAAGTTCTGGAAATTAGGTCTTTGAGGATAGCAACTCCCCCACAGCCCTCAGGGCAAGGGTTGTAATTTAAGGATTCTCCGAATCCTTCCCATTATTTCTTATGGAAGGGATGCTCTTATACACTTTAGAGAGGGCTCATTTGACTGAAAATTGAAAGTTCTTGTTCACTTTTTAAGAGCAGAAATTAACATAAGTTGGGCGCAAAACCCCTATGCCTTCCAAGGCCAGAACAAAATTTACACTTCACTGAAAAAATACAAATGAATGTGGATTGTCAGTTTAATATACATATACTGATATTTAGTAATCAAAATGTTAAAATTATTTGATTTATTAAAGTTATAAAAGTAAAAACATTTATATTTTCTCCTTAGCATTCTTTCATTTGAATAAGACTTTAATCTCTGATCGGTTTCTCAATCAGTCCAGAAATGCCCCCTTCCGTGGAAATTATTTCCCAGAAATCCAAACACGCGGATAATAGCCCCAAGATAATTCCGCTGGAACATCTCCACATGAAAAATTGGCAGAAACTGTAATACTAACAACTCATCGCAGCACCAAACCGCCTGAGGCCATTGAAAAATTTGGGCTGTATATTTGCACATTAGAGGGGGTTGGAGGGCTAAAGTATAGCGGGTCTGCATGCAAAATGTGTTAGGTACAATTATTCTGCATATTATGAAATAAGAATTGTTTTCTGACTTCAAACTATCCAAATACTTAACCCCCCCCCCCCTTATGAGTAAATATATAGCCAAAATTATATATTTCCCATCTATTCTGTCACTTAATCGTCACTTTAGGACATGAAGTACAACACTTGCCCTGAGGACTTTGGGGAGAGTGTCCTCCCCAAAGATATAATTTCTAGATCTTTCAACTGCGTTGAATAAAATGGCTATGTCAAAATTGTATTGGATGTGTTTGGTGAAATGGTGGGCGTGGAAGGGGTGTTAGTTACCTTCCAATCACTTTTGACTATTAAAGAGGGCTCAAGCCCTTCCAATTTCCAATCAAATGAGCCATCTTTGAAGTTTCTGCGACAACTCCTTCGATATGAAGTGCTCTAGTCTAAAACCAAGAAACAAAAAAAAAATAAAATAATACATTGTGCCAACATCTATCTTTGCTTAGGCAGCGCTATTACGCTGACTATGAAAATATTGCATTTAGATGCCTACTGGTACAGAAATTTTAGCCCACTTAGCCACTGTGTGGCGAAGTGTTTGGGCGTTTCTGTCAGATGACAAGCTGAACATGTTCGATGAAATAAGATTCCAACCCGGGTGTTTAGCCTGTTGAGAAAATGGGTTTTGACTATAATCGACATGTTATCTCTATTAACATGTGTGACTATCCTGAGACTTGGACATGAAATAGTGAAGATTTTATGTTGGATGAGATACAAACACGATACATACATAGAGAGCTTTTTCAGACAACTCTTTCAGTAAACATTTTTTTTTTTTTTGACGAGTTGCCGAAAGTATATAAAGCAATCAGGTCGTTCCATATTTGCGGAAATAGTACTTTAATTTGTTTTTAATACATTAATCTGAATCATCCTTGTTAAGCTTAAAGCCCCATTAAAAGAAACTACTCAACAACGGCAACTCCAAGGCATCTAATAATTTTTCCCTGGCCAAGACAGCTTTTTCCGACAACACCTTTTTTCGATGAGCTGTTAGTGACATCTGCAGCAATTACGACGTTCCAAATTTACTGAATCGGTGCTTTAATTTGATTTGAATAAATGAAGGTAAACCAATGAATCGTCGTTATTAAGCTTCAATCTCCTCTAGAAATCTTACATGAAAGCGGGAACTCCAAAGGCGCATTGTAACTGAATCTGTCAAACATTTTACGAGATTTTTAAAGTGCCTTGCCCGAAAGGCGTAATTCGCCTTTTACGTTTCTAATCACAAATTTTTTGCAGAATCGCTTTGAAAATAGAAATTTGGATTGCCAATTTTTTGGATGTTTATTCCCACTATTCAGCTTTAGACCTATCCTGAAATTATCTTGATGGTGCCAAATTCAAATAAGCCAGGCGACAGTTTCTGTCAAACTGAACGTTGTAAATAACTGGCTTATTAAAGACACTGGACTCTGTTGTCTCTTTTTTCTCAAATAAAATTGAGATTATTTGCTTTTTTGGAGGTACAATTTAGTATTTTAACACGTCTGTTTGCTGAATGACTTTAAAATGAAAATATAATAGCCAAAATTTTCGGCTGCCCCTTGAAGGTCGAACCCGTTTTTATTTCCCAAAAACTAGCCATTATCATTTAGCCAAGCAGCTTCCAGGTAACTTTAGAGTTTAGTTTTTCCTCTTGCCTTGGCAATGGGATGTAAAATAAAAATATAAAAATGTAAAAATGAAAAAATGTAAAAATGTAAAAAATGTAAAAAATATGTAAAAATGTAAAAATATAAAAATGAAAATATAATAGCAAATATTTTCGGCTGACCCTTGAAGGTCGAAACTCGTTTTTGTTTCCCAAAAACTAGCCATTATCATTTAGCCAAGTAGCTTCCAGGTAACTTAAGAGTTTTTTCCTCTTGCCTTGGCAATGGGATATGAATTTGATTCCTTTTAGATTAAACTGGCCACACTTTCATCTGGACATCTCGCCCCTCATCAGAAAGATGCTTCAGTATCTAATTTATATGAAAATCCATCGGAACTTCTAAGAGACACTTTCATCCTTCTTTGATGAAAATGAATCCCTAGAGACAATGAGAAAGTGTGTTCGGAGAAAACCAAAAATAATCAAATTTGAACTTAAAATTAGAATGATGTCAACCAGAGTAGGTGATTAAAACAACATAAGCTTTCAATTTAAGAGATGTAATAAGAAGCAGCACTGAATTGTGTTTTATGTCTTTACATTCACAGAGGAAGGAGAAGAGAAACTCTTATCAAGTTCAAAGTCTAAGAAAGAGATATGAAAGACAGCTAAGTGTAAGAAAGCCAGCTTCAAATTTAATGACAATAAGATAGACATTAGGATTCAAACAAGAATATTATATTTTTTAACTATGTATTAATGTTGCTAAACTAGAGAAGAATGATTTTATTTAGAAAATATAAGAGACAAGAAACGAGTTTGATAAAAGATTTAACTGTGACAATGAAGCGAAAAAAAAAACAAAAAAAAAACAGAGATCACATTTTTAGAACAAATAAATGAAAAAATATTGATGATCTTCAATATTTCTCCAATTCTATCTTAAAAAGTTGTAAAACAAAATTTTCAAAGAAAAGAAGAGAGCTACATTAAACTCACCAAAATTCAAGCAGAGTGTCTTTTTTTCATAATATCAACAACAACATCAAATAATATCAATTGTCTATTCAAGGGTTACAAATTGAAAACTACTGATAATTAGAATATCGCTACCTCCCCCCTTCTCCTCATATCAAGCCCTTTGAAAGGCTAGAGTGTCATTTGCACAATACTAAAAACGATACGCATTTGAATAGTGTGATTTTGTTTGTTGAAACACCCACAACAACAAAGATATTACAAAGAAGGAAAGAAAAAGTGTTCATAAGGATAATTATGTTTCTGAGATTCAGTTTAGTTTTAATTTCTTACAAGGACAAATTTTGTCCAAACTTCCCTTCTGATTCTTTCATTCAAACGTGCAGAAAATTGATGCTTAAATAAAAATTCAAAAATGAAAATTGATAATTTTTGAAGCAATCTGTTTAGTTTGTTGACGCAATATTTTAGATTAATGAACTAACAAAGAATTTATATCTGTGTTTATACATTCAAAAGCAATATGTTTAAAAGGAAGATAATCTGGAGGAATATTTACTGTAAATCAGGCTAAAGAAACTAGACTGAATGTGTTATAAATTCCAGGAAGTCAAAATAATTTTTATTTTTGGGTGGTAAGTTTAGTGGGTTTAGTGGGGTGGTAAGCTCACTCTAAGTTGTGTTAGTTTCTGTTCTTTGACTTTCATTTTAATTTTTGTTAGTTTAAAGATCAATCTGTTCATCCACGCCCGTATCTTTTATCTTTAAGTCTTATATAATGATTCATTTTTGTCTCTGTTTGTTCTAGGTTTTATTTGTTGGTTAAAAGTATTTTCTATTTTAAGTTCAAATTATCATATGACTTTATGCCTGAAGTAACAATAATAGTCACAATGGGAACAGTTGTGACAGCAAAAAGCGTACTACAAAATTGTTTAGGAGTAGTAATAGTGGCAGCAGTCATCATAAGAGTAATCGTAGTAGGTTCAGTAGTGGCAAAATCAATAAACTTTGATACAGGAATAGATGTTGTAGTAGTATTTGTCTAGAGGATTATCGCGGAAAGATTAATTGTAGCAGTACCTTAGGTAACACGATAGCCCTGCCATTGTAAAGAGTGACGTGGCTTCAAAATATCATTATTTTTTCATCCGATCACTTCGTATGGAAGGAGTTGCTGTGGAAACTTCCAAAATGGCTCATTTGATCGGAACGGAAAAGTTCTAGTGCATTTAAAAAAATTAAAAGTAATTGTACACTAACCCGCCCCCCCACCCCACCCGCGCCCTTGTTATCTTCCCAACCCTAATATCCCAAGGCTTCTGTCAAAAAGTTTGAGAAGCCAAATAGTAAAAATCTTTCTTTAAGCTGATTTTAAAAATACTACAACGAGGTTTTTCAAAGATAAGGAAAGAGCCACATCGAAGTCTAAGACTGGCTAAGCCAGTGTGGCTAAGTCTAAGCCACATCAAAATCTAAGTGGAATAATTTCCACTATTAATTTAAACTTAAAACGAACAGTAATTACTATGAATGGATTATAAGATTAATTCTAAAACAAATGGAAATTAAAAGGAATAGTCAACTCAAACTGAAAACGGACAAGAATTACCATAAACAGCAGTGACCTACCAGCCTCTTACATTTTCTAAAAGCGAGCGCGTGATTTGCCCTTTGCCGAAAACGATTTGCATTTCGAGCAGTATGTTTTTGTTTGTCAAAAAATCAATAGCAACACAACAACGAAATGATACCACAAAATGAACAAGGCTAAACAAGGTTTGAAACAGTTCGCGGTAAGAAACTGTAAGTAAGGAGTGACTCGGCTCAATAGTAACCGGACCTCCAAAAAACAAAATTTGATATCAGCAGATACATCAAAAGAATCAGTTTATTATGGTGATTCCAAATATTAAAGATTCATCAAGTTTGGTGTAAGCCGTCAAAAGGTACAAGCGTGAGAAAATTTGCCTGATTTTCAAAAAGGGAGAGAGCACCCTCTAAAAGTCCAGGAATCTTAATGAAAATCACACCATCAGGTCCAGCGTATCAGAGAACCCTATGGTGGAAATTTCAGGCTTCTATACTCAAAAATGTTGAATTTCACATTTTTTGGGCCAAAAGAAATATCACGGATGCGTGTTATTTTTTTTTTCCAGGGGCTATTGTATCGAAATAATGGCCCTAGAAGATCGAGAGAGGGTGCATTTGAACGGAAATTAAAAGATCCAGAGCTCTTTCTAAGCGACAAAAAAGATTGGAGGGCAACTGGTCCCCCTCCCACGCACTCTTTTCCTCAAAGTTGTCCGATCAAAATTTTGAGACAGTCATTTTGTTCAGCCTAGTTGGAAGATCCAATAACTGTGTCTTTAGGGGTTACATGGCCCCCGATAGCACGTTGGGAGAGGCCTGTAAGTTATGAAATTTGCCCATTGTTTGCGTATAGTATTTGTTATTGGGAAGAATACAGGAGTTTTTTTCGGGGATGGGGGGGACTTTGTGCTTGTGGTAGGTTTTCATAGGCAGAATTTTCCGTGGGGAGGGAAATTTCCGGGCATGAACTTTCTAGGGAAAATTTTACACTGGGGGGATTTGACAGAATTCCCATCCAAAATTCTTACTATTTGTTTAACTTTCTCTTTGCCCACTCAATTTTGAATGCGGAGATGTTCTAGATGATTATTCGGGGCTATTTTCAACGTTTTTTGGACTTCCGGGAAAAAAAATTACACGGAAAAGGGGATTCCCGGAATAAACGGGAAAACGACTAGAAATTAGTCTTTTTCCAATGAAAGCATTCTAAGAGAATTCTTCAGGCTGAATCGTCCACAAAAATATTGGAGAGGGGTGGATTTTCAGCAAAGATGAAACTCTCAGGAGTGAATTTTAAGGGGGGGGGATGAATTTTTCGTTGGTGGAAATTTCCGCAGAGGAGTTTTTCGTGAGGGGGTGGAATTTTTCATGGAGGGTGAGACAGATTTACCGGCATTATTTGAAAAAAAGATAAGAAATTAAATAAAAAACAGACAAGTTTTTTTAACTGAAAGTAAGGAGAACTGTAATTATTCCATAGATGAAGCGTTTGCCCACCTCCTCAATACCTTGCTCTTTACACCAAAGTTTGCCTGTTTGTCCCAATTTTTTAAGAATAGCTCCCGAAACACAAGGGCCGTTTAATTAGAATAGGAAGCTTTTTTAAAAGTGCTAAAAGCTTTAGCGTAAAGAGCAAGGTATTGAGGAAGGAGGCACCCCTTCATATAAGGAATAATTTCTATCCGTTTGGAGTTTTAATGCTGCTCCTCACTTTCAGTTAAATAAAACTTTTTTTATTTAACTCAAATAAGAGCTACCGAAAATTAGAGTGGGATCACTTTCCTTCTCCTCCTCCTATCAAACCCTCTAAACACTTGAGTGGCATTTTTTTTATACTAAAGACTATGAACATTTTGAACAGTGTGGTTTTGTCTGCCGAAACATCAACAGCAATGAAAAAATATTACGTAAAGAATTAACGTAAATAAGTAATTATTTAATTGCATAGTTGTGTTTTTTTTACCCTCTTAACTTTACTATTTTTACCATTTTTTACCATTTTTGTGTTTGAGCTATTTTAAACATATAAGTACGTATACTTACGTAATAATTAATATTGTAATAAAAAGAATAATCACTTCCTTAGGATACATATATATCTGAATTTTAATTTAATATTATTTATTATTTAGTCTTTTGTCAAAACTCTCCTTTTGAATCTGCGTATCAAGCTAATGAAATTACAATGATTTTGTTATTAATTCCTGGAAGTCTCAGCAATTTCTATTTTTCAATCTTAAAATGATAAAATAAAAAAGTTTTTAAACTTTGTTATTTTCAATAAAGTAGATGAAACTCTCCGGAGTGAATTCTAAGGGGGGGGGGTGAATTTTTCGTTGGTGGAAATTTCCGCAGAGGAGTTTTTCGTGAGGGGGTGGAATTTTTCATGGAGGGTGAGACAGATTTACCGGCATTATTTGAAAAAAATATAAGAAATTAAATAAAAAACAGACAAGTTTTTTTTAACTGAAAGTAAGGAGCAGCATTAAAACTCAAAACGAACTGTAATTATTCCATAGATGAAGCGTTTGCCCACCTCCTCAATACCTTGCTCTTTACACCAAAGTTTGCCTGTTTGTCCCAATTTTTTAAGAATAGCTCCTGAAACACAAGGGCCGTTTAATTAGAATAGGAAGCTTTTTTAAAAGTGCTAAAAGCTTTAGCGTAAAGAGCAAGGTATTGAGGAAGGAGGCACCCCTTCATATAAGGAATAATTTCTGTTCGTTTGGAGTTTTAATGTTGCTCCTTACTTTCAGTTAAATAAAACTTTTTTTTATTTAACTCAAATAAGAGCTACCGAAAATTAGAGTGGGATCACTTTCCTTCTCCTCCTCCTATCAAACGCTCTAAACACTTGAGTGGCATTTTTTTATACTAAAGACTATGAACATTTTGAACAGTGTGGTTTTGTCTGCCGAAACATCAACAGCAATGAAAAAATATTACGTAAAGAATTAACGTAAATAAGTAATTATTTAATTGCATAGTTGTGTTTTTTTTACCCTCTTAACTTTGCTATTTTTAACATTTTTTACCATTTTTGTGTTTGAGCTATTTTAAACATATAAGTACGTATACTTACGTAATAATTAATATTGTAATAAAAAGAATAATCAGTTCCTTAGAATACATATATATCTGACTTTTAATTTAATATTATTTATATTTAGTCTTTTGTCAAAACTTTCCTTTTGATTCTGCGTATCAAGCTAATGAAATTACAATGATTTTGTTATTAATTCCTGGAAGTCTCAGCAATTTCTATTTTTCAATCTTAAAATGATAAAATAAAAAGTTTTTAAACTTTAGTTATTTTCAATAAAGTAGAAATGAAGCTCTCATTTGGGAGGTTTAGTGGAGCGTGAGTCTTGCTCTTATTTGCGGCAATTTCTGTTCTTTTAAGTTTTACTTGATCTTTCATTTTAATTTCTGTTCATTTTAGGACTCAGCCACACCAGTATCTGTCACCTTAACGTTTTATGTGATGATTCATCTTGATTTCTGTTTGTTTTGTGTTTCATTTTCTCATTGATAATATGTACTGTTTTAAATTTGAATTATTATATAACTTTAGTTCTGCTTGACTTTATATCACGCTTTATCTTTCTTTGAAAAACTTTTTTTTGGCAAACCTTTTAAAAAATTAAAAAAAATTTCGAAATACAAATTTTCGAAAAATTAATAAAATTTTCGAAATTTTCGAAATAAATTTTCGAATTTAAAAATTTTTCGAAATACAGGAGTGGTAATTAAAGAGGTACTAGTGAGAGTAACCGAAACAGTAGCAGTCACAACAGTAACAGTCGTCAGCAGTTATACTGAGAATAGTTTTGTTAGCAGTAGTTATAGTGGCAAGACTAAGCAGCAGTCATGGTAGGAGCACTCGTAGTGTGTTCAGTAGTGGTAAAATCAATAAAGTTTGTGGCAGAAATAGCTGTTGTAGGAGCAGCCGTAAAAGGTTACCGTCGAAGAATTAGTAGTAGTAGTATTAGTTTTTAAAAGAAATGAAAATACTGAAAAACTAATAAAACTTTTAATAACAAAGTGAAGGAAAAAAACACTTTTTATGCAAGTAATAATAAAAGTCTAAAAATTTCAGCTTCACATCAGAAAAAAAATCAGCTTAAACTGTTTGTTCCTCAGCAACACCGCTCTTATATCTACAGTTTATTTACATTCTGTCTTGTGCTTCTTTTGTCTTTCATCAGCATCATGACAATCTTCCAAAATCTCTTCAAAAAACTCCGGTGTTTATTTCTGATTCAGCTCCATATAGCCTTCGTTCTTCATTTAATATCTGCATTCCTCCTACCCCTACTATACGATCGGATTTCAATCCTCTCATTGCTTGTCAACAGGTCTGGAATTCCCTACCTTCTTCAGCACAGAAAATAGTTGCCAGATGGTGCTCATTTACGCCATTTGGGCGCTTTTTTGAGTTGATTGCGCATTGAATTTTTCAAATTGGCGCACTGCGCCGATTTTGCGCATGTCAAAAAAATTCGGCGCAAAGTGGGCGCTTTTTGCCTTCACAATAACAATGACAAAAATAAAAATTTCAGAGTCTAGTGTTTACTGACAACTTCTACTGACAGATTCAGAAATCTCTCTATAAAGATAGGTGGAATTTTCAGAACCCCGCAGAGATTCTCATATTGCATTCCAGGCTCCATGACGACCTTAATTTCAAATATTAAAGCGTGCATTATCCTTAGCGTGAAAAAGAAAATGGGAAGGTGGTCATATTTCGAAAAAAAAAAAATACAGAAAAGAGTGGGAAAAGCTGACCTTTGTTCGACATAGCTCAAGCAGCTCTTTCTGTCTTAAGCTTACCCATCAGCAACCCCTTCGTCGAAAGAGTGTTTTCTATCATGAATCTTGTCAAGTACGAAATTCGAAACAGCAACACCGCTCTTATATCTACAGTTTATTTACATTCTGTCTTGTGCTTCTTTTGTCTTTCATCAGCATCATGACAATTTTCCAAAATCTCTTCAAAAAACTCCGGTGTTTATTTCTGATTCAGCTCCATATAGCCTTCGTTCTTCATTTAATATCTGCATTCCTCCTACCCCTACTATACGATCGGATTTCAATCCTCTCATTGCTTGTCAACAGGTCTGGAATTCCCTACCTTCTTCAGCACAGAAAATAGTTGCCAGATGGTGCTCATTTACGCCATTTGGGCGCTTTTTTGAGTTGATTACGCATTAAATTTTTCAAATTGGCGCACTGCGCCGATTTTGCGCATGTCAAAAAAATTCGGCGCAAAGTGGGCGCTTTTTGCCTTCACAATAACAATGACAAAAATAAAAATTTCAGAATCTAGTGTTTACTGACAACTTCTACTGACAGATTCAGAAATCTCTCTATAAAGATAGGTGGAATTTTCAGAACCCCGCAGAGATTCTCATATTGCATTCCAGTTTCCATGACGACCTAAATTTCAAATATTAAAGCGTGCATTATCCTTAGCGTGAAAAAGCAAATGGGAAGGTGTTCATATTTCGAAAAAAAAAAAAAATACAGAAAAGAGTGGGAAAAGCTGACCTTTGTTCGACATAGCTCAAGCAGCTCTTTCTGTCTTAAGCTTACCCATCAGCAACCCCTTCGTCGAAAGAGTGTTTTCTATCATGAATCTTGTCAAGTACGAAATCGAAACAGGATGTACCTTTAAATGCTTAACTCTACTGTGACCATCCGTCTTAGGCTAAATTGCCAGGGAAAGTGCTTCAGGGACTTTGATTCTACACCCGCTATGCTGAATAGATTTACCATTGACATGTATGACATAAAAAAACCATCCAATGACAATGAAAATGAAGATGAATTTCTCGAGGAAATTTTGGGCGATATAGAAGGAAGGATTGCTGTTTAACTTTGAAAATGATCTTGAATACTAGTCGAAGATAAATACAATATATGATTAAAAATGTACAATACTAATTCGAAGTTCATTATAAGGAAAACACAAATAAAATAACAATTGGGACTGTTGAAGGACCTTGCCAAGTACAATTTTGTCTCATATGTATATGTCTTTGGCTTTTACTTCATGACAAAATCTCAGAACATTGTCCTTAGCCTGCAATTTTACAGATAGTTGCATTAATAACGGTCGGTCTAATTTCTTATCTTTGACTTGGCCGTTCTTGACGTTCTAATTTATATTTTGAAAGCTACGAAACATTTTGTTCTCACAACTAAGTTTGATAATAATCCTAACTATTAGTTATCTTTATCAAATGCGCCTTTGCCTTCCACGTTTTTGTATAACTTATTTATATTGCAAGAACAGTATACTGAGTAGGCTACCTATTTCTTTTTTTTAGTTCTTTAATCACAATTTCTATTGTTGATAGGGAATAATTCAGCATATTAGCTAAAAAGTAATGCAAAATACCACTTTAGATATTGGTAAGTATTTTTTTTTTGTTAGATCATCTTTAATTCCCTTTTTTATTTAATTCTCTGACATACCAGAGAACTAAGGAAAATATCTTTCTCGTCAACCCAGAGACTGAGAACAGAAAATTTCGACCACAAAAACGCATGTAATCAGTCAAAAATGCCTCACTGTTTCAGATTTCGGAATATGGTGCCGAAATCTGTCAATGAAGACTGAATCCTACCAATTTTGAGTTCTAGTATTCTGAAAAGCAAAATTCACACTTTCTGGTAACATTGTCTCTGATTTTTTTTTTTTTTTTTCTTTTTTTTTGCACTCATCCCTGCAAGATCTAATTTACCCTGTATGTCGAGTTCCACCCAAAAAAGTAGATAGCGAAAATTCGCCGATGGCGCATTTTCGCTTCCCTTGGTGCGCATTCTTAAGTCAAGCACCTGGCATCACTGGTACCGATATGCCACTCGTTTGGGACTTTTAAAAGGATTCTTAAGGACCATTTAATTAAGAATCAAACGGAATAGCATTTCTTTTTTTATTTATTTATTTTGTTATTTATTGTTTTTTTTTCTTCTTCTGAGGAGTTGATGTCCCTTGCGTGTTTATTTTAAGGTGTATGGTTGTCTTCTCTTCGCTTTGACTCCCAGGCCTCAGGTATGTTCTCTTTTTATGTTGTATGTTGTTTGGCTATTGTTCTCTTTTTTTGGTTGTTGCGTATATTGTGTATTTTTTTTATCCCCCTTGTATCCCTGGCCATGGAGCCTTTCGAGGGGAATAAGGGTATTATGTTTCCATTTTGTATTTATTGGTGAATAAATTATTGGCGAATAAAACCAATATATAAAACAGACAAAAAAACACACACAAATGTCATACAAAAAATAAAATAAAAATGTTTTTTGTATAGCGTTTATTTGCTGTTTTTCTCTCATCTTTTTTTTTAGTTTGACTTAATCTATTTTCTCCCCGTGGCTAAAAGCCTCCGAACGTGAAGCCACAATACCCGAACTTTTATTATTATTTGTGCAGTATGCTATTTTTTTTCACTGTTGTATTAAAAGTTTTTTTCTGTTTTTCAAAATTTTTGACTTTGTTGTAATTAGAAATAGAAAGGTAGTGTGTTCTAAAAAACTGTTTAGTATTTTTTATACTAGAAAAAAATATGAAATATTTTTTACAATTTATACTATTAAAAAAATTAATAGCAGTAGGACTGGAAGTTTTCTACAAAACATTGATTTTATTTTGTAGGCTGAAAGCCATCTATAAAGCAAAGTCATCTTAAAATTTTATTAATAAAATTATTTTCCAGTAATAAATATTTATCGTTTCAAGAAATTTCTTAAATGTTCCGTGAATATCCCTGAGTCACAAGAGGTGAAGTTTTTTAAATATAAGAATATGTAGTGAATGAGGAATCAATACATACAAACTAAAATTCATTATATGTTGGCAAGATGTAGCATGTCCACCTTTTTCCTAAAAAGCGTATTTTACATAATTAGTACCCTGGCTCCTGCGGCTGCAATAATCATTTTACCCCTGCGTGTTACATTTTTAAGGCTATTGACCATTTTGTTTAAAATGGTTCTGTTGAAATTTTGCTGCCAAGTTGGACCATGGGGGGTTCATGGGCAAAGGGATAGAGAAAAGGGTGTTCAAGTACTATCTGAACTGTTTCTTGGTTAAAAAGATTATTGAAGCTCATTATTGGTATTACATTGAGACCTCTCCTGACTTTCCAGGATCATCCATTTTTTGCGTTGAAGTCACAAAACACAGATAACTGTAGAGACTTTGCTTTCTAAGTCAACGCTATTACGCGGATCAGATATATATAAAAAAAACACGTTTTTCCAACTAAAAGTAATCAGCAACATTAAAACTTGAAAGAAACGTAAATTATTCCGTTTTTGAGGGGGGATTGTCCCCCTCAATACCTTGCTCTTTACGCTAATTTTTTTTTAGAACTTAAAAAAGCTTCCTGTTTTAATTAAACGGCCCTTGTGTTTCAGAAACCATTCTTTAAGAATTGGGACAAAAGGTCAAAGTTTGCGTAAAGAGCGTGGTATTATTGAGGGGAAATCCCCCTCGTATACAGAATATTTTTTGTTTGTTTTAAACTTTAATGTTGATCTTTACTTTTAGTTGAAAAAAACTTATTTTTTTATTTAGTTTCTGATTGTTTTTCAACTAATGCCAGGACATCCAGCTCTCTTCCATCGATAATTATTTCCCTTCACAGAAAAATCCACCAAATAAAGTTTCTCCCACGTAAAATACCCTCCCCCCTGAAAATTCCCCCAGACAGTTTTATCCTCGCCAAAAACTCCCCACCCCCGGAAAATTTCCTGCGGACAATTCTACCTGAAAATTTCTCCTTAGAATATTTCCCTTTGAACAAACTTTAATTTCAGATAGTTTTTCAAACCAAGCCGAAAAACCCACCCTTCTTGGAATTTTCCCCCGAAATCCCCCAGCATCCGTGGAAAGTTGCTTCCACAATAAACTCCCCCATGGAGAGTTTCTCCCGTTAAAGATTCCCCCCGTGGAAAAATCCTCCAGACAGTTCCAATCCCGCTGAAAATTTCCCCCTAAAGTCCCTATATGCAAAATTGAACAGGAAAAGACAGGTAAATAAAACTTCATTTAGGAATTCTGGAAAATTCCCCCAGTGTAAAATTTTTACCAGGAAAGTTTATACCCAGAAACATCCCTCCCCACGGAAAATTCTCACTACAGAAAATCTTCCCAAGCAGAAGAAAATCTACCCCCCCCCCCCTTCCCAAAAATATCTGTATACTTTCAAGTAACATCTACCATGCGCGAACACCGGTCAAATTTTACAACTTAGAGCAAATTTTATAACAAAGACATAGTTATTGGACCTTTGAACTATGCTGAGCAAAATATCTATCTCAAACTTTGATCGGAAGACTTTGGGGACAATAGGGACGTTGGAGGAGGGCTTATTGCCCTCCAATATTTTTGTCCACTTAAAAAGGGCACTGCAATTTCTCAATTCCGATCAAAAGAGCCCTTAGCCAGTCTTGTAGAGTCACTTGTTCGATACGATCACCCCATAGGGGATAAAAAAACACACATCTGTCATCTTTTATCTGACCAAAAAATATAGCATTCTATATTTTTGTATATAGGAGCTTGAGACCTGTATAGTAAGGTTCTCTGTTATGCTCAATCTGATAGTATGATTTTCATTAGGACTCCAAGATTTTTTGGGGGTGTTTCCCCCTTTTTTCAAGAACTGGGCAAACTTTCTCAGGCTCGTAACTTTGGTGGGTAACATTAAACTTGATAAACTTTATATGTTTGGAATCAACATAAAAAATTGACTCTATTAATGTATCTATTGTAATCAAAACTATCTTCGGTTATCATTGATTCGCGCCGCTCCTTACTTGCAGTTCGTTACCAGGAATCGTTTGACAATGATTTCTGTTTTGCCTTGAATTACAATATTTTTTTGTACGTAGTTTTATAGAAAAAATGGCAAAAACAGAAACAATAAATTAATTTTAATGTAGTACTAAAAAACTAAAAATGAAAAACTAAAAATGAGAAAAAGTCAACAGAAATCTGTAATTTTTCTATATATGAGATCCAACCTTTTATTTTTTATTTTTACTTACCTTAACAGAAAACTTTGAAAAAAATAGACTGGTTGTAATGAGTTAGAACCTGATTTTTATCCATGGAAAAAACCTAAAGGTCTAAAAATAAGAAAATTGAAGGTGACTTTCCAGTTAAATAGCTTTCCAGTAGCCTATTATTTCTTATGCTTTGCTTGATTGTTTTCGATCAAAAAAGCAGTTAAAAAATATATGTTTAAAAAACAATCTTCGTTGATAATTTTCGTCTCTTTGAAATTTCTGTGGATACTTTCGCCTCTATTATTTCCTTTTTTGTTTACAAGAGAAAAAAGAGAGAAGATGAGTCGCACAGAAAATCAAGCCTATCCAATAGATATGTTTCCTTTCTAGCATCAACGCTGATTAATGAATCAGGCATTTTAACCTAATGGAACCCTTCAGGCAATGGAATGAATCTATACTGTCAGTTAGACAGCTGATAAATATACTCACAAAAAAGCAGTGCAGCCAAAATTACAACTATTCATTTAAGGCCTTGCAAAGGGTAACTAACAGCTTACATACAAAATTAATTATTTTAACGACTGTTATTAAATTCAAGGTAGATATGCGACATTCCAGCTTATCCATAGAGACGACTAAATAATTAGAAACTGATATTGAATATTTTTTGCGAAACTTTTATTATTGAATTGATTGTATTATTTTTAGTTTAGGGCTATTTTGTGTGAAATAATTATGTAAGTATTTCACTACTACTACTGCTCGCAATAGCTCACTTGAGCACCAAGCTCACTAGAGCACCAAGCCGCCTGAGTCTAAAGCAGCTACGCACGTTCCATCTCCGTCCCAATCTATTCACAGCCTCCCTAGGCCCTTATAAAAAAGTCGAATTTCCATTAAATCCTTCCGTACATCTTGTCCCGTCTCATTCGGGGACGACCTGTTTTTTGTTTGGTCCTAAATGGTTAGCCGAAAAGGACGATTTTTGGAAACTCGTCATCCTTCATCTACAGAACGTGTCTTAGCAATCTTAACAGACCAAAGACTCTTTGGGGAATTATGTAGTGTAATATTGAACTTTTATTTCATGATGAATAAATCATATCTTATCTTAACGTTTCTTTCATTATAGCCCTGGAAAGCAGGATAGAGCGACATTTTTCGTAGTTTATGGTTTGAAATGTGGCCCGTCAGACAGGTGGCCGTAAGAATCCTTGGACAATTTTCCCGAAAATATCTAGAAAATCCTCCTCCGTCTTTCGAAGTGCCCATGTTTCAGAATCACACGTGACCACTGTTATCACTGTTACTTCAAATATCCTAATGTTGTTTGCATAATTATCTTCCTATTCTTCCAAACTGTTTTTAAATGTCAAAGAACATCCTGGGCCATAGCTATTCTGCGTTTATCTAAAAGTAAAAATTTGGTGAATGCATTCTATCCCCTTTCTAAGACTACATTGTTCTTCTCTTAAAACTTTATCTACAGCATCTCTACGTCAAAAAAGTATAATCGTACCAAGCACAAAAACAAAAACTTCCTACAAAAACAAAGCTAGTGCCTCTATAATTACCACGCTCAATCTTATCACCTTTCCTATGGAGGGCCTTAATTAAAGTTTTTCTAAATTCGCTTGGAAGTTCCTCTTTTTATAAATCTCGTTTACAACATTCAGTGATTTGTCCCTAACTGTAAATCAACATATTTAATAATCTCATTTACTACACTATAATCACCTGGGACATTTTAATTCTTTTAGTACACCCTCTAATTCTTTGTCGCGAAAAATATCTTGCTTCATTTCAAAAGAGTTGATAATTAGAGTAGATTTGGCAACTTCCGTTTGGTTTCCAGAGCGGCAAAACGATGCCAGAACGACAATATTTCGGTATGAATTCTGCCATCCATATAGCTGACAAGATGAGCTGTAGCCACAGAATCGCTGCTGCAACTCTGTACTTGAGAAATTTTGCAGATATACTACAGACACCAGGGGTTTGATTATAAGTTAGACGTTTTACAGGATTACGGATCTAAAAGCCGTAGGTTGCGATACAAGGTCAGTAATCACCTTGGGTGTGGCCATGGCTGCTTGAATCAGGTCTGAGTCAGTATGTGTGACTGTCTCAGCGTTCTGGATCTTTTGGAAATGGCTGCTCCAGGAAGAAAGTTGACCGGCATCATCATCCAACATGCTGCCATCCACAGATTGGACAGGACTCACGGTGGAAGGTCTCCCTTTCGTCATCTCGGCGAGGTGTTTGTCGAGTGAGCAGCTGTATCCCCTCTTAGGAAAATCTTTAAAATTGTGGGGTTTCTGATCAACAAAGGTCCTTCTATATTTGCGTATCATACTATTGTGCATGTCGTTGAGATGTCTGTACTCTGCCAAGTTCTTTGCTAGGTGGGTCTTCCGAGGAAGCTTGATCATGAAAAGGGCCTCTCTGGATATCAAGAATTTTTTCTTGTGCTTGGATGGGCAAATGGTACTGCGAGCACAGTCGAGTATACTCTCTTTGATGGAATTCTAGTCATCCATGTCTTTGAGGCAGCTAAACGGTTTTGAGATATTAAGAACTCCCGCTGCATCTCAGTTGTTGCCAAGCTACTGAGATCAAATTTGGGATTCCGTTGGTCTTTTCACTATGCTGTCAAGTGCAGTTTTAGCGTGGCAACCGCCATAATGCGGTATATGCCTCCAAGCTCTGCATACCTATACGTCCGACAATTAGTTACTACGATTATTTATTAGTTACTTGTGTCTGAAAGAGTGTACTTAAAATTACCGGATTATACATGATGCAGAGCTGAAGGAGTCTGTCTTTGTTGTCATTCAGTGGGTCCAGAGATACGGGGCAGAAAATATTTCTCCCTATCATTGACCGTCACTTTAAAGTCTCCCGAAAGAGTGATACTGTCATAGTATGAGAATATAGACAGGGTCATAGAGACATCGGCGTAGAAATGATCCTTCAAATCTGCAGGACTCAGGTTAGTGGGAGCATAGCACACAATAAGCGTCCACTCTTCTTGCTTGTGCTGGAGCTGAGCCACCAATATTCTCTCTAAGATATGTTTGTAAGTGAGAAGGTATCTCTTACCCTGGCGTTCAGCACAGAGCCTATGTCGTTTTTCTTCATTTTTGGGTCAACAGACCAGATTAGGTGATATTCTTCACGAATATCTTTGGACTCTCTTCTGACGAGGCGGATCCCAGTCAAAGCTGTGGCTGAGTCCAGCCACAGCTACACGGAAGTGCTTTAGCTCAAGATGAAGCATTGGTTTCGCTCTGTCAAAATTTGAGTGGACAAAGCTGGCAATGTGCAGTCCACCTTGGTCATGAAGGTTCATTCGTCGGTCTGAAATCAGTCAAGGGACATGCCGAGGCCATGGAAAGTAAAGGTAAGGATCATCCGAAGCAGAATCGTTGTTTTTCGTTGCGTGAAGATTTCAGGTGGAGAGTTTCAGGCCCAAACGGCTCTAGGCCTGGGATCTGATTAGGACTAGGACTTCCCTAGAAACTGAGAACCCCTGGGTTGGACTCCCACCCACCTCATAAGGCTGAGGCTGTGCTTAAAATGCGAACTTACTTGACTAAGTGTTCCCCAGACCATGGCACCCGGACAGGTCCGAGACAGCCCTTTATAGAGACCATTGTCCATAAATACGGATCCTATGCCCTGCCACAGTTGTCCTCCTTTAGAGAATCCTCCTAGGATGGTGTTCTGCTTTACCATGCAATATAACCCATTGCTGGGGGAAGGTTTGTAACTCAAATGACGTGTCCAGATTCCGGTGGGCCCTGCTGAGTGTACATCCGAGGGTTCTTCCTCCTGTTCGGCCTGTATTTATGGCCCCCAGGTGAGGGTGTCACAATTTCTATTATAGACCCACAGGGATTGCGTTTCCCTTGGTCCGCGCCTCCTACTCAGAATGGGTAGCCTACAAATCTGCAGGGCGTCCCCTTATTCACCGCTTGGGGACGTACTGAGTGGCCTGGGGAAGCCCCTAATGAGAAAAAACTCAGACGGTCCTTGCTGAGGACGGCTCTTGGATATAGCGCCGATATATTTATTTAAGATTTAAGAAAGTGTGACCGTCATAAAAATTCCCTGCTGTTTAATTGCTTTTATTTCTCTTTCTGGTTCCCTTACATTCCTCTTATTTTCACGTGATCTATCACTCAAATACTTCTTGTACAAGCCCCTTCTCTTCTCCTCCGAAAATATTAACATTTTTCAAATAATTTCTTTTATTTCCCAAGTAATTTACATATTTTTGGTGTTTTACTCTGTTGTGTTTTATTCAAAGTTCAATCCATACACCGGCTCTTGCTTCCAGGTTCCTAAGCCTCATGACAATCATATCAACTGATTTTCCTTGGTGCTTTTGTGGGATGGCAGAATGGACTTAATTTAACCATGAGTAGACTAAACCTGTCGTAAAATTTGGAAAAAATAAAAAAAAGTCACAAGCTTCATTTCCATCATTATTTCTTTTTCTCTCTGCTGCTCTCTGTTCCATATCTTTCCCTACATCTCTTTCTCTCGCTTTGTCACTCTCTTCCCCTTTCCCTTTCACTCATTCTTTTTTCAATTCAAGTTTCATCGAACAGCGTTGCGTTGCATTGTGAATAGTTCCAAGAATATATTAGTAACACTACTCTAGGATAGACGATATTAATAAAAGACATTTCTGGAATGTCAGATGTACAAGTTGGCGGTATACTATTGAGTAGGATAT
Source organism: Artemia sinica (assembly GCA_027921565.1). Lineage (NCBI taxonomy): Eukaryota > Metazoa > Arthropoda > Branchiopoda > Anostraca > Artemiidae > Artemia > Artemia sinica. The sequence continues at coordinate 41,179,928 of CM051272.1, read as the reverse complement.
ATCACCAAGATGGTCTACTTTCTATTAAATTTTTCAAGCGTACATACTATTGAAAATTTGGCTACGACAATACAAAAAAACGATCCGAAGAATATATTGACATGCTTTTTGATAAAACTAATAAACAAAACTGTATTTACGACCAAAAAATTCAACAATTAAAGCTCATTCATGAAAATAAGACAATATGAGAGCAGGACCGCATCCAGGATTTTTGTTGGGGGGGGGGGGCAAATATTTTTTTAAAAGACGCATCAAAAACTTTTTTATCTGCATCTTTGGAAAATTTTATGAGCCGAACAAACATTTCAAGGGGGAGAGGGTTGAAAAAAACCCAACCCCTCCTCCCTCTGGATAAAGCCTTTTGTGAGAATCTTAATTGAAAACAGTAGAATGAGTGTGAGTATATTCTATTGTTAGTGTGTCATTTTAGAAAGTATAACTCTTGTATTGCAGACACAGGGATAATAAGTTCTCGCTAATCACTACGTTTCAACTCTTGATAATGAGAATATGAATATACGAGTATTTTACGATTTTGAATTTGCAAAATGATTTTTGTTTTACTTTAAGTACAATTTATCTTTCAGATGCTGAATCACTACAGTTTTTAGCAAGGCCCAGGATATTTTTTTTTTTGAAGGGGTTTTGCTCTAAAAATAGTTTTTTGGAGGGGTTTACACAAAGAACCTCAAAAAACGCATACAAAATTTGTTTATGTTACGTTTTTGTTACGTTTTTACGAGTCAGACAAACATTTCGGGGGGGGGGCGGGCTCAAAACCCCCTAACCCCCCTGGATAGGCCTTGATGCTTAGTGTTGTTCCAACAACCCTTAGTTAGTCACAGTGGTTCGATGATTGTTTACTCATACCCCAAAATAGTTAATTCAACAAGCTCAAGTGGCCTCTCTTTCCAGACTGTACAAATTATGCTCAATATAGCGCTGAAGCAGCTTGCTTGTAAGGCACATTACTGTAAAGCGCTCTTTAATCAAGACTTTGATATTCGTATTGACCCTGTAGAGATCATATTGGCTAGGTATGATAATTAACCAGCTCTTTTTGAAATATTAATTAAAAAAAAAACTTTCCGAAAAATAAGTTTTTCAAAGAAAAGTAAAGGCCTTTTTAAACTTAAGCTCAGTAGATACAAATAACTCTTAAAATTTAAACTCAAAACGACCAGAAATTACTATTAAAGAATAAATGAAACCCAAAACGAACAGAAATTAAATAAACAATCATAGCAAAAAACATACAACAAGTAATAATATAAATGAATAAATAGATCTTAAAGCGAGTAATGCTTAGATTGAATATGAAAATCGAAAAAAAACGAAAAAAAAACGAAAAAAAATAGTTTGCTATTAAAGTATAAATGAAACTTAAAACGAACAGAAATTAAATAAACAATCAATGCGAACAAACATACAATATATATTGATGTAAATGAATAAATAAATCTTAAAACGAGTGAAACTTAAATTGAATATGCAAAAGAAGTTTGAATCAAATAAAAATAACTACAAACAAGAGTTTGGGTATCGCCTCACTACAGAAGCCTAAAACCTGCTGCGTCATTGAAATTCAGCAAGCTCAATGTGCTGCCATCTATAATTTATTCAAGGATTATTGATCCACAAACGGGTCAATGACACCTAGGGGAACTAGATTTCTGGGAAATTGATTTGCATAATCGAGGGGAATTATTTATCTACGAAAGGGGAATTAAGAAACAATAAGGCTTCTTTGATCTTTAGGCCTGAGGGATAAATGGTCTTTAGTGACAGAGATAAATTAATATTCTATTTTTTAAATATGGCTTCTCAGATCATTAGACTTAGCGATAAATTAATATTTTATCGAAGCCTTAATAGAGTAACCAAGAACACCTTAGAGATGAAGAGATTAACGTGGGAAATGGTTTCATGGGAATTTCAAATGTGACAGCGCAGGGATGCCAAAACAAAAGGAACACGCAGAAATGACGTTTAGGGATTATTTGGACGAAACTGTTTGAGACATTTTAGAAGATGATTTGGGCAAAAAAGTTTGAGACATTTTAGAAGATGATTTAGAAGAAACAGTTTGAGACATTTTAGAAGATGATTTGGCTGAAACTACGTGCTCGTTATAATACACAAGTTCCATTTGAACACTGTTGTAAGGTCCCCTACCCCAACTCCAAAGGGCCCCCTACCCCAACCCCAAAGGCCCCCCGGGCCTCCAAAGACCCCCCGAGCCTCCAAAGGCCCGCCGGGCCCCCAAATGCCCCCCGGACCCCCAAAGGCCCTGGGCCTCCAAAAGAGACATATCACCCTCCCCTCCCCTGGCCATCCTTTCCTCCCCCTCCCCTAATACCTCTCCCCTCCTCCCCTCCCCCTCCCCCCATTTTTGAAAATAATTTTTTGAATCTATTTGTTTGTATGTCTGGGTTGGTGTTTGAAAGTCCAAGTGTTTGTTTTTGTTGGTTTGTATGTCTAAAGTGCCTGTCTTTCTCTGTTTATGTCTGAATCTATTTGTTTGTATGTCTGGGTTGGTGTTTGCAAGTCCAAGATTTTGTCTTTGTTGGTTTGAATGTCTAAAGTGTCTGTCTTTCTCTGTTTGTATGTCTGAATCTATTTGTTTGTATGTCTGGGTTGGTGTTTGCAAGTCCAAGAATTTGTCTTTGTTTGTTTGAATGTCTAAAGTGGCTGTCTTTCTCTGTTTGTATGTCTGAATCTGTTTGTTTGCATGACAGGGTTGGTGTTTGAAAGTCCAAGAATTTGTCTTTGTTG
>CM051272.1:40909050-41177050 GCA_027921565.1 Artemia sinica | reverse complement strand
ATCAAAGTTATTTGCTTTTTTCTCATAACTTATTAATACTAGATTGATTCTATGAAAATGTGAACTTCCTCATTGATATTCCGGGGTTTTCATAAGAAAACACTTAAAATAAAAGATAAAAGCAAGAAGTGTAGCTCTGAGTAGATTGACTTGCGGAGGAGTGTGACCCACGTGTCCATCACAGGCAGCTTGGTGATACAAAAATTGACGGTAGCCCTAGTAAATTTTTTTAAGGAAATCTATACAGTTGTAATGGCCTTCTATGACTTCTTGAACAAATTACATTCTGTAAATGAAAAGGAGAATAGAAAAAAACTAAATGTTCACCTTAGCCAGGCGCCCTAATAAGAGGTAGTTATCATGCATAAACGACCGGCAGTATCAACAAAAGAAAAAAGTCCACGCCATTGCTATTTCAGGCATAATTAATGGCTTCAGCAGCAATTCCAGGAGAATCTTACCTGTAAACGAGAAAAAAGAAAGAAAGAAAAAAACTTTAAAAATAAGTACTAAACAGCACAGACTATCTCCATTTTCCCTTCTTGACGAACTTGTTGTCTTTGCTCATCATAAGCAAATAGTAATTAACTTACCTAAAAGATGGCACTGTCATCTAAAAATATTAATATTATTTTCCGAAACATTCTTGATTTAAATCGTTCTTACTATGCATACTTAATTTTCAGATAGAATTTGCTGAAGAAGTTTTCAATCGAAGCAAAACATTCGGTATGAATTGATATAGGCAGAAATATATTGTAGAATAAAGTTCATTTTACGATACAGGTCACTTTAATAGTTTTTATACTCTCAACCTTCTTATTGGAAAAGTTGTAGCCAATCACCAATTTGGAGGCCTTTCACTTCCGAAAAAAAAAAAAAAATGTTATTTGGAAGTGTAGATACACTTTTCGGAGGAGGGGGCACATTCCGTAGAATGAGGAGTTTCAGGGGTTAGCTTTTCCAGGGAAAATTGTATAAAGGCGGGAATTTGCAAGAAATTAAACTATACCAAGTTCCTTTTATTTGTTGTTGTAGTTTTCTCTTGTGTGACTCAATTTTACACCTTAGATTCGAGCGTCTTCGACCTTATGACGTTATAACAGTTGATGAAATTAAAAAAATTTGTTTTATTTATGGGTTTCGTAGTAATTCATCTGGGTAGGCGACCATAAAATTTTTAAAAAACCTCTCTAAAAACCACTTAAAGGTGTTTTTCCTGTTATAGCTGAAGTTTTTTTGTGGGTTAATGAATGAGTGTGTTTCTTCATAGGAAAATTCCCAGACTGTTGTAAAGTTGCCCAGTATACACCTCTACTCATAAGGGTGGTATTCAAAAGGACCCAGGAAACTATAGACCGATATCTGTTTTACCCATTATTTCCCGTGTTTTAGAGAAGTGTTTTAGTACTTAGGAATGATTAGTTTTTTTTTTGCAGGATCATAAGTTACTGGTAGAGTCACAATTTTGGGGTTCCGTAGAAAAGGGACAAGGAAAAGGCGATGATGATTTATTTTACAACTATTTATTAATGATGCATTAGATGGGAGGTTTCAAAATAGTTGCTATATTTTTAGATCTGATGAAAGGCTTTCGAGACTGTGGATCATGAACTTCTACTTAAGAAGTGTGAGGTGTATCGTTTGAGGGGTAAATCATTAACTTTTTAAGAAGTTTTTTAAGTAATTGTTATCAGTAGGCCTATGTCCAACTAAGTGATTCTTCTTCCGAAAAAAAAAACGTATTGAAATAGGTGTTCCGCAAGGATCAGTTCTCGGTTCTATATTATTTCTTGATATTTATTAATGATTACAAATTGTCTAAATAATTTTTTGCTATAGAATAAATGAATTAACGGTAAACCCGACTAATGAAACGGTTTTACTTTTTGCTGATGACACAACAGCCATTAGCACAGCTAAGACAGCGGAGTTGCTGCAGATTTCCATGAGGAATCAGTATAGAAATTATAGCATGGCTGAGGGTAAATAAATTAAGGATTAACATGGCTAGTCTAACTTTATTATTTTCTCTGCGATCATCAAACTTTTACCCATGGATCAAGGAATTAGATATGCCCAATGGCGTTATAAAAATGGACTGCGTCTTTTAAATACCTTTGGATTGTAATAGATGAATGAAAACTCTATTTTCAGGAACATGTTACTTTAACTAGCAAAATTCTGGGCAAGATAGTCCTCGGTATAATGAAGAAACTCCAACATTGTTCCCCAAGTCTGTCCTTCGCAAATCATCTCTATTTTTCCTTAATGCGACCCCGAATATACTTTATTGTTCAAGTATTTGGCTCTACTATTTTTTTCTTCTACCCATAAAACCAATAAGAGTTATACAAAATCATGCAGTAAGAATTTTCAAGAATTTTACGTATATCTGGTTATATCTCCACGTATATCTGTTCGAGAAATTTACCCAACTTTAAAAATTTTGGCCGGCCTGCAGGCCTTCGTGAATTCTAGGTATGTGGTTTATTTTTGGACGGACCAGCAGGATGTTCAGCCTCGTTGTTTTGTGTGATTTATTGTTTGCAAGTCCCAAGTATATGTCTTTGTTGATGGTTGAATGTCTAAAGTGTCATTCATCTGTCTTTCTCTGTATGTTTTGTCCTCGGATTTTTGCAGCTAATTTTGTGTTTTTTTTATATGTCTGGGTTGGTGTTTGCAAGTCCAAGACTTTGTTCTTTGGTTGGTTTCAATGTCTAAAGTGTTTGTCTTTCTCTTGTTTAGTGTGTCTGATTTCTATTTGTTTGCATGTCTGGTTTAGTGTTTGCAAGTCAAAGTAATTTGTCTTTGTTGGTTTTGAATGTCTAAAATGTCTGTCTTTCTCTGTTTGTGTGTCTGATTCTATTTGTTTACAATGTCTGGGTTGGTATTTGCAAGTACAAGTATTTGTCTTGTTGGTTTGAATGTCTAAGGTATCTGTCTTTCTCTGTTTGTGTGTTTTGAGTCTATTTGTGTTTGCATGTCTGGGTTCGTAGGTTTGCAAGTCCAAAGAATTTCTGCCCTCTTTGTCGTATACTCTTTGAATGTCTGCTAAAAGTGTCTGTCTTAGCTTCTGTTGTTGTGCGTCTGATTCTATTTGTTTGCCATTGTCTGGATGCGTTTGGTTTTGCAAGTCTAATATCCCTTAATGAACGTCTTTGTTGCATGTTTGAACTTCTAAAGTGTCTGTTTTTCTCTGTTCGTGTGTCCTGATTTCTATTTGTTTGCAAGTCTGGGTTGGTTGTTTGCAAGTCCAAGTATCTGTCTTTGTTGGTTTGAATGTCTAAAGTGTCTGTCTTTCTCTGTTATGTGTCTGATTCTATTTTTTTGCATGTCTGGGTTGGTGTTTACAAGTCTAAGTATTTGTCTTTGTTGGTTTGAATGTCTGAAGTGTCTGTCTTTCTTTGTTTGTGTGTCTGATCCTATTTGTTTGTCTCTAGTGTCTCTAGTCCAGTCTGTCTTGTGTGTCTGATTCTATTTGTTTACATATTCTGGGTTGGTGTTTGCAAGTATCCGAGCTATCTGTCTTTGTTGGTTTGAAGGTCTAAAAGTGTATGAGTCTTTCTCTGTTTGTGTGTCTGATTCTATTTGTTTGCAGGTCTGGATTGGTTGTGCCAAGTCGAAGTATCTGTCTTTGTGGTTTTTTGAATGTCTGAATTGTCTGTCTTTCTCTGTTCATGTGTTTGATTCTATTTGTTTGCAAGTCTGGGTTGGTGTTTGCAGTCCAAGTATTGTCTTTGTTGGTTTGAATGTCTAAAGTGTCTGTCTTCTCTGTTTATGTGTCTGATTCTAGGTTGTTTGCATGTCTGGGTTGGAGTTTACAAGTCTAAGCATTTGTCTTTGTTGGTTTGAAATGTCTGAAAGTATCTGTCGTTTCTTCCTTTTTATATGTCTGATCCTATTTGTTTGTCTCTAGTGTCTGTCTTGTGTGTCTGATTCTATTTGTTTACATGTCTGGGTTGGTGTTTGCAAGTCCAAGTATTTGTCTTTGTTGGTTTGAATGTCTAAAGTGTATGTCTTTTCTCTGTTTGTGTGTCTGATTCTATTTGTTTGCAGGTCTGGATTGGTTTTTGCAAGTCGAAGTATCTGTCTTTGTTGGTTTGAATGTCTGAAGTGTCTGTCTTTCTCTGTTAGTGTGTCTGATTCTATTTGTTTGCAAGTCGATTGTGAGTCGATTGGAGTTTCGATTGATGAGTTCAGAGGAGACACTTCTCATGTTATTCCTGTAATTTCGCAACCTAACCTGTGTACAAAAAACGTGATTAATTCATGTTTTTGATAAGACTTCTCTTGTGAATTATTTATAATCTGGATACCAGCAATTTTGCAACCTAACCTGTGAACAAAAACGTGAATAATTCCTGTCTTGGATAAGACTTGTGGATTCTTTGACTTAAGGTGACCCATTTAATCTATTTAACTTTGTTAAATAGTGAATATTTAAAATTTTTGGCAACTGATTAGTAAACACTAAACCAGATTACTGGTACTTTTCTCGTTATTGTTGATTATTTTTGAATTTATTGTGAAACAATTTCTAATTAGTGTTCGAATTTGTGAGTTTGAATAGCTCAAATGTTTGGAAAAAAGGAGCCTCCAAAACAACCTCCTGATAGGGATATGAGTAAGTCACCATTTCAACCATCTTCAAAAAGCCCTTGCTAGAACCCCCCCCCCCCCCTAAAGCTGCGAATGTACCAGCGACCTCTCTGAAGAGTATTCATACCCTAAACATGGATACCACCCAATGTCCATCCCCCTCAACAACTGATACTGAAAAAGATGAAGAAGGCTTTAAGATAGTAAACTCGGCTAAGCGTAGAAGACAGAGAACAAAAAGTCCACCAGATTCAGCAATAATACATCTAACCGATACCACGAACAACTCTTCAAGAAATCCAGCCGATTCCCCGGTAATTATTCAACTAGTTCCCCAATCTGATAATTGCTTGTTTACCAACCGTGATCTACCAAAGTTGCGAGTTTCCCTCTTCAAGACCATTCGTTGCAACTTTAATATGAATATAAACAGATCAGGATCCCTAGATATCCTTTTGAACGATCCCACATCAGTGAAAAAGGTAATGGAGCTAAAAAGTGTTGAAAATGTTGTTGTCACAGCCCACCTGTGGTCCCCAAGCCCAATAAAAACAAAGATAGTGCTCTACAATATCCCTAAATCATTTCTAAACTCGGACCTGATGGAAGCATTGATGAATGGAAAAGGTGAATGCATTCCGGTCTCTAGTGTTCATACCCTTGGTCGCGAAACCACTGAAACCTCAAACTTTAAAACTGTGTTGTTTGAGCTTCAAGACAATTTAATATTGACAAAGTGTTCCTCTTTGGCCAACAAAAATCTTTCAAGCCTTACAAAGAAAAGCCATTACAGTGTATTAAATGTCTAAAGCTTGGGCACTCAGATAAATACTGTAGAGAGGATTCCAACATTTGTAAGATTTGCCTTGGCAAGGACCATAATGAGTCAAACTGTCAATTTGACCCATATGTACTAATTGTAAGGGCAAACACCAGTCCCTAGATAAAGGAAGCTGTCCCAAATATAAACAAAGGGCAGAGATACTAAGAATAGCAAAAGAGCAACAACTTCCAATCCCTTTTGTAGCAATGCAAGTCCCAAGGACACCAAGAGTCCCCCGTCCCCCAACAGGCCTCAGGCAACAACAGGGGGCCAACCAACAGCCCCTGACCACCAACAGGCCCCAGGCAAACCAGCAGCCCCCAGGACACCAAGAGTTCCCAATGCTTCCCCTAGTGTTGAAAGTTTTCAGAATAATCTCATCCGAGACAAAACTAATCCATGGTTCCCCTTGATAGCAAGTGCCCCCCCCCAAAAAAAAAAACCTGAAGAACCCCCTTTCGGAAAATCCTACGCAAGGAAAGACATCAAGACCGACAAAGCTACCTGGAATTACTCCCCACAGATTTCACACAAGTTTCTCCAAATGCTTTGGAAGATGAATCAAACGTGTACTTTAAATTAGCCAGCTTTACAGTTACCTCTATGCTCATCTCCCAATTAGAGTTACCCAATCAGTTGAAATGCATTATTCTGAAGAATTTGGCAAAAACTCACTTTGGCGAGACCATAGTTTCCGAAGCAGAAATTCAAATTGAGAGTGTTTTAAGCCAACATAGGCTGATTGATCACAATCAGAACGCCTGACGACTATTTAATGTGTGACTTTTCGTTTTTAACTAATTTATCCCTTTCCAATAACATTGTTTTTAATTATCCCGATATAGATGATAATCAGCATGCCAACCCTATAAGCAGCCCCCCTGGTACCTTAACAAATGCTAGTTGTAAATACCTTGATATTTTCGATTTTGCTACTAATGTGAAGCCAAAAACTAGTAAATAATAATTCCCTTAATGTTCTTTGTTTCAACATCAGAAGCATCCGGATAAGTGGCTCAAGTTTAAAGATTTAATTTCAATTAATGGTGTCTGCCCTTTTGATGTAATAGGATTAACAGAGACATGGCTTTCCGATAATGATGACACTAGTGATTTTTTACTCCCTGGTTACCAAATAATCCATATGCCCAGGAGATTGACTAAGTGTTCTGGTGGTATCTCACTTTACATCCGTTCGAATGTAAATTTTACCAGGCTATCAGAGTGCGAATCTATTTTTCTCTACACAACTAAATCTCAGATGTATTTATTCAATAATTGTAAACATAGTTATCGGCCAAAATTCCTATATACTCTCCTTATTTTATAAACCTCCTCCATTTCCGACCTCATGTTTTTGTAATCTGTTTGATGATTTTTCTAATTTTATTAACCTACCCATAAAAAGGCAATAGTTCTTGGGGACTTTAATTGCAACCTACTCAATGTTGGTAAAAATATTGAATCTGACACTTTTTTTGAATCGGTAACGCGCGAGTGGTCTTCTACCCACAATTTTTTTCCCCAGTAGAGTCGATCCTGTGAGATCAACTTCAACATTAATTGACAACATTTTTGTATCCACTTCCCTGGGAAATGACCTGTCCTCAAATATAGTATTTTCGGATCTGTCAGACCATTTTCCTATTTACTTGTCTCTACCTTCGCAACCACTACCTCTACGGTCTAGAATTAATATCCCAACACCTACTCGAAATTACAGTTCTGCAAATATAAACCATTTATCGATTGCCTAAGAACCACTGACTGGTCCGATGTCTTAAATTGTCAACGAGGTAAATTCTGCCACAAATGGTTTTGCGCAAAGGCTAAGTGAGATTATCCATTCAACTTTTCCTATTCGTAAACCTAACCGGAAAAATATCCCTATTTGCCCCTGGATGTCACATAGCCTCATTGTCTCTCATATCGTAAAAACAAAATTATATAAGTTAGCCTGTAAGACCCGTAGTGATATTGACCTATCTAATTATAAACATTATAAAAACTTATACACTAAACTCATCCGTGAAGCGCAAAAAGAAAAATTATTATTATACAAAAATTCTCAATTGCAAAGGAAATCTGAAAAAAAGATATGGTCCACCATTAATGATATACTTTCAAAAAATAGAAAATCAAAGTCTATACCTATTCGCCTTAAAGACACAAATGGTAGATTAATTGACCCTTTACATGCACCTGATGCATTTAATAATTATTTTTTGAATGTTCCTCATACTGACTCCCGCTCCTCCTCACAGGCTGTATTCCCTTGCTTCAATTTTAGATCCATGTTTTTCTGCCCCAACTGATAGCAATGAGGTACTTCAAATCATCGGTTCTCTCCCTAATAGTTTTACTCCTGACTGTCTTGGATTAAGTAATAAGCTCCTGAAGACCATATCTCCTTTTGTCTACTACGAGCCCATCAAGCATATTGCCAACCTATCTTTAACCCACGGAGTTTTCCCTGATTTACTAAAGTCAGCCATTGTTATTCCAGTTCTTAAAAAGGGCGATCCAACTGAGATAGGTAATTATCGTCCAATCTCAATTCTTCCTGTTATATCCAAAGTGCTCGAGAGAATCATCTTCAGACGTCTGTCTCCCTTTCTGTTTGACAGTCAGCACTCCGTATCCTTGATTTCTCCTCACCAATATGGCTTTAGGCCGAAATTCTCAACTTCTCATGCTCTAATTGACGCCACACAGTTCATACGCTCACAACTCGACCTTAAAAAACTGTATTGGGCTTATTTTTGGATTTTTCTAAGGCCTTTGACATGGTCGATCATAGTATTTTAATAAGTAAATTAAATAGTTACGGTATTCGTGGTGTTCCCCTCTCTTGGTTTGATTCTTATCTATCTGGAAGGGTACAGAGTGTGAGCCTGGGTGGAGTATCCTCTCAGCCCTTACCTGTTCGGAGGGGTGTCCCGCAAGGCTCCGTTCTAGGCCCTATTTTATTTCTCCTGTATATCAATGATCTTGTTATAGACCTGGGCCCTTCAGTGTATCCTGTATTATTTGCTGATGACAGCAACTTCTTCATCACTGGCACCAATCTACCATTGGCAATAACCTCTGCCCAAGTCCTTCTGAACAGAGTCCAGGCGTGGTGCCTTACGAATAACATGACCATTAATAGCAAAAAAAGTCAAATAGTGTTATTCAGAACCCCCTACAACAAAGACGTTATTCAACCTGCTCTTGGTCTCAGGTACTCCTCCGACATCCTCCACAAGTGGAGGTTGCCAAGTTTCTTGGTGTATTTATTGACTCATGCTTGTCATTCTCTAATCATATTTCTTACATAACAGCAATAATTTTGAGACAAGTTGCTATGATTAACCGTGTGAATTTTTTTCCTCCTGACATCCTAGTTACCCTCTATTATTCCTTTATTTTTCCTTACCTTTCTTATTGCGGATCAGTTTGGGGAAATACAAAACGGTCCTTCACTAAAAAAAAACTCAAATTTGCCCAAAACCGCGCCATTAAAGCAGTTTTTCGGCTTCCCCGTCTATATCCAACTCGTGATTTGTATTCAGATTTTGGCATAGCTCCACTTGATCAAATCATACAAAAACTAAATTTATCGCTTGCTTACTCTGCTTTCCACAATAATCTTCCACCTCAACTCCTAACCTATTATAATATTAATAATTCGGAAGCCCATTGTCTCCGTTCATCCAATAGAGCCTTTAAAATTCCTAAATGCGTTTCTAGTGCTGCCCAGCAATCTCCCATTTACAAATCTATTATTCAATGGAACAAAATTCCCTCCAGTGTTGAACTAGCCACAAGTTTCTGCAAGTTGTATAAAAATGTAACAAAACTTGATAGTATAATTTAATCTTTCCATTTTTAACAAATTTGCTCTAATTAGCCATGTTTTATTCTTTTTTTTTTATTTTTTTTTTCAGTGTTTTTTATTTTTTTTTCTTTTCAGGTTCCTTTAATTTTTTTTTTCTCTTGGTCCTTAACAAGTTATCTTCTAGGATCTTTATTGTTATTGATGTTTGTGTTATGTTTTTATTCGAATAAATTGAATTGAATTGCATGTTGATTCTAGTCTCGGGGTTGGTGTTTGCAAGTCCAAGTATCTGTCTTTGTTGGTTTGAATATCTAAAGTGCTATGTCTTTCTCTGTTTGTGTGTCTGATTCTATTTGTTTGCAGGTCTGGATTGGTGTTTTGCAAGTCGAAGTATATGTCTTTGTTGGTTTGAATATCTGAAGTGTCTGTCTTTCTCTGTTTCGTGTGTCTGATTCTATTTGTTTGCAAGTCTGGGTTGGTGTTTGCAAGTCCAAGTATCTGTCTTTGTTGGTTTGAATGTCTAAAGTGTCTGTCTTTCTCTGTTTATGTGTTGATTCTATTTGTTTGCATGTCTGGCTTGGGTTTACAAGTCTAAGTATTTGTCATTGTTGGTTTGATATGTCTGAAGTGTCATGTCTGTCTTTCTTTTTTTTGATGTTTGATCCTATTTGTGTTTGTCTCTAGTGTCTGTCTTGTGTGTCTGATTCTATTTGTTTACATGTCTGGGTTGGTGTTTGCAAGTCCAAGTATTTGTCTTTGTTGGTTTGAATATCTAAAGTGTATGTCTTTCTCTGTTTGTGTGTCTGATTCTATTTGTTTGCAGGTCTGGATTGGTGTTTGCAAGCCGAAGTATCTGTCTTTGCTGTTTTGAATGTCTGAAGTGTCTGTCTTTCTCTGTTTGCGGGTATCTGATTCTATTTGTTTGCATTCTGGGTTGGTGTTTGCAAGTCCAAGTATCTGTATTTGTTCGGTTTGAATATCTAAAGTGTCTGTCTTTCTCTGTTTATGTGTCTGATTCTATTTGTTTGCATGTCTGGGTTGGTGTTTACAAGTCTAAGTATTTGTCTTTGTTGGTTTGAATGTCTGAAGTGTCTGTCTTGATTTGTTTGTCTGGTGTTGTCTGCAATCCTATTTGTTTGTTGTTTGTATATCTAAAGTGTGTCTGTCTTGTTTGTGTCTGATTCTATTTTTTGCATGTTTGGGTTGATGTTTGTAAAGTCCAAGAATTGTCTTTGTTGGTTTGAATATCTAAAGTCATCTCTGTCTTTCTCTGTTTGTGTGTCTGATTCTATTTGTTTGCATGTCTGGGTTGGTGTTTTTTTACAAGTCCAAGTATTTGTCTTTGTTGGTTTGAATGTCTGAAGTGTCCTGTCTTTCTTTTTTTATATGTCTGATCCTATTTGTTTTGTCTCTATGTCTGTCATGTCTGATTTCTTTGTTTACATGTCTGGGTTGGTGTGTTTGCAAGTCCAAGTGTCTGTCTTTGTTGGGTTTGAATATCTAAAGTGTATGTCTTTCTCTGTTTGTGTCTGATTCTATTTGTTTGCAAGTCTGGGTTGGTGTTTGCAAGTCCAAGTATCTGTCTTTGTTGGTTTGAATGTCTAAAGTGTATGTCTTTCTCTGTTTGTGTGTCTGATCTATTTGTTTGCAGGTCTGGATTGGTTTTTGCAAGTCGAAGTATATGTCTTTGTTGGTTGAAGGTCTGAAGGTCTGTCTTTCTCTGTTCGTGTGTCTGATTCTATTGTTTGCAAGTCTGGGCTGGTCTTTGCAAGTCCAAGTATTGTCTTTGTTGGTTTGAATGTCTAAAGTGTATGTCTTTCTCTGTTTGTGTGTCTGATTCTATTTGTTTGCAGGTCTGAGATTGGTTTTTGCAAGTCGAAGTATATGTTTTGTTGGTTTGAATGTCTGAAGTGTCTGTCTTTTCTCCTGTTCGTGTGTCTGATTCTATTTGTTTGCAAGTCTGGGTTGGTGTTTGCAAGTCCAAGTATCTGTCTTTGTTTGGTTTGAATGTCTAAAGTGTCTGTCTTTTCTCTGTTTATGTGTCTGATTCTATTTGTTTGCATGTCTGGGTTGGTGTTTGCAAGTCTAAGTATTTGTCATTAATGGTTTGAATGTCTGAAGTGTCTGTCTTTCTTTTTTTAATGTCTGATCCTATTTTGTTTGTCTCAGTGTCTGTCTTGTGTGTCTGATTCTATTTTTTTGCATGTCTGGGTTGATATTTGTAAGTCCAAGAATTTGTCTTTGTTGGTTTTGAATGTCTAAAGTGTCTGTCTTTCTCTGTTTGTGTGTTTGATTCTATTTGTTTGCATGTCTGGGATGGTGTTTGCAAGTCTAAGAATTTGTCTTTGTTGGTTTGAATGTCTAAAGTGTCTGTCTTTTTCTGTTTATATGTCTGATCCTATTTGTTTGCATGTCTGGGTTGTGTTTGCAAGTCCTAAGAATTTGTCTTTGCTGGTTTGAATGTCTAAAGTGCCTGTCTTCTCTGTTTGGTTGTCTGATTCTATTTATTTGCATGTCTGGGTTTGGTGTTTACTAGTCTTAGTATTTGTCTTTGTTGGTTTTAATGTCTTAAAGTGTCAGTCTTTCTCTGTTGTGTGTCTGATTCTATTTGTTTACATGTCTGGGTTGGTGTTTGCAAGTCCAAGAATTTTGTCTTTATTGGTTTGAATGTATAAAGTGTCTGTCGTTCTCTGTTTGTGTGTGATTCTATTTGTTTACATGTCTGGGTGGTGTTTGCAAGTCAAGAATTTTTCTTTATTGGTTTGAATGTATAAAGTGTCTGTCTTTCTATGTTTGTGTGTCTGATTCTACGTTGTTTGCAGTCTGGGTTGGTGTTTGCAAGTCCAAGTATCTGTCTTCATTGGTTATGAATGCGTAAAGTGTCTGTCTTTCCCTCTGTTTATGTGTCTGATTCTATTGTTTGGATATCTGGGTTGGTGTTTGCAAGTCCAAGAATCTGTCTTTGTCGGTTTGAATGTGTTAAAGTGTATGTCTTTTCTCTGTTTGTATGTCTGATTTTATTTGTTTGCATGTCTGATTGCTATTTGCAAGTCCAAGTATCTGTCTTTGTTGGTTTGAATGCTTAAAGTGGTATGTCTTTCTCTGTTTTTGTCTGATTCTATTTGTTTGCATGTCTGGGTTGGTGGTTGCAAGTCCAAGTATCTGTCCTTTATTGGTTTGGAATGTCTAAAGTGTCTGTCTTTCCCTCTGTTTATGTGTCTGATTCTATTTGTTTGCATGTCTGGGTTGGTTTTACAAGTCTAAGTATTTGTCTTTGTTGGTCTGAATGTCTAAGTGTTGTCTTTTCTCTGTTTTGTGTCTGATTCTAATTTGTTTGTTTATGTCTGGGTTGGGTGTTAGCAAGTCCAAGTACTGTCTTGGGGGGGGCTTGGTTTGAATGCTTTTTTAAACTGCCTCTTTCTTTCTCTGTTTGTGGGATTCTGATTCTTATTTGTTATGCATGTTTGGGTTGTCGTTTACAAAGTCCAAAGACTTTGTTTTTGTTGGTTTAGAATGTCTTAAAGTGTCTGCCTTTCTCTAACTTTACATGTTGATGTATGTTTTGGTTGCATGTCTGGGATTGTGTTTGTAAGTCCAAGAATTGGTCTTTGTTGGTTTGAGTGTCTATGGTGTCTGTCTTTCTCTGTTTGTGTGTTTGATTCTCATTTTTATTTGTTTGCATGTATGGGCTGGTGTTTGCAAGTCCAAGTATATGTCTTTGTTGGTTGAATTTCTAAAGTGTTGTTCTTTCTCTGTCTGTGTGTCTGATCTATTTGTTTTTACATATCTGGGTTGGTATTTGCAAGTACCAAGTATTTGTCTTTGTTGGTTTGAATGTCTAAGGTGTCTTCTTTTCATCTTTTTGCCAGGCTAGGTGTCTGATTCTATTTGTTTGCATGTCTGGGTTGGTGTTTGCAAGTCCAAGAAATTGTCTTTGTCGGTTTGAATGTCTAAAGTTTTTCTGTCTTTTCTCTAAAAAGTTTGTCCTGATTCTATTTGTTTGCTTGTTCTGGGTTCTGTTGGTGTTTACAAGTCTAAGTATTTGTCTTTCTTGGTTTGAATGTCTGAAGTGTCTGTCTTTCTCTGTTTGTGAGTGGCTGATTCTATTTGTTTGCATGTCTGGGTTTGGTGTTTGCAAGTCCAAGAAAGAATTTGTCTTTGTCGGTTTGAATGTCTAAAGTGTCTGTCTTTCTCTTTTGGGTGTCTGATTCATTTGTTTGCATGTCTGGGTTGGTGTTTGCAAGTCAAAGTATCTGTCTGGTTGTTGGTTGAATTTCATCAAAGTGTCATGTTTTTTCTCTGTTTCGTGTTGTCTGATTATTATTTGTTTGCAAGTCTGGGTTCGGTGTTTTGCAAGTCCAAGTATCTGTCTTTGTTGCTGTTTGAATATCAAAAGTGTCTGTCTTTCTCTGTTTATGTGGCTGGTTCTATTGTTTGCATGTCTGGGTTGGTGTTTACAAGTCTAAGTATTTGTCTTTGTTGGATTTAGAATGTCTGAAGTGTCTGTCTTTCTTTGTATTGGATTTTGTCTGGGGATCCATAGATTTGTTTTGAATTCTATTTGTGGGGCCGGGGATTTTTGTCTCTAGTGTCTCTAGTGTCTGTCTACTGTGTGTCGGATTCATCTATTTTTACATGTCTGGGTTGGTGTTTGCAAGTCCAAGTATCTGTCTTTGTTTGGTTTTTGAATTTCTAAAGTGTATGTCTTTCTCTGTTTGTGTGTCTGATTCTATTTGTTTGCCAGGTCTGGATTGGTGTTTGCAATTCGAAGTATCTGTCAGTGTTGGTTTGAATTTCTGAAGTGTCTGTCTTTCTCTGTTCGTGTGTCTGATTCTATTTGTTTGTATAAGTCTGGGTTGGTGTTTGCAAGTCCAAGTATCTGTCTTTGTTGTTTGAATGGTCTAAAATGTCTGTCTCTCTCTGTTTATGTGTCTGATTCTATTTGCTTGCATGTCTGAGTTGTGTGTTTACAAGTTAAAGTATTTTTGTATTTGTTGTTGAATGTCTGAAGTGTCTGTCTTTCTTTGTGTTGTATGTCTGATCCTATTTGTTTGTCTCTAGTGTCTCTAGTGGCTGTCTTGTGTGTCTGATTCTATTTGTTTACTAATGTCTGGGTTGGTGTTTGCAAGTCCAATATTTGTCTTTGCTGGTTTGAATGTCTAAAAGTGTCTGTCTTTTCTCGATGTTTGTATGTCTGAATCTATTTGTTTGCATGTCTGGGTTGATATTTGTAAGTCCAAGAATTTGTCTTTGTTGGTTTGAATGTCTGGAGGAAAGTGTCTGTCCTTTCTCTGTTTGTGTGTTGTGATTCAATTTGTTTGAATGTCTGGGATGGTCTTTGCATGTCCAAGTATTTTGTCTTTGTTAGTTTGAATGTCTAAATTGGCTGTCTTTCTCACTGTTTTTATGTCTGATTCTATTTGTTTACATGTCTGGTCTAAAGTGTTTGCAAGTTAAGAATTGTCTTTGTTGGTTTGAATGTCTAAAGTGGCTATCTTTCCATGTTTGTATGTCTGATCCTATTTGTTTGCATGTCTGGGTTGGTGTTTGCAAGTCTAAGAATTTGTTTTTGTTTGGTCTTGAATGTCTAAGTGCCCTGTCCTTCTCTGTTTGGTTGTATTGATTCTATTTGTTTGCATGTCTGGGCTGGTAGTTTGCAAGTCCAAGAATTTGTCTTTGTTGGTTTGAATGTTCTAAAGTGTATGTCTTTCTCTTGATTATGTGTGTCTGATTCTATTTGTTTGAATGTCTGGGTTGTTGTGTTTACTAGGTCTAAGTATTTGTGTTTGTTGGTTTGAATGTCTAAAGTGTCTGTTTTTCTCTGTTTGTGTGTCTGATTCTATTTTGTTGGATATCTGGGTTGGTGTTTGCAAGTCCAAGGAATTTACCTTTTGTCGGTTATTTGAAATGTCTAAAGTGTCTGTCTCTTTCTCTGTTCGCCGTGTCTGATTCTATTTGTTTGCATGTCTGGATTGCTTGTTTGCAAGTCCAAGAATCTGTCTTTTGTTGGTTTGAATGTATAAAGTGTATGTCTTTCTCTGTTTGAGTGTCTGATGCTATTTGTTTGCTTGTCTGGGTTGGTGTTTGCAAGTCCAAGATATCTGTCTTTATTGGTTTGAATGTCTAAAATGTCTGTCTGTTTTTTCTGTTTATGCGTCTGATTCTTTTTGTTTATGTGTCTGGGTTGGTGTTTGCACAAGTCCAGAAATTTGTCTTTGTTGGTTTTGAATGTCTAAAGTGTTTGTCTTCTCTGTTTGTGTGTCTGATTCTATTTGTTTGCAGTTGTCTGGGTTACTGTTTGCAAGTCCAAGTATTTGTCTTTGTTGGTTTGAATGTCTAAAATGTCTGCCCTTTCTCTGTTTGTGTGTCTGAATTCTATTTGTTTTACGTGTCTGGGTTGGTATTTGCAAGTCCAAGTATTTGTCTTTGTTTGTTTGAATGTCTAAGGTGTCTGTCTTTCTCTGTTTGTGTGTCTGATTCTATTTGTTGATTGTCTGGATTGTTGTTTGCAAGTAAAAGAATCTGCTTTGTGATTTGAATTGTCTAAAGTGTTCTGTTTTTCTCTGTTCGTTTGTCTGATTAGATTTGTTTGCAAGTCTGGGTTTATGTTTGCAAGTCCAAGTATCTGTCTTTGTTGGTTTGAATGCCAAAAGTGTCTGTCTTTCTCTGTTTATGTGTCTGATTCTATTTGTTGTTGCATGTCTGGGCTGGTGTTTACAAGTCTAAGTATTTGTCTTTGTTGGTGAGGTTGAATGTCTTAAGTGTTCTGTCTTTCTTTGTTTGTATGTCTGATCCTATTTGATTGTCTTCTAGTGTCTCTAGTGTCTGTCTAAGTGTGTCCTGATTCTATTTGTTTACATGTCTGGGTTGGTGTTGCAAGTCCAAGTAATCTGTCTTTGTTTTGTTTGAATGTCTAAAGTGTATGTTTTTTCTCTGTTGTGTGTCTGATTCTATTTGTTTGCATGTCTTGATTGGGTTGTTTGCAAGTCGAAGTATCTGTCTTAGTTGGTTTGAATGTCTGAAGTTTCTGTCTTGCTCGTTTGTTCGTGTGTCTGATTATATTTTTTTGTAAGTCTGGTTTGGTAGTTTGCAAGCTCAAAGTGTCTGTCGGTGTGGTGTTAATGTCCCTAAAGTGTCTTTCTTTCTCTGTTTATGTGTTCTGACTCTATTTTGTTTGCATATCTGTGGCTTGGTGTTTAACAATCGAAGTTATTTATCTTTGTGGTTTGAATGTCGGAAGTGTTCTGTCTTTCTTGTGTTTGTATGTCCCTGATCCTATTTGTTTATCTCTAGTGTCTCTAGTGTCTGTCTTGTGTGTTATGATTTACTATTTGTTTGTACATGTCTGGGTTGGTGTTTGCAAGTCCAAGTATTTGTCTTTGTTGGTTTGAATGTCTAAAAGTGGTCCTGTATTTCTCTGTTGGTGTGTCTGATTCTATTTCTATTACATGTACGAGGTGTGTGTGCTTGCAAGATCCTAAGTATTTGTCTTTGTGGTTAAAGTGTCTAAGGTTAGTGTCGTTCTTTCTCTGGTTTGTGTGTCTGATTCTATTTGTTGCATGGCTGGGTTGGTGTTTGCAAGTCCAAGAATCTTATCTTGTGCGGTTTGAATGTCTAAAAAAGTCTGTCTTTCTCTCTGTGTTGTGGGTCTGATCTCTATTTTGTTTGCATGTCTGGATTGGTGTTGTTTGCAAAGTCCACAGTAATCTGTCTTTGTGTGTGTTTGAATGTCTAAAGTGTCCTGTCTTTCATCTGTTTGTGTGTCTGATTCTATTCGTTTGCATGTCGCGTGGGTTGGTGTTTGTCAAGTCCAAGAATTTGTCCTTGTTTGGTTTAAAATGTCTAAAGTGTCCCTGTAGTTTCTCTGTTGTGTGTCCCTGATTCGATGTGTTTGCATGTTTGGGTTGGTGGTTTGCAAGTCCAAGTAATTTTCTCTCTTTGTTGGTGTGAATGTCCTAAAGTGTCTTCCTTTCTCTGTTTGTGTGTCTGATTCTATTTTTGTTTGCATATATGGGTTGGTGTTTGCAAGTCCAAGAATTTATTTATTGTTGTTTTGAACTGTCTAAAGTGTCTGTCTTTCTCTTGTTTGTGTGTCTGATTCCTAATTTGTTTTACATGTCTGGGTTGGTGTTTGCAAGTCCCAAAATTTGTCTTCGCTTAGTTTGAATGTCTAAAGTGTTTGTCTTTCTTCCGTTTGTGTGTGTCTGATTCTATTTGTTTGCAAGTCTGGGTTATACTTTGCATGTCTAAGAATTTGTCTTTGGTTGGTATTGAATGTCTAAAGCGTCTATATTTCCCTGTTTGTATGTGCTGATCCTATTTTGTTTGCATGTCTGGGTTGGTGTTTTTGCAAGTTAAAAGAATTTGTTGCTTTGGTGGTGTGAATGGCTAATAGTGATCTGTACTTTCTCTGTTTGTGTGTATGATTCTATTTGTTTACATGTCTGGGTTGGTGTTTGCAAGTCTGCAAGAATGTTTCTTGGTTAATTTGAATGTCTAAAGTGTTTGTTGTTCGTGGGACGCGGACACGGAAGTTGTTGTGTGTCTGATTCTATTGTTTGCATAGTGTCTGGCGTTAGTATTTGCAATGTCCAAAGCTGTAATTGCGCATCTTGCTTGGTTTGAATGTCTAAAAGTGTCTGTCTTGTCTCCTGTGTACGCTGTGTATCTGAATATCTATATTTCTTTACATAGTATGGGTCGAGACGCGTGTTTGACATAGTCCAAGTATTTAGTCTTCGCAGCATATGGTTAAAGTGGTCTAAGGTTAGGCGTCCTATCTTTCTCCTGTTTATTGTGCTGTACATGCATGAGCTCTATTTTGTCTGCATTGTGTTGAAGGGTTGTTGTGATTTTGCATAGTAATCACCAAGAATTTATCTTTGTCGGTTTGAATGTCTAAAAAGTCTGGTCTTTCTCTGTTTGGGTGTCTGATGCTAATTTGTTTTCATGTTTATGGATTGGGTGTTTGCAAGTCCACGTATCTGTCTTTGTTGGTTTGAATGTCTAAAAGTGGTCTGTCTTTCTCTGTTTGTGTGGTCTGATTTTCTATTTGTTTGCAATGAACGATGTCTGGGTTGGCTGTTTGCAATTCCAAGGATTTTTGTCCTTGTTTGTTTGAATGTCTAAAGTATCCTGTCCCTTTCTCTGTTTGGTGTGGTCTGAATTCCTATTTGTTTTGCCTTCATCTGGGGTGATGTTTGCAAGTCCAAGAATTGGTCTTGGTTGGTTTTGAAGATCTAAAGTGCATCTGTCCTTCTCTGTTTGCATATATTGATTCATTATTTGCATTATGCATGTCTCGCGGGTGGTGTATTTCAATTCGAAGTGATTATGTCTTTGTTGTTTTGAAATGTCTAGGTGTCCTGTCTTTCTTGTTTTGATTGTGTGTCTGATTCTATTGATGTTGCATGTCCCTGGGTGTGTTTGCAAGTCCAGTAAGACTTTGTGTTTGTTGTCGGAATTGAATTTTTTCTGTCTTAAAGTGTCTGTATTTCTCTGTTTGTGTGTTTGGTTCGTTTTAGTTCTTGTGTTTACATGTTCTGGGTTGGTGCTTTTTGCAGTTCAAGTCCAGAGTATTTGTCTTTGTGTGGTGTTGAATGTCCTAAAGTGTCTTATCTCTGTTTGTGTTGTTTCATCTATTTTGTTTGCATGTCTGGGTTGGTGTTTGCAAGTCCACGAATTTTTTATTTGTTCCGGGTTTTGAAATAAATAAGTGTCTGTCTTTCTCTGTTTGTGTGTTTTGATTCTATTTGTTTACGCATGTAGAGGGTTTTGGGTGTGTTTGCACGCCCAAGTATTTGTCTGTTTGTTGGTTTGAATGTCTAAAGTGTCTGTATCTTTCTCTGTTATGCTGTCTGATTCTAATTGCTTTGCTATGTCTGGGTTAGTGTTTCCAAATCTCAAGTATTGTGTTTGTTGTTTTTGAATGTCTAAAGTATCTGTCTTTCTCTGTTGAGGTTATTGTCCAAAATTCTTTTTTCTTTGCGTGCCTGTAATTGAGTGTAAGGTTTGCAAAGAGTCCCAAGAATCTTTCTTGTTGGTGGTTTGAATGTCTAAGTCTCTGTCCTTTCTCTGTTTGTGTGTCTGATTTTATTTGTTTTCATGTTCTGGGTTAGTGTTTGGCAAGTCCAAGTATTTGTCTTTATTGCGGTTTGAATATCTAAAGTCCTCTGTTTTCCTCTCTGTTTAGAATGTGTCTGATTCTTATTTGTTTGCATGTCTGGGTTGGTGTTTGCAAGCCAAAGAATTTGTCTTTGTTGTTGTTGAATGTCTAAAGTGTCTGTCTTTCTCTGTTTTATGTGTCTGAATCTATTTTTTTGCATGTATAGCTTGGTGTTTGTCTATTCTCTGTTTTTCTCTGTTTAGCTATGATATGTCTGATTCTATTTTTTTGCAGGTTTGGGTTGACAACGTGTTTGTAAGTCCAAGTATGTCTCTTTGTTGGTTTAATGTCTAAAGTAGTCTGTCTTTCTCTGTTTGTGTGTGTGATTCTATTTTTTGCATGTCTGGGTTGGATCGTGTTTGCAGAGATACCTAGTGTTAGAAGTTGTCTTTGTTGGTTTGAATGTCCTAAGTAGTGTCCTGTCCTTATCTCACTGGTTTGGTACGTGTTCTGATTCTAGATTGAGTTATGATGTCTCGGGTTGGTGTTTGCAAGTCCAAGAATTATGACTCCTTGTAGGTTATAATAAATGTCTAAAAGTGTCACATGGTCATTTCTCCTCGTTTGTGTGTCCTGATATCTATTCTGTTTGCATGTGCTATTGGGGTGTGTGTTATGCAAGATCCGAAGTATTTCTCTTTAGTTGGTGGAAAATTGAAATGTCTCAAGGTCTTCGCTTTCTTTTATACTGTTTTGTGTGTCTGATTCTATAGCTTTGATATTGATATTATCGAGGAGTTCAAGGTGTTTGCAAGTACCGAAGAATTTATTTTTGGTTGGTTTGAATGTCATGAAGGGTCTGTCTTTGCTCTCGTCTAGTGTAGTTAACTGATTCTATGTGATTGTACATGTCATTCGGGTAGGTGTTGTGCAAGTCCAAGAATTTTTCTTTGTTAGTCTTGAAATGTCTAATAGTGTTATAGGTACTTCTCTAGCTGTTTGTAGTGTTCTGATTCTGATATTCAGATTTGCAAGTAGCTGGTGTTAGTGATGAATTGCATGATATGTTCGTAGAGAATTTGTACGCTTGTTGGTTTGAATGTCTAAAGCGTCTATCTTTTCCCTGTTTGTATGTCTGGATGCTATTGTTGTTTGCATGATGGGTGTTGGTGTTATGGCGAAGTATAAGAATTTGTCGTTGGTGGTTTGAATGTCTAATTTTTTGCCTTTCTTTCTCTGTTTGGGTTGTCCTGATTCCTATTTGGTTAAGAATGTTCTAGGTGTTGGTTGTTTGTCAAGTCCAAAGAATTTGTTCATTTGTTAGTATTGAAGGCGAAAGTGGTACTGTTCTTTTCTCTTTTTTTGTGTGTATGAGTCATATTTGAAAATCTTGAATGTCCTGCTCGAGTTGGTGTTTACGTAAGTCTGAATTATTAATGTCCAGTTTGGATCTTGAAATGTTGTCTAAAGTGTGCTGTATCATGTCTCTGTTTGGTGTATCTGATTTCATATTTGTGTGGATATCATGCGGGATTCGGTGTTTGTAAGTCCTAGAATTGTATCTTTCGTCGTGGAATTAGATATGTTCTAATAGTGTCTATGCTGTTCTTAGCTTTGTTTGAGTGTCTGAATTCTATTTTTGTTTGCACCCCAGTCTGTATTGACGTGTTGGCAAGTCCAAAGTATCTGTCTTTGTTGGTTTGAATGCTCTAACAGTTGTATGTGTCCGTTTCTCTGTTTGGAGGTGTCTGATGCTATTTAATTGCATGTCTGGCGCTATGGTCGTTTTGTGGTCTAGAAAGTATATTCATCAGGCACGTAAAAAAAAACAAAACAAGTTGGTTTTGCAAGTCCAAGTATATGTCCTTTATTGGGTTTTGAATGTCTAAAATGTGCGCGTCTTTCTCTGTTTATGCCGTCACAAACTGATACTATTTGTTTTCATGTCTCTAAGGAGTTAAGTGTGCTTCTTTACTTAAGATCCTAAGTATTGATGTAGCTTTCGTTGCGTTTGAATGTGCGAACAGTGTCTGCCTTTCTATGTTTATGTGTGCTGATGTCTATTTGTTTGCATGTCCTGGGTTGGTGTTAGCAGAGATCCAAGTTACTTTGTCTTTGTTGAAAGGTCTTGAATGTCTAACGTGGTCCTATCTCCGTTTGAAGTAGTGTTTTATCATATTTGTTCCACGCATGTACTGGACTCAGTTACAGGTGTACCAAAGATAAGCCGTTTGATTTTGTAAGGTTTGAATGTCTAAAGTGTCTGTCTTTCTCTGTTTGTGTGTGTTTTAATTCTAGTTGTCTACATGGTCTGGGTTTGTGTTTGCCGCCCAAGTATTTTGTCTTTGTTGGTTTTGAATGTCTACAAGTGTCGTCTTTCTCGGTTTATGTCGTCTGATTCTAGGTGTTTGGCATGGTCCTTGGGTTAGTGTTTTCCAAATCCAAGTAATTTGTGTTTGTTCGTTTGAATGTCTAAAAGTGTCCTGTATTTCTCTGTTGTGTGTGAAATGTCTTTTTTAGCCATCAGTGCGATGCACATTATGTTGTAGCGTTGGTGTGCAAATGTCCCAAGAATCTTTTCTTTGGTGGTTATTTATAAATTTGAATGTCTAAAGTCTAACTGTACTTTCTCTGTTTGGTTGTTTTAATCATGATTTTATATGTTTTCATGTACTGATGTCGTTAGTGTTGGCAAGTCCAAGAATCCGTTCTGGTTGGTTTCGAATGTCTGAACCACTAGAAGTGTCCCTGTCTTTCTCAAGCGGCTTGTGTCGTCTGAATCTATATTACTTGTCTGAATGTTGGTAAAGATTATGATACGTTCTAAAAACTGTCTGTCTTTTGCTATGTTTATGTGTTTGATTCTATTTTGTTGTCATTTCTGGGTTGTTGTTTGCGCAAGTCCAAGAATTTGTCTTTGTTTGGCTTGCTCTGACATTGTCTACAAGTTCGGCTGTCGTTTCTCCTTTTTACATGTCTGATTCTCTCGTGTGTCTGCAAGTCTGTGGGTTTGTGTCTGCAAGTCCAAGAATTTGTGCATTTGTTGCGCTTTTGAAGTCTAAAAGATCTTAGATTTCTTTAGATGTACGATGTCTTAATCGACTGTTTTACTCATGTGCATTTGACACATCTATTTGTATTCATTGCACTGTCAGGGTGGGGTTTGCAACATTCTCAAGTTTTTTGTGTCTTGTTGTTGGTTTGAATGGCTAAAGGGCCTATCTTTCACTCGTTATTGAACCATTGTGTCAGCTTCTACTTTGTTTGCAATGTTATGAGGATTTGGTGTATTGTGTAGAGTCCAAGAACTTGTCCCTTTGTTTGGTTTGAAGTCTAAAGTGTCTTGTCTTTCTACTGTTTACATGTGTAAAGTCTAATTGTATTAGCATGTAGCTGTGGTTGGGGTTTGCCAAGTCAAAGAATTCGTCCTTGTTGTTTAGCTTATTGAAAGGCTAAAGTATCTGTCTTTCTCTGCTTGTGTGTCTGATTCTTATTTGTTTTAATGTCTGGGTTGTGTGTGTTGCACAATTCCGAAGAAATTGTCTTTGTATGGTTTGAATGTCTAAGTGTATGCCTTTACTCTGTATGTACATGTGTGCGATTCTCTTTGTTCTGCATGTCTGGGCTGGGGTTTGCAAGTCCAAAAATTTTTCCTTTGTTGGTTTTGCAAAGTCTAAATGTGTCCTGTCTGTTCTAGCTTGTTTTCCATGTGTAATATCTATTTGTTTGCAGTCTGGTGTTGGGGTTGGCAAGCTCCAAGAATTCGTTCCTTGGTGCCCGTCTTCGACTAGTACTAAAGTATCGTGTACTTTCTCAGCTTGTGTGATCTGATTGCTATATTGTTTGTACCAATGTTTGCGTTCGTGGTGGTTTGACAATTCCGTTTTTAGACATTTGTCTTTGTTGGTTCCTTGAACATGTCTAAAGTGTCTCAGTCCTCTCTCGTGTTAAATGTCATTGATTCTGTTTAGTTTGCATGTATGTGCGGATTTTCCATTAATACACCTGTAGTTTGGGAACGTGCAAGTCCCAGAATTAGTCCCTTTGTCTGGTTTGGTGACGTGTTCTAAACATGGTTCTGCTCTTTCTCTGTTTTACAATGTGAGATTCTCATTTGTTTTGCATGTCAGGGGTCTGGGGTTCGCAATTCCAAGGTTTTGTCCTTTGTCGTGTTTGAATGGCTAAAAAGCGTCTATCTTTCTCCCGTTTGTGTCAGATTCTATTTGTTTGCAGGTTTGGGTTTGGTGTTTGTAAGTCCAAAGAATTTTGGTCTTTGGTTGGTTTTGAATGGTCCTAAAGGTGTCTGTCTTTCTCTGATTTACATGTGTAATTCTATTTGTTTTGCATGTCTGGGTTGGGGTTTGCAAGCCCAAGAATTCGTATCCTTGTTGGTTTGAATGTCGTAGAAGTATCTGTCATTTCTCTGTGTTGTGTGTTTTTTGAATTCTATTGGTTTAACATCGTACCTGGGTTGGTGTTTGGCACGGCACATAGTATTTTGTCCTTTGTTGGTGTGAATGTCTAAAGGTAGTCTTTTTAGTTTTTCTCTGGTTTATATGTCCTGATTCTGATTTGTCTTTGCACTGTCTGGGTTAGTGTTTCCAAATCCACAGTATTTTGTGTTTTGTTGTAACACAACCACGTTTGACTTATTGTTAATGTGGTCATGTCCTCTCTGTCGTGGTGAGTAACTGATTCTATTTCTCTTTTGCGTGTCTAGGTTGGTAGTTTGCAAGTCCAAAGAATATTTCTCTTGGTGAGTACGTGGTTGAATGTCTAAAGTCTCTGTCTTTCTTGTTTGTGTGTCTGATTTATTTGTTGCATGTCTGGGTTTTAATGTTGGCAAGTCCAGTTTTTTGTCTTTTTGGTTTTGAATATCTAAGAGTGTCTGTTTTTTCTCTGTTTTTGTGTCCTGATTCTATTTGTTTTTGCATGTCTGCTGGTGTTTGCAAGCCCAAAGATTTGTCTTTGTTGGTTTGAATGTCCTAAAGTGTCTGTCTTTCTCTGTTTATATGTCTGAATCTATTTTTTGTGCATATCTAGCTTGGTGTTTTGTCTTTCTCTGTTTTTCTTATTTGTGTGTCTGATTCTATTTTTTGCAGTTTTTGGTTGGTGGTTTAGCAAGTCCAAGTATTCTCTTTGTTGGTTTGAATTCTAAGTGTCTGCCTTCTCTGTTTTGGGTGCCTGATTCTATTTTTGCATATCTGGGTTGGTGTTTGCAAGTCCAAGAATCTGTAATTGTTGGGTTTGAATGTCAAAGTGTCTGTCTTTCTCTTTTTGTGTCTAATTCTATTTGTTTGCATGTCTGGGTTTGGTTTTTCGCAAGTCAAGAATTTTTTCTTTGTTGGTTTGAATGTCTAAAGTGTCTGTCCTTTCTCTTTTGTGTGTTTAATTTTATATATTATTTATTGTATTATTTTTTATTATTTTATTTTTAATTTTTATTTTTTTCTTTTTTTCCTTATTTATTGCATGTCTGGGTTAGGTGGTTTACTACTCTAGTATTTGTCTTTGTTGTTTGAATGTCTAACGTGTTTGTCCTTTCTCTGTTTGATGTGTCTGGATTCTATTTGTTTTGGCATGTCTTGGTTATAATTTGCAAGGTCCAAGTATTGTCTTTGTTGGTTTGAATGTCTAAAGTGTCCTGTCTTTCTCTGTTTTGGCTGATTCTAGTTCTTTACAGTCTGGGTTGGTGTTTGCCAATTCCAAGTATTTGGTCTTTGTTGGTTTGAGTGTCTAAGGTGATTTCTTTCTTTCTCTGTAATTGGTGGTGTCCTGATTCTATTTTGTTTGCAATGTCCGGGTTTGGTGGTTTGCAAGTCCAAGTATCTGTCTTTGTTGGTTTGAATGCAAAAAGTGTCTGTCTTTCTCTGTTTATGTGTCTGATTCTATTGTTTGCATGTCTGGGCCCCCCCCCTGGTGTTTTACAAGTCTAAGTATTTGTCTCTGTTTGGTTTGAATGTCCTGAAGGTTGTCTGTCTTTCTTGTTGTATGTCTGATCCTATTTGTTTTGTCTCTAGTGTCTCTAGTGTCCTGTCTAGTGGTTTCTGATTCCATTTGTTTACATGTCTGGGTTTGTGTTTGCAAGTCCAAGTATCTGTCTTTGTGGTTTGAATGTCTAAAGTGTATGTCCTTTCTCTGTTTGTGTGTTCCTGATTCTATTTGTTTGCATGTCTGATTGTCGATGTTTGCAAGTCGAAGTATCTGTCCTTTGTTTTGGTTTGAATGTCTGAAGTTTCTGTCTTTGCCTTGGGGTTCGTCGTGTGTCTGCTTCTCTTTTGTTTGTAAGTCTGGGTTGGTGTTTCAAGTCAAGGGTGTCTGTCTTTGTTGGTTTTCATGTCGCAAAGTGGCTTTACTTTCTCTGTTTTGTGTCTGACTCTATTTGTTGGCATAATCTGGTTGGTGTTTACAAGTCTAAGTAATTTATCCTTGTTGGTTTGGAATGTCTGAAGTGTCCTGTCTTTCTTGTTTGTAGTCTGATCCTATTTGCTTTATCTCTAGTTGTCCTAGTTGTCTGTCTTGTGTGTCTGATTCCATTTGTTTACATGTCTGGGTTTTGGTTGTTTTGCAGAGTTCCCCACAAAAAAAAAAATCTTTGTTGGTCCCTGAATGTCTAAAAGTGTCTGGTTCTTTTCTGTTTGAAATGGGTCCCCCTAAAGTATCTAAATGTCCTTTGCATTCCCTGGGTGAATTTTTGGTATGTCTTGAATCTATCTTGTTGATTTGAATGTATAAAGGGTCTGTCCCCCCCCCCCTGTTTTTGTTTTGATTCTGGTGGGGGGGGTGTGTATTTCTGCAAGTTCCCCCCAAGTCAGTATTTGTTGTTTGTTTTTTGTTGAATGTTTGAATTGTTCCCCCCCCCCCTGTAAAAGTATGTCCCTGATTCTACCTTTCCTACATGTTTTTGTTAATGGTTTGCTATGTTTGAAGAATCTTGTTTTTGTTGGTTTCCATGTCCCTAAAGGGTCTGGTCTTTTTTGTTTGCAAGTACCAAGAAATCCTGTCTGTTGCATGTATGGTTTGAATGTCTAAAAAGTTCTGACACACCCCTTGTCCTTTCTTGGTTTGAATTTGTAATAGTGCCTGAATCTTCTCTGTTGGGTTGTCTGATTATATTGGTTTGCACGTCTGGGTTTTTGGGTGTTTGGCAAGTCCCCCCCCCCCTGGCCAAGGAAAAATGTTGTCCACCTTTGGGTTTTGGTTTGTTTTTGGGGGGAATGTCCCTAAAGTGTCTGGCCTTTGTCCCTTTCCCCTGTGTCTGATTCTCCCCTGTTTGGTAATGTACTGGCCACGTGTTTCCTAAATCTAAATAGTTTGTCCTTGTTGGTTTGAATGTCTAAAGTGCCCCCATGTCGTTCTCTGGGTTTGGTGTGTCTGCATTCTAGTTCCCCAAAGAAAATCTGGGTTGTTGTTTGCCCCCCCACGAATTTGTCTTTTTAGTTTGGAATAGTTCCCCCACCCTTAAAGTGGGGTCTGCCTTTTTCCTCCTTTGTATGTTCCCCCCCCCCCTGGAAATCTATTGTTGTTTTAACAAATGTCCTGGATTGCTGGTTGCAAGTCCCAGTATCTGTCTTTTGTTGGTTTGCCAATCCCCCAAAGTGAAATGTCTTTCTGGGTACCCTTTGTTTTTTATGGGGGTTGTTTGCATGCTGGGTTGTTTTTTGAAATGTCCCTAAAAGGGTGGTCTGGGTAACCTTTTTCTCCGTTCCCCCTGTTTGAAATGTTCTGAAATCTATTCTCTGTTTAATGTATATGCTCTGATTCTATTTGTTCGGGTTTCTGGGGTGGGGTTGTTTTCCAAGTCTATAAAAAATTTGTCTATGTTTGGTTGTTGAATGTACTTAAAAAGTGTATGTCCCCCCCCTTTCCTTCCTCTGTTTTGTAATGTGTCTCTGAATCTATTGGTTGTTGTCATGTCCCCTGGGTTTTGGGTGGTTTTGAGCAAGTCCCCAGTACTTAATTTTGTCTGTTGGAATGTTTGACTGTCTTTCTGGAGTGGGGGGGTACCCCTGTAAAAGTGGTTTGATTGTTTTTTGTCTTGCATTCCTCTGTTTTTTTGGTAAAAATCCCAGTCGAAGATCCTGTAATTGTTTTGGTTTGAATGTTTACAATGGGGTCTTCCCCCCCCGTTAGGTTGTGGTGTCGTGTTTTTTGGCCAAAGTCCCCCAAGAATTTGTTTGGGTCAATTCCCGCCCACCTTTGGAAGGGGGATTTGGTTGGTTTGAAATTTCCCTTACAAATTTGCATGTCCCCCCTTTTCTCTGTTTTTTGTTATGTCCCTTGTGAACTCTTATTTGTTTTGCATTTCCAGAATTGGTGTTGGTTTGCAGGTTCCCAAAGAATTTTGTTTTCTTGTTGTTTTGAGATGTCTAAAGTGTCTGTCTTTCCCTGTAAGGTGTCATGATTCTATTTGTTCTGCATGTTTGGTTTTGGTGCGTTGTAATCCAAGAGTTGTCTTTGTTGGTTGAAATTCTAAAGTGTCTGTCTTTCTCTGTGTGGATGTTTGGTGTTTCTATTGTCCCCCCCCCCTGAAGTTGATGTTTGGCAAGTCCAAGAATTTGTCTGGGTCCCTTTTGAATCTCTAGAGTGTTTTTTTTTAAAATAAATGTTCTAAAGTGTCTGATTCATTTCTTTGCCCGTCTGTTTTGGTGTTATGTCAGACCTTTGAAATCCCTATTTTGTGGTTTGGCAAATGTCCTGGGGGGGTGTCTTTTGAGTGTTGTTGTGTTGTGCAAGTCCCCCAAAGAATTTTTTGTCCCCCCCCGTTTTTGGTTTTGTTGTTTTGGAATGTTCTAGGTTTGGTCCTTTCCACCCTTGCCTTGAAATGTCTAAAGTGTCCCCTCTGTTTTTGTAATTTTCCCCCCCTTGGGAAATCCTATTTTTGGGTTGTGTTTCAATGTCCACCTGGTGTTTTTGGTCTTTTTTTTTTGTGCCAATGTCCCAGAAATGTTTGTCCCCCCCACCAACCACCCCACCCTTGTGTGTTTGATTGCTATTTGTTTAAATTGTCCCCCTAAAAAGTTGTGTTAAATGGTACGCTTTTCTTCAAGTTTTGTTCCTTGTTTGTATGTTACGCCCCACTGAAAGTTTCTGGTCTTTCGTCTGTTATGGCGTCTGATTCTACTTTTTTTGGGGGATGTTGGGGTTGGTTTTTTTGGGGCAAGTCCCAAAAAATTTTGTCACCTATGCTTGGGTTTTTGGAATTCTACAAGTGTCTGTCCCCTAACAAAGGTTTGTAAAATGTACCCCCCCCCTTTGTTTCCCCTCCCTGGGTTGTGTTTTGTAAAATGTCCCCCCCTGAATCTGTATTTGTTTTGGTTTGAACGTCTAAATGGTCTGTTTTCCCCTGTTTGTGTGTCCGATTCTATGTGTTTTGCAAAGTACCCCCCCCCCACACCCAAGACCACGAAGAAGTCTGTCTCCTTTGTTGGTTTGAGTGGTCCTAAAGTGTTTTTGGTGTTTTTTTCCTCTGTTTGTAAAAAATGTGCCCTTTGGAATCTATTTGTTTAACATTTCCCCTGGAAAAGGGTTGTTGGTTTGTCTTGCTCTGTCCACCCACCTGAATTTCGGTCCCCCCCCCTTGTATGCATTCTATTTTTTTGCAGTAATGTCTTGGAAATTGCACAGTCCAAGTGTCCGGTTTCCCTCCTGTTTGGTTGAATTCTGAAAATCCCCTCTGTTTTTTTGTGTTTATTGTGTTTGCATGTCCCCCCCTTAGCATTCTGGGTTGGGTGTTGGCCAGGGTACCCCCAAGAATCTGTATTTGTTTGGTCTTGAATGTCTAAAGTGTCTGTCTTTCTCTGTTTTTGTGTCCCCCCCTAATTTGTTTTGCATGTCTGGGTTGGTGTTTGCCCCCCCCCCCCCCCCTATTCTCCTGTTGTTTTTTGTATGTTCTGAAAGTGTCTAATCTTTTCTCTGTTTTGCATATTTGGTTCTATTGTTTGCATATTTGGGGTGGGGTGTTTGTGGCAACCGTACACCAGAGAAATTTCCTCTTTTTGTTGGTTTGGAATGGCCTAAAGTTGGGGCCAATGTCCTTTGTCCACTCTGTTTTATGTTAGTCTGAAATCTATTTGTTTGTTGTCATGTCTGGGTTGGTATTTCCCCCCCCCCCCCTGAATTTTTCGGGTGTGGGTTTTTTTGTCCAAAGTGGTCAAGAAATTTTGCTCTGTTTGTGTGTTTGATTCTATTTATTTTGGAAAACA
The DNA here is from genome assembly GCA_027921565.1 of Artemia sinica. NCBI lineage: Eukaryota > Metazoa > Arthropoda > Branchiopoda > Anostraca > Artemiidae > Artemia > Artemia sinica. The sequence continues at coordinate 41,147,495 of CM051272.1, read as the reverse complement.
TGGGTGTGTTTAAAAGGTCCAAGTGTCTGGTCCTTCCTTGTTTGATATTTTGAACCTGTCTGAATCTTTCTCTGTTTGTAATGTCTGATTCCATTTGTTCCCTGTGTCTTGGTTTGGTGTTTGGCAAAGTTTCAAGAAAATGTTGTCCTGGTTAGTTTAATGTCTAAAGTGTTTTCTTTCTCTGTTTGAATGTCTACATGATGGTCTATGTCCCCCCTGTTTTGCCTGGTCTTGTTTTTTTTTGGTAACAGTCATGTCTGGGAAATCTTATGTTTGTTTGGTAAATTGTTCTGGAGGTTTTTTTTGGTTGGGGGGTTTTTGCAAGTGTCAAAAAGAAATTCTTCTATTTCTTTTACATGTTCCTGGGTTTTGTAGTTTGCAAGTCCAAGATTTGTGATGTTGTTTTTAAATATTGTCTAATGTTCCTGTCTTTCCTACTCTGTTTTTAATATATGATGTCTGAATCCTATGTTTTTGCATGTCTGTGTTATGTTTGCCCCCCCCCGGACTTTTATCTTGTTTGGTTTGAATGTCCCCCTGCAAAAGTCCCCCCCCCCCCCAAGGAATGTGTGTCGGTTCTTTTGTTTGCATGTCTGTTGGTGTTTGCAATGTCTAAAGTATCCATGTCCCTTGTTGAGTTTGAATGTCTAAAGTGTCCTGTCTTTAAATATGTTTGTGAATCTGATTCTTTTGTGTTTGTATGTCTTGGGTTTTGGGTGGTTTGCACAAGTTTCCCCCCAAGAAAATTTCTCTTTTGTTTGGTTCAAGTGGGGTCCTAAAAAGTATGGGGGTCCTTTCTCTGTTTGTGTGTCTGATTCTATTGTTGCTTGTCCTGTGTTGATGTAATGCAAGTCCAATAATATGTCTGGTTGGTTTTAAACATGTCCCGTGAGTGTCTGGTGTTTGCCCTGTTTTGAAAAAGTTCCCCCCCCCATGAAATTTTTTTTGTCTTTTGTTTGGTGTTTGTTCAAGTCGAAGTATTTGTCTTAAAAAATTGGGCAAAATGTCTAGAGTCTCTGTCTTTCTGTGTTATTTGTGTCCTGGAAAATCCCCCTAATTTTTTTGCATGGGTCTGAAATTTGGGTGTTTGGCAAGTCCAAGAACATTTGGTGGGTTCTTTTTTAATTGGTTTGAACAATGTTCCCCTAAAAAGTGGTCCCCCTGTCCCTTTTCTCTGTTTTGTAAAATGTTGGTCCCCCCCCCTGACAAGTCCTATTTTGTTTAATTTGCAATGTTCCCCTGGGGTTTGTCTTTGGGTGGTTTTGGCAAGGTCTACCCAAGTGAAAAAATCTGTTTGTGTGTTTCCTCTTTTGTTTGAAATCTGTATTGGTGAAGTCAATGTCCACCCCCTGAATTTTAAAAGTTGGTTCCACCCCCTAAAGTGTCTTCCCTTCTCTTGGTTTTTTTTGTTATGTCTGGAAATCTATTTTGTTTACGATGTCTGGGTTGGTTTTTACATGTCCCTTAAGGGGTTTGTCTTTGTCTGTTTGCAATGGTCCCAACGAATTTTGGCTTTCTCTGTTTAATTGTCTGGTATCTATTGTTTTGAATGTCCTAAAGTGGTTGTGTCCCCCCCCCCTGTCCCTTTCCCTCGTTTGGTTGGTTTGTGTCTAATGACTGAAATCTTCTCTGTTTTTGTTTACAAATTCTTTGTCCCCCACGTGCCTGGGTTGATGGTTTGCAGTCAAGAATTTTTGTCCTAGGTGGACTTTGAAATGTCCCCAGTCTCTGTCTTTTCCCCCTTTGTGTGTCGATTTTATTTGGTTTTTCCATGAATGGGTTACCTGTTTAAATTTGCAAGTTTTTCTTCCCTTCTCTTGTTTTGTAATGTCCTTGAAGTGTCCTGTATTTTTCTCTTTTGCAATGTGTCTGATTCTATTGAATTGCATTCTGGGCTGGGTGTTTGCCAGGTTCCCCCCCCCCCCAAAGAATTTGGGTCCCCCACCCCCTTTTTGTTGTTTTTTGAATGCCTTAAAGTGGTATGTCTTTCTCTCATTTTGGTAATGTACCTTGGAAATCTTTTTTGTTTTTCTCATGTCCCCCTGAGGGTTGGTGTTTTGTCTTTCTGCAAGTTCCCACCCACCAAGAAAATGTCGGATTGGTCGTATTTTTTGGGGGAATGGTTTGTGTTGAATGTCCTGCAAGTTTCCCCTGGCCCTATGTCTCTGTTTTTTGTTTTTATGTCTGAAGTGTCTATCTTTCTCTGTGTAGTGTGTTTGATTCCATTTTTTGCATGTCTGGGTTGGTTTTGTTGCCAAAAGTGCCCAATGAATTTGTCTTTGTGTGGTGTTGAGAATTTTCTGAAGTGTCTGTCTTCTCTGTTTGTGTGTCTGAAATTCTTTTGTTTGCATGTCTTAGTTGGTGGTTGCAAAGTCCAATAATTTGTCTTGTTGCAGTTTTAAAATGTCTAAAGGTGTCTGTCTTGTCCTCTGTTTGTGTGTCTATTCTATTTGTTTGCATGTTTTGGGTTTGGTTGTTTTGCACGAAGTCCAGTATTTTTTCTCCTTTGTTGGTTTGAATGTCTAAAGAGGTGTGTGGGTCTTTCTTCCTTTCTCTGTTTGTGTGGTCTGTGGGATTCTATATTTGTTTGCACATATCTTGGTTGGTGGGGGGGTGGGGGGTTGGTTGCAAGTCCAAGAATTTATGTTTTTGTTGGTTTGAATGTCCTAAAGGTCCTGTCTTTCCTTCTCTTTTGTGTGTCTGATTCTATTTGTTTTACGAAATGTCTGGTTTGGTGTTTGCAAGTCCAAGAATTTTTTTTCCTTCCTTTGGGGTTAGTTTGAAAAGGAAAAAATGTCTAAAGTGTTTGTTCTTTCTCTGTTTGTGTGTCTGTTCCTATTTGTTTGCAAAGTCTTGGTTATGTTTTTTGCATGTCTAAAGAATTTGTCCCTTTGTTGGGTTTAAAAAAAAAAAAATGTCTAAAGCGTCTAAATCCCATCCTTTCCCCCCTGTTTGGTAATGTTGCTGAAATTCCTATTTGTTTGCATAAAATGTCTGGGTTGGGTTTGGTTTGCAAGCAAGTATAAAGAAATTTTGTCTTCTTCTTTGTTTGGTTTGAAAAAAAAAGAAAAAATAAGAAAAAAAAAAAAAAATAAAAAATGTCTACAGTGGTCTGTCCTTTTCCTCCTCCCCTTCCCTTTCCCTGTTCCCTCCCTCTGTTTGTAGAGTAATGTCAGATTCCCTTTCCCCTATTTGTTTACAAATTCTGGGTTGGTGTTTTGCAAAGTCCCAAGAATGTTTCTTTGGTTAGTTTTTGAAAATGTCTAAAGTGAAATTTGTCTTTCTCTGGTTTTGCGTGTCCTTGATTCTATTTGTTTGGCATGTCGGGGTTAGTTACTTGCAAGTCCAAGTTATTTGGTCTTTGTTGGTTGTGAAAAAAAAAAAAAAAAGAAGCAAAGAAAAAAAAAAAAAGAAAATGTCTAAAGTGGTCTGTCTTTCCTCTTTTTGTGTGTCCTGGATTCTATTTCTTTCCTCTTTCTGCTTTCTTCTCTTTCCTGTTATCTTTAGGGATGTCTGTCTGTGTGGGTGGTGTCTTGGGTTGGTGTTTTGCAATCCAAGTATTTGTCTTTTGTTTGGTTTAAAGTGTCTAAGGTTAGTGTCTTTCCCTTTTCTCCTTTCTCTGTTTGTGTGTCTGATTCTCTATTTGTTTTGCAAACCATGTCCTAGGGTTGTTCGCGCGTCGAGCTCGATTCTCCCACCTTCGATTACTCTGTTTTGGCTCCAAGTCCAGAATTTATCTTTGTTGTTTTCGGTTTGAAAAAAAAAGAAAAAAAAAAAAAAATAATGTCTAAAAAGCCTGTCCTTTTCTCCTGTTTAGTGTGTCTGATTCTATTTTGGTTTTGCATGTCTGGTATTTGTGGGGTGGGGGGGTGGTTTCCCCCCAAAGGTCCAAGTAATCTGTCTTGGTTGTTTTGAAATGTCCTAAAGTGTCTGTCTTTCCCCCCCCCCTCTGTTTGTGTTCTGATTCTATTTGTTTGCCATGTTCTGGGTTGGTGTTTGGCGCCCAAGTCAAAGAATTTGTCCTTGTTGGTTAAAAAAAAAAAAAAAAATGTCTAAAGTGTCTGTCCTTTCTCTGTTTGTGTGTCCTGAAAAATTCAATTTTGAAAGTCCAAGAATTTGTCTTTGTTGGTTTGAATGTCAAAAGTGCATGTCTTTCTCTGTTTGTATGTCTGAATCTATTTGTTTACATGTCTGGATTGGTGTTTGCAAGTCCGAGAATTTGTCTTTTTTTGGTTTGAATATCTAAAGTGCCTGTCTTTCTCTATTTGTATGTCTGAATCTATTTGTTTGCATGTGTGGGTTGGTGTTTGCAAGTCCAAGAATTTGTCTTTGCTGGTTTGAATGTCTAAAGTGCCTGTCTTTCTCTGTTTGTATGTCTGAATCTATTTGTTTACATGTGTGGGTTGGTGTTTGCAAGTCCGAGAATTTGTCTTTGTTGGATTGAATGTCTAAAGTTTCTGTCTTTCTCTTTTTGTATGTCTGAATCTATTTGTTTGCGTGTCGGGGTTGGTGTTTCCATATCCAAGAATTTGTCTTTGTTGGTTTGAATGTCTAAAGTGCCTGTCTTTCTCTGGTTGTATGTCTGAATCTATTTGTTTGCATGTCTGGGTTGGTGTTTGCAAGTCCAAGAAATTGTCTTTGTTTGTTTGAATGTCAAAGGTCGATTTCTTTCTCTGTTTGCATGTCTTAATCTGTTTGTTTGCATGTCAGGGTTGGTGTTTGCAAGTCCAAGAATTTGTCTTTGTTGGTTTGAATGTCTAAAGTGCCTGTCATTCTCTGTTTGTATGTCTGAATCTATTTGTTTGCATGTTTGGGTTGGTGTTTCCAAGTTCAAAAATTTGTCTTTGTTGGTTTTAATGTCTAAAGTACCTGTCATTCTCTGTTTGTATGTCTGGATCTATTTGTTTGCATGTCTGGGTTGGTGTTTCCAAGTTCAAGAATTTGTCTTTGTTGGTTTGAATGTCTAAAGTGCCTGTCCTTCTCTGTTTGTATGTCTGAATCTATTGAATCTATTTGTTTGCATGTCTGGGTTGGTGTTTACAAGTCCAAGAATTTGGCTTTGTTGGATTGAATGTCTAAAGTGCCTGTCTTTCTCTGATTGTATGTCTGAATCTATTTGTTTGCATGTCTGGGTTGATGTTTGCAAGTCCAAGAATTTGTCTTTGTTGGTTTGAATGTCTAATGTGCCTGTCTTTCTCTGTTTGTATGTCTGAATCTATTTGTATGCATGTCTGGGCTGGTGTTTGCAAGTCCAAGAATTTGTCTTTGTTGGTTTGTATGTCTAAAGTGCATGTCTTTCTCTGTTTGTATGTCTAAATCTATTTGTTTGCATGTCTGGGTTGGTGTTTGCAAGTCCGAGAATTTTTCTTTGTTGGATTGAATGTCTAAAGTTTCTGTCTTTCTCTGTTTGTATGTCTGAATCTATTTTTTTGCGTGTCTGGGTTAGTGTTTGCAAGTCCAAGAATTTGTCTTTGTTGGTTTGAAAGTCCAAAGTGGCTGTTTTTCTCTGTTTGTATGTCTGCATCTATTTGTTTGAATGTCTGGGTTGGTGTTTGCAAGTCCAAGAATTGGGCTTTGTTGGTTTGAATGTCTAAAGTGGCTGTCTTTCTCTGTTTGTATGTCTGAATCTATTTGTTTGCATGTCTGGGTTGGTGTTTGCAAGTCCAAGAATTTTCCTTTGTTGGTTTGAATGTCTAAAGTGGCTGTCTTTCTCTGTTTGTATGTCTGAATCTACTTGTTTGCATGTCTGGGTTGGTGTTTGCAAGTCCAAGAATTTGTCTTTGTTGGTTTGAATGTCTAAAGTGTCTGTCTTTCTTTGTTTGTATGTCTGAATCTATTTGTTTGCACGTATGGGTTGGTGTTTACAAGTTCAAGAATTTGTCTTTACTGGTTTGAATGTCTAAAGTGTCTGTCTTTCTCTGTTTGTATGTCTGAATCTATTTGTAAGCATGTCTGGGTTGGTGTTTGCAAGTCCAAGAATTTGTCTTTGTTGGTTTGTGTGCCTAAAGTGCCTGTCTTTCTCTGTTTGTATGTCTGAATCTATTTGTTTGCATGTCTGGGTTGGTGTTTGCAAGTCCGAGAATTTGTCTTTGTTTGTTTGAATGTCTAAAGTTCCTATCTTTCTCTTTTTGTATGTCTGAATCTATTTGTTTGCGTAAGTGGGTTAGTGTTTGCAAGTCCAAGAATTTGTCTTTGTTGGTTTTAATGTCTAAAGTGTCTGTCTTTCTCTGTTTGTATGTCTGAATCTATTTGTTTGCATGTCTGGGTTGGTGTTTGCAAGTCCAAGAATTTGTCTTTGTTAGTTTGAATGTCTAAAGTGTCTGTCTTTTTCTGATTGTATGTCTGAATCTATTCGTTTGCATGTCTGGGTTGGTGTTTGCAAGTCCAAGAATTTGTCTTTGTTGGTTTGAATTTCTAAAGTACCTGTCTTTCTCTGTTTGTATGTCTGAATCTATTTGTTTACATGTCAAGGTTGATGTTTGCAAATCCAAGAATTTGTCTTTGTTGGTTTGAATATCTAAACTGTCTGTCTTTCTATGTTTGTGTTTCTGAATCTTTTTTGTTTGCATGTCTGGGTTCGTGTTTGCAAGTCCAAGAATTTGTCTTTGTCGGTTTGAATGTCTAAAGTGCCTGTCTTTCTCTGTTTATATGTCTGAATCTATTTGTTTACATGTCTGGGTTTGTGTTTGCAAGTCCAAGAATTGTGTCTTTGATGGTTTGAATGTCTATAGTGTCTGTCTTTCTCTGTTTTTGTGTCTGAATCTATTTGTTTACGTGTCGGGGTTGTGTTTGCAAGTCCAAGAATTTTTCATTGTTGGTTTGAATGCCTAAAGTGCCTGTCTTTCTCTTGTTGTATGTCTGAATCTATTTGTTTGCATGTCTGAGTTGGTGTTTGCAAGTCCATGAATTTGTCTTTGTTGGTTTGAATGTCTAAAGTGCCTGTAATTCTCTGTTTGTATGTCTGAATCTATTTGTTTGCATGTCTGGGTTGGTGTTTGCAAGTCCATGAATTTGTCTTTGTTGGTTTGAATGTCTAAAGTGCCTGTCTATCTTTGTTTGTATGTCTGAATCTATTTGTTTGCATGTCTGGGTTGGTGTTGGCTAGTCCAAGAATTTGTCTTTGTTGGTTTGAATGTCTAAAGTGCCTGTCATTCTCTGTTTGTATGTCTGAATCTATTTGTTTGCATGTCTGGGTTGGTGTTGTAAGTCCAAGAATTTTGGCTTTGTTGGTTTGAATGTCTAAAGTGCCTGTCTTTCTCTGTTTTTATGTCTGAATCTATTTGTTTGCATGTCTGGGTTGGTGTTTGCAAGTCCAAGAATTTGTCTTTTTGTTTTGAATGTCTAAAGTGTCTGTCTTTCTCTGTTTATATGTCTGAATCTATTTGTTTGCACGTCTGGGCTGGTGTTTGCAAGTCCAAGAATTTGTCTTTGTTGGTTTGTATGTCTAAAGTGCTTGTCTTTCTCTGTTTGTATGTCTGAATCTATTTGTTTGCATGTCTGGGTTGGTGTCTGCAAGTCCAAGAATTTATCTTTGTTGGTTTGACTATCTAAAGTGCCGGTCTTTCTCTGTTTACATGTCTGAATCTATTTGTTTGTATGTCGGGGTTGGTGTTTGCAAGTCCAAGTGTTTGTTTTTGATGGTTTGTATGTCTAAAGTGCCTGTCTTTCTCTGTGTATGTCTGAATATATTATTTTGTATGTCTGGGTTTGTGTTTGCAAGTCCAAGAAATTGTCTTTGTAGGTTGAATGTCTAAAGTGCATGTCTTTCTCTGTTTGTATGTCTGAATCTATTTGTTTACATGTCTGGGTTGGTGTTTGCAAGTCCAAAAATTTGTCTTTGTTGGTTTGAATGTCCAAAGTGCCGATTTTTCTCTGTTTGTATGTCTGACTCCATTTGTTTGAATGTCTGGGTTGGTGTTTGCAAGTCCAAGAATTTGTCTTTGTTGGGTTGAATGTCTAAAGTGTCTGTCTTTCTCTGTTTGTACGTCTGAATCTATTTGTTTGCATGTCTGGGTTGGTGTTTGCAAGTCCAAGAATTTGTCTTTTTTGGTTTGACTATCTAAAGTGCCGGTCTTTCTCTGTTTACATGTCTGAATCTATTTGTTTGTATGTCGGGTTTGGTGTTTGCAAGTCCAAGGGTTTGTCTTTGTTGGTTTGTATGTCTAAAGTGTCTGTCTTTCTCTGTTTGTATGTCTGAATCTATTTGTTTGTATGTCTGGGTTGGTGTTTGCAAGTCCAAGTGTTTGTTTTTGATGGTTTGTGTGTCTAAAGTGCCTGTCTTTCTCTGTTTATGTCTGAATCTATTATTTTGTATGTCTGGGTTTGTGATTGCAAGTTCAAGAATTTGTCTTTGTAGGTTTGAATGTCTAAAGTGCATGTCTTTCTCTGTTTGTATGTCTGAATCTATTTGTTTACATGTCTGGGTTGGTGTTTGCAAGTCCAAAAATTTGTGTTTGTTGGTTTGAATGTCTAAAGTGCCGGTTTTTCTCTGTTTGTATGTCTGAATCCATTTGTTTGAATGTCTGGGTTGGTGTTTGCAAGTCTAAGAATTTGTCTTTGTTGAGTTGAATGTCTAAAGTGTCTGTCTTTCTCTGTTTGTACGTCTTAATCTATTTGTTTGCATGTCTGGGTTGGTGTTTGCAAGTCCATGAATTTGTCTTTTTTGGTTTGACTATCTAAAGTGCCGGTCTTTCTCTGTTTACATGTCTGAATCTATTTGTTTGTATGTCGGGGTTGGTGTTTGCAAGTCCAAGGGTTTGTCTTTGTTGGTTTGTAAGTCTAAAGTGTCTGTCTTACTCTGTTTTTATGTCTGAATCTATTTGTTTGCATGTCTGGGCTGGTGTTTGCAAGTCCAAGAATTTGTCTTTTTTGGTTTGACTATCTAAAGTGCCGCTCTTTCTCTGTTTACATGTCTGAATCTATTATTTTGTATGTCTGGGTTGGTGTTTGCAAGTCAAAGAATTTGTCTTTGTTGGTTTGAATGTCTAAAGTGTCTGTCTTTCTCTGTTTGTATGTCTGAATCTATTTGTTTGTAAGTCTGGGTTGGTGTTTGTAAGTCCAAGAATTGGTCTTTGTAGGTTTGAATGTCTAAAGTGCAAGTCTTTCTCTGTTTGTATTTCTGAATCTATTTGTTTACATGTCTGGGTTGGTGTTTGCATTTGTTTGCATGTCTGGGTGTTTGCAAGTGAATTTGTCTGTTGTTGTTTGAAGTCCAAAAATTTGTCTTTGTTGGTGTGAATGTCTAAAGTTGCCTGTCATTCTATGTTTGTATGTCTGGATCTATTTGTTTGCATGTCTGGGTTGGTGTCTCCAAGTTCAAGAATTTGTCTTTATTGGTTTAAATGTCTAAAGTGCCTGTCTTTCTCTGTTTGTATGTCTGAATCTATTTTTTTGCATGTCTGGGTTGGTGTTTGCAAGTCCAAGAATTTGTCTTTGTTGGTTTGTGTGCCTAAAGCGCCTGTCTTTTCTCTGTTTGTATATCTGAATCTATTTTTTTGCATTTCTGGGTTGGTGTTTGCAAGTCCGAGAATTTGTCTTTGTTGGTTTGAATGTCTAAAGTTCCTATCTTTCTCTCTTTGTATGTCTGAAACTGTTTCATTGCGTATGTGGGTTAGTGTTTGCAAGTCCAAGAATTTGTCTGTGTTGGTTTGAATGTCTAAAGTGTCTATCTTTCTCTTTTTGTATGTCTTAATCTATTTGTTTGCATGTCTAGGTTGGTGTTTGCAAGTCCAAGAATTTGTCTTTGTTGGTTTGAATGTCTAAAGTTTCTGTCTTTCTCTGTTTGTATGTCTGAATCTATTTGTTTGCATGTCTGGGTTGGTGTTTGCAAGTCCAAGAATTTGTCTTTGTTGGTTTGAATGTCTAAAGTGTCTGTCTTTCTCTGTTTGTATGTCTGAATCTATTTGTTAGCATGTCTCGGTTGGTGTTTGCAAGTCCAAGAATTTGTCTTTGTTGGTTTGAATTTCTAAAGTGCCTGTCTTTCCCTGTTTGTATGTCTGAATCTATTTGATTACATGTCTAGGTTGATGTTTGCAAGTCCAAGAATTTTTATTTGTCGGTTTGAATGTCTAAAGTGCCTGCCTTTCTCTGTTTATATGTCTGAATCTATTTGTTTACGTGTCTGGGTTTGTGTTTGCAAGTAGAAGCATTTGTCTTTGATGGTTTGAATGTCTACAGTGTCTGTCTTTCTCTGTTTTCGTGTCTGAATCTATTTGCTTGCGTGTCGGGGTTGGTGTTTGCAAGTAAAAGTATTTGTCATTGTTGGTTTGAATGCCTAAAGTGCCTGTCTTTCTCTGGTTGTATGTCTGAATCTATTTGTATGTATGTCTTGGTTGGTGTTTGCAAGTCCAAGAATTTGTCTTTGCTTGTTTGAATGTCTATAGTGGCTGTCTTTCTCTGTTTGTATGTATCAATCTATTTGTTTGCATGTCAGGGTTGTTGTTTGTAAGTCCAAGAATTTATCTTTGATGGTTTGAATGTCTAAAATGCCTGTCATTCTCTGTTTGTTTGTCTGAATCTATTTGTTTGCATGTTTGGGTTGGGGTTGTAAGTCCAAGAGTTTCGGCTTTGTTGGTTTGAATGTCTAAAGTGCCTGTCTTTCTGTGTTTGTATGTCTGAATCTATTTGTTTGCATGTCTGGGTTGGTGTTTGCAAGTCCAAGAATTTGTCTTTTTTGGTTTGACTATCTAAAGTGCCGGTCTTTCTCTGTTTACATGTCTGAATCTATTATTTTGTATGTCTGGGTTGGTTTTTGCAAGTCTAAGAATTTTTCTTTGTTGGTTTGAATGTCTAAAGTGTCTGTCTTTCTCTGTTTGTATGTCTGAATCTATTTGTTTGTAAGTCTGGGTTGGTGTTTGCAAGTCCAAGAATTTGTCTTTGTAGGTTTGAATGTCTAAAGTGCATGTCTTTCTCTGTTTGTATGTCTGAATCTATCTGTTTGCATGTCTGGGTTGGGGTTTGCAAGTCCAAGAATTTGTCTTTGTTGGTGTGAATGTCTAAAGTTGCCTGTCATTCTCTGTTTGTATGTCTGGATCTATTTGTTTGCATGTCTGGGTTGGTGTTTACAAGTTCAAGAATTTGTCTTTGTCGGTTTAAATGTCTAAAGTGCCTGTCCTTCTCGGTTTGTATGTCTGAATCTATTTGTTTGCATGTCTGGGTTGGTGTTTACAAGTCCAAGAATTTGGCTTTGTTGGATTGAATGTCTAAAGTGCCTGTTTTTCTCTGTTTGTATGACTGAATATATTTGTTTGCATATTTGGGTTGATGTTTGCAGGTCCAAGAATTTGTCTTTTTTGGTTTGAATGTCTAAAGTGCCTGTCTTACTCTGTTTGTATGTCTGAATCTATTTGTATGCATGTCTGGGTTGGTGTTTTCAAGTCCAAGAATTTGTCTTTGTTGGTTTGTACGTCTAAAGTGCATGTCTTTATCTGTTTGTATGTCTAAATATATTTGTTTGCACGTCTGGGTTGGTGTTAGCAAGTCCGAGAATTTGTCTTTTTTGGATTGAATGTCAAAAGTTTCTGTATTTCACTGTTTGTATGTCTGAATCTATTTTTTTGCGTGTCTGGGTTAGTGTTTGAAAGTCCTAGAATTTGTCTTTGCTGGTTTGAATGTCTAAAGTGGCTGTCTTTCTCTGTTTGTATATCTGAATCTATTTGTTTGCATGTCTGGTTTGGTCTTTGCAAGTCCAAGAATTTGTCTTTGTTGGTTTGAATGTCTAAAGTGGCTGTCTTTCACTGTTTGTATGTCTGAATCTATTTGTTTGCATGTCTGGGTTGGTGTTTGCAAGGCCAAGAATTTTTCTTTGTTGGTTTGAATGTCTAAAGTGGCTGTCTTTCTCTGTTTGTATGTCTGAATCTATTTGTTTGCATGTCTGGGTTGGTGTTTGCAAGTAAAAGAATTTGGTTTTGTTGGTTTGAATTTCAAAAGTGTCTGTCTTTCTCTGTTTGTATGTCTGAATCTATTTGTTTGCATATATGGGTTGGTGTTTACAAGTTCAAGAATTTGTCTTTGCTGGTTTGAATGTCTAAAGTGCCTGTCTTTCTCTGTTTTTTATGTTTGAATCTATTCGTATGCATGTCTGGGTTGGTGTTGCAAGTCCAAGAATTTGTCTTTGCTGTTTGTGTGCCTAAAGCGCCTGGCTTTCTCTGTTTGTATATCTGAATCTATTTTTTTTGCATGTCTGGGTTGGTGTTTGCAAGTCCGAGTATTTGTCTTTGTTGGCTTGAATATCTAAAGTTCCTATCTTTCTCTCTTTGTATGTCTGAATCTGTTTGTATGTCTGAATTTAAGTTAGGTTAGGTTAGGTTAGCTTATCAAGAGGGCTCATGATAGGCTAACCTAACCTAACTTAAACATGGAGAAATGTTTCTATTTATTTATTAATATTTGTTTATACCTAACCTAAACATTCAAACCAACAAAGACAAATTCTTGGACTTGCAAAACACCAATCCAGACATACAAAAAAATAGAATCAGACACACAAAAAGAGAAAGACAGACACTTTAAACATTCAAACCAACAAAAATAAATTCTTGGACTTGCAAACACCAACCCACACATGTAAACAAATAGATTCAGACATATAAACAGAAAAAGACATGCACTTTAGACATTCAAACCAACAATGACAAATTCTTGGACTTGCAAACACCAACCCAGACACGTAAACAAATAGATTTATACATATAAACAGAGAAAAGACAGAAACTTTAGACATTCAACCCAACAAAAAAAAATTCATGAACTTGCAAACACCAACCCAGACATGTAATCAAATAGATTCAGACATACAAACAGAGAAAGACAGACACTTTAGACATTCAACCCAACAAAGACAAATTCTTGGACTTGCAAACACAAGCCCTGACATGCAACCAAATAGATTCAGACATACAAACAGAGAAAGACCGGCACTTTAGACATTCAAACAAACAAAGACCAATTCTTGGACTTGCAAACACACCAACCCAGACATACAAACAAATAGATTCAGACAAACAAACAGCGAAAGACAGACACTTTAGACATACAAACCATCAAAAACAAACACTTGCACTTGCAAACACCAACCCAAACATACAAACAAATAGATTCAGACATACAAACAGAGAAAGACAGACACTTTAGACATGCAAACCAGCAAAGACAAACCCTTGGACTTGCAAACACCAACCCAGACATACAAACAAATAGATTCAGACATGTAAACCAAGAAAGACCGGCACTTTAGATAGTCAAACCAACAAAGACAAATTCTTGGACTTGCAAACACCAGCCCAGACATGCAAACAAATAGATTCAGACATACAAACAGAGAAAGACAGACACTTTAGACATTCAAACAAAAAATAAAATTCTTGGACTTATAAACACCAACCCAAACATGCAAACAATAGATTCAGACATGTAAACAAAGAAAGACAGACACTTTAGACATTCAAACCAACAAAGACAAATTCTTAGACTTGCAAACACCAACCCAGACATGCAAACAAATAAATTCAGACATACAAACAGAGAAAGACAGACACTTTAGACATTCAAACCAACAAAAAAAAAATTCTTGGACTTGCAAACACCAACCCAGACATGCAAAGAAATAGATTCAGACATACAAACAGAGAAAGACAGACACTTTAGACATTCAAACCATCAAAGAAAAATTCTTGGACTTGCAAACACCAACCCAGACACGCAAACAAATAGATTCAGACATACAAACAGAGAAAGATAGGAACTTTAGACATTCAAACCAACAAAGACAAATTCTCAGACTTGCAAACACCAACCCAGACATGCAAACAAATAGATTCAGACATACAAACAGAGAAAGACAGGCACTTTAGGCATAAAAACCAACAAAGACAAATTCTTGGACTTGCAAACATCAACCCAGACATGCAAACAAATAGATTCAGACATACAAACAGAGAAAGACAGGCACTTTAGACATTCAAACCAGCAAAGACAAATTCTTGAACTTGTAAACACCAACCCAGACATGCAAACAAGAAGATTAAGAAATACAAACAGAGAAAGACAGGGCACTTTAGACATTCATACAAACAAAGATAAATTCTTGGACTTGCAAACACCAACCCAGACATGCAAACAAATAGATTCAGGCATACAAACAGAGAAAGACAAACACTTTAGACATTCAAACCAACAAAGACAAATTCTTGGACTTGCAAACACCAACCCAGACATGCAAAAAAATAGATTCAGACATACAGACAGAAAAAAAACAGCCTCTTTTGACATTCAAACCAACAAAGACAAATTCTTGGACTTGAAAACACCAACACAGACATGCAAACAAATAGCTTCAGACATACAAACAGAGAAAGACAGCCACTTTAGACATTCAAACCAACAAGACAAATTCTCGGACTTGCAAACACCAACCCAGACATGCAAACAAATAGATTCAGACATACGAACAGAGAAAGACATGCACTTTAGACATACAAACCAACAAAGACAAATTCTTGGACTTGCAAACACCAACCCAGACATGCATACAAATAGATTCAGACATACAAACAGAGAAAGACAGTCACTTTAGACATTCAAACCAACAAAGACAAATTCTCAGACTTGCAAACACCAACCCAGACATGCAAACAAATAGATTCAGACATACAAACACAGAAAGACAGGCACTTTAGGCATACAAACCAACAAAGACAAATTCTTGGACTTGCAAACATCAACCCAGACATGCAAACAAATAGATTCATACATACAAACAGAGAAAGACAGGCATTTTAGACATTCAAACCAGCAAAGACAAAATCTTGAACTTGTAAACACCAACCCAGACATGCAAACAAATAGATTCAGACATATAAACAGAGAAAGACAGCCACTTTAGACATTCAAACCAGCAAAGACAAATTTTTGGACTTGCAAACACCAACCCAGACATGCAAACAAATAGATTCAGGCATACAAACAGAGAAAGACAGACACTTTAGACATTCAAAACCAACAAACAAATTCTTGGACTAGCAAACACCAACCCAGACATGCAAACAAATAGATTCAGACATATAAACAGAGAAAAACAGCCACTTTAGACATTCAAACCAGCAAAGACAAATTCTTGGACTTGCAAACACCAACCCAGACATGCAAACAAATAGATTCAGGCATACAAACAGAGAAAGACAGACACTTTAGACATTCAAACCAACAAAGACAAATTCTTGGACTTGCAAACACCAACCCAGACATGCAAACAAATAGATTCAGACATACAAACAGAGAAAGACACCCTCTTTAGACATTCAAACCAAGAAAGACAAATTCTTGGACTTTAAAACACCAACCCAGACATGCAAACAAATACACTCAGACATACAAACAGAAAAAGACATGCACTTTAGACATACAAACCAACAAAGACAAATTCTTGGACTTGCAAACACCAACCCAGACATGCATACAAATAGATTCAGACATACAAACAGAGAAAGACAGGCACTTTAGACATTCAAACCAACAAAGACAAATTCTTGGACTTGTAAACATCAACCCAGACATGCAAACAAATAGATTCGGACATACAAACAGAGAAAGACAGGCACTTTAGACATTCAATCCAACAAAGACAAATTCTTTGACTTATAAACACAAACCCAGACCTGCAAAACAAATAGATTCAGACATACAAACAGAGAAAGACAGACACTTTAGACATTCAAACCAACAAAGACAAATTCTCGGACTTTCAAACACCCACCCCGACATACAAACAAATAGATTCAGACATGTAAACAGAGAAAGACCGGCAATTTAGATAGTCAAACCAACAAAGACAAATTCTTGGACTTGCAGACACCAACCCAGACATGCAAACAAATAGTTTCAGACACAAAAACAGAGAAAGACAGACACTTTAGACATTCAAACCAACAAAGACAAATTCTTGGACTTGCAAAAACCAACCCAGACATGCAAACAAAAAGATTCAGAGATACAAACAGAGAAAGACAGACACTTTAGACATTCAAACCAACAAAGACAAATTCTTGGACTTGCAAACACTAACCCAGACACGCAAACAAGTAGATTCAGACATACAAACAGAGAAAGATAGGAACTTTAGACATTCAAACCAACAAAGACAAATTCTCAGACTTGCAAACACCAACCCAGACATGCAAACAAATAGATTCAGACATACAAACAGAGAAAGACAGGCACTTTAGGCACACAAACCAACAAAGACAAGTTCTTGGACTTGCAAACATCAACCCAGACATGCAAACAAATAGATTCAGACATACAAACAGAGAAAGACAGGCACTTTAGACATTCAAACCAGCAAAGACAAATTCTTGAACTTGTGCAAACATCAACCCAGACATGCAAACAAATAGATTAAGACATACAAACAGAGAAAGACAGGGTACTTTAGACATTCAAACCAACAAAGATAAATTCTTGGACTTATAAACACCAACCCAGACATGCAAACAAATAGATTCAGACATATAAACAGAGAAAGACAGCCAACTTAGACATTCAAACCAGCAAAGACAAATTTTTGGACTTGCAAACACCAACCCAGACATGCAAACAAATAGATTCAGGCATATAAACAGAGAAAGACAGACACTTTAGACATTCAAACCAACAAAGACAAATTCTTGGACTTGCAAACACCAACCCAGACATGCAAACAAATAGATTCAGACATATAAACAGAGAAAGAAAGCCACTTTAGACATCCAAACCAGCAAAGACAAATTCTTGGACTTGCAAACACCAACCCAGACATGCAAACAAATAGATTCAGGCACACACAAACAGAGAAAGACAGACACTTTAGACATTCAAACCAACAAAGACAAATTCTTGGACTTGCAAACACCAACCCAGACATGCAAACAAATAGATTCAGACATACAAACAGAGAAAGACAGCCTCTTTAGACATTCAAAACCAACAAAGACAAATTCTTGGCCTTGAAAACACCAACCCAGACATGCAAACAAATAGATTCAGACATACAAACAGAGAAAGACAGCCACTTTAGACATTCAAACCAACAAAGACAAGTTCTCGGACTTCCAAACACCAACCCAGACATGCAAACAAATAGATTCAGACATACAAACAGAGAAAGACATGCACTTTAGACATAAAAACCAACAAAGACAAATTCTATGACTTGCAAACACCAACCCAGTAAGGCATACAAATAGATTCAGACATACAAACAGAGAAAAACAGGCACTTTAGACATTCAAACCAACTAAGAAAAATTCTTTGACTTGTAAACACCAACCCAGACCTGCAAACAAATAGATTCAGACATACAAACAGAGAAAGACAGGCCCTTTAGACATTCAAACCAACAAAGACAAATATTGAACTTGAAAAACCAACCCAGACATGCAAACAAATAGATTCAGACATACAAACAGAGAATGACAGGCACTTTAGACATTCAAACCAACAAAGACAAATGCTTGGACTTGCAAAAACACCAACCCAGCTATGCAAAGAGATATATTCAGACATACAAACAGATAATGACAGCCACTTTAGACATTCAAACCAACAAAGACAAATTCTCAGACTTGCAAACACCAACCCAGACATGCAAACAAATAGATTCAGACATACAAACAGAGAAAGACAGGCACTTTAGCATACAAACCAACAAAGACAAATTCTTGGACTTGCAAACATCAACCCAGACATGCAAACAAATAGATTCAGACATACAAACAGAGAAAGACAGGCACTTTAGACATTCAAACCAGCAAAGACAAATTCTTGAACTTGTAAACACCAACCCAGACATGCAAGCAAATAGATTAAGACATACAAACAGAGAAAGACAGGGCACTTTAGACATTCAAACCAACAAAAATAAATTCTTGGACTTGCCAACACCAACCCAGAGATGCAAACAAATAGATTCAGACATATAAACAGAGAAAGACAGCCACTTTAGACATTCAAACCAGCAAAGACAAATTTTTGGACTTGCAAACACCAAACCAGACATGCAAACAAATAGATTCAGGCATACAAACAGAGAAAGACAGCCACTTTGACATTCAAACCAGAAAAGACAAATTCTTGGACTTGCAAACACCAACCCACACATGCAAACAAATAGATTCAGGCATACAAACAGAGAAAGACAGACATTTTAGACATTCAAACCAACAAAGACAAATTCTTGGACTTGCAAACACCAACCCAGACATGCAAACAAATAGACTGAGACATACAAACAGAGAAAGACAGCCTCTTTAGACATTCAAACCAACAAAGACAAATTCTTGGACTTGAAAACACAAACCCAGACATGCAAACAAATAGACTCAGACATACAAACAGAGAGAAGACAGCCACTTTAGACAATCAAACCAACAAAGACAAATTTTCGGACCTGCAAACACCAACCCAGACATGCAAACAAATAGATTCAGACATGCAAACAGAGAAAGACATGCTCTTTAGACATACAAACCAACAAAGACAAATTCTTGGAGTTGCAAACACCAACCCAGCCATGCATACAAATAGATTCAGACATACAAACAGAGAAAGACAGGCACTTTAGACATTCGATCCAATATAGACTAATTCTTTGACTTGTAAAAACCAACCCAGACCTGCAAACAAATAGATTCAGACATACAAGCAGAGAAAGACAGGCACTTTAGACATTCAAACCAACAAAGACAAATTCTTGAACTTGGAAAAACCAACCCAGACATGCAAACAAATAGATTCAGACATACAAACAGAGAATGACAGGCACTTCAGACATTCAAACCAACAAAGACAAATTCTTGGACTTGCAATCACCAACCCAGACATGCAAAGAGATAGATTCAGACATACAAACAGAGAATGACAGCCACTTTAGACATTCAAAAACCAAAGACAAATTCTTGGACTTTCAAACACCAACCCAGACATGTAAACAAATAGATTCAGACATACAAACAGAGAAAGACAGGCACTTTAGACATTCAAACCAACAAAGACAAATTCTTGAACTTGGAAACACCAACTCAGACAAGCAAACAAATAGATTCAGACATACAAACAGAGAGTGACAGGCACTTTAGACATTCAAAACAACAAAGATAAATTCTTGGACTTGCAAACACCAACCCTGACATGCAAACAAACAGATTCAGACATACAAACAGAGAAAGACAGCCACTTTAGACAATCAAACCAACAAAGACAAATTCTCGGACTTGCAAACACCAACCCACACATGCAAACAAATAGATTCAGACATACAAACAGAGAAAGACATGCACTTTAGACATACAAACCAACAAAGACAAATTCTTGGAGTTGCAAACACCAACCCAGACATGCATAAAAATAGATTCAGACATACAAACAGAGAAAGACAGGCACTTTAGACATTCGATCCAACATAGACTAATTCTTTGACTTGTAAACACCAACCCAGACCTGCAAACAAATAGATTCAGACATACAAGCAGAGAAAGACAGGCACTTTAGACATTCAAACCAACAAAGACAAATTCTTGAACTTGGAAACACCAACTCAGACATGCAAACAAATAGATTCAGACATACAAACAGAGAATGACAGGCACTTTAGACATTCAAAACAACAAAGACAAATTCTTGGACTTACAAACACCAACCCTGACATGCAAACAAACAGATTCAGACATAGAAACAGAGAAAGACAGCCACTTTAGACATTCAAACAAACAAAGACAAATTCTTGGACTTGCAAACACCAGCCCAGACATGCAAACAACTATATTCAGACATACAACCAGAGAAAAAAAAAAGGAACTTTAGACATTCAAACCAACAAAGACAAATTCTTGGATATGCAAACACCAACCCCGACACGCAAACAAATAGATTCAGACATACAAACAGAGAAAGACGGAAACTTTAGACATTCAATCAAACAAAGACAAATTCTCGGATTTGCAGACACCAACCCACACATGCAAACAAATAGATTCAGACACACAAACAGAGAAAGACAGACACTTTAGACATTCAAACCAACAATGACAAATTCTTTGACTTGCAAACACAACAAACCAACAAAGACAAATTCTTGAACTAGGAAACACCAACTCAGACATGCAAACAAACAGATTCAGACATACAAACAGAGAATGACAGGCACTTTAGACATTCAAAACAACAAAGACAAATTCTTGGACTTGCAAACACCAATCCAGACATGTAAACAAATAGATTCAGACATACAAACACCAACCCAGACATACAAACAAATAGATTCAGACATACAAACAGAGAAAGACAGACACTTTAGACATTCAAACCAACAAAGACAAATTCTTGGATTTGCAAACACCAACCCAGACATACAAACAAATAGATTCAGACATAAACAGAGAAAGACAGGCACTTTAGACACACAAACCAACAAAAACAAACACTTGGACTTGCAAACACCAACCCAGACATACAAACAAATAGATTCAAAAAAGTATTTAAAAAATGGGGGAAGGGGGAGGGGAGGGGGAGGAGGGGAGAGGGAGTAGGGGAGGGAGAGGAGAGAAGGAGAGGGGGAGGGTGAGGATGGCCTCTTTGGGGACTCGGGGGGCCTTTGGGGGCCCGGGGGTGTCCTTTGGGGTTGGGGTAGGGTGGCCGTTTGGGGTTGGGGTAGGGGACCTTACAACACTGCTCAAATGGAACTTGTGTATCATAACGACCACGGAGTTTCACCCAAATCATCTTCTAAAATGTCTCAAACTGTTTCGCCTAAACCATCTTCTAAAATGTCTAAAACGGTTTCGCCCAGATCATCTTTAAAATGTCTCAAACGGTTTAACCCAAATAATCTCTCTAAACGTAATTTCTCTGTGTTCCTTTTGTTTTGACATCCCTGCACTGTCACATTTGAAATTCCCATGAAATCATTTCCCGCGTTAATCTCTGCATCTCTAAGGTGTCCTTGGTTATTCTATTAAGGCTTCGATAGAATATTAATTTATCGCTAAGTCCAATGATCTGAGAAGCCATATTTAAAAAATAGAATATTAATTTATCTCTGTCACTAAAGACCATTTATCCCTCAGACCTAAAGATCAAAGAAGCCTTATTGTTTCTTAATTCCCCTTTCTTGGATCAATCTTTCCCCTCGATTATGCAAATCAATTTCCCTGAAATCTAGTTCCCCTAGGTGTCATTGACCCGTTAGTGGATCAATAATCCTTGAATAAATTATAGATGGCAGCACATGTGTTCGTCCTGTGCCTTCTTACCCCTCCCTATTGATGCAGCCCCTACACACTTTTCTATTACTGCTTTTGAACGCCGAATAAAAAATGATACTTGGAAATGGTGAAATCGACGTGTCCGATTCAGGAGCTGACTATAAACCCTGATAAAACCTTGCAATGATTGAATTTTTTTGAAAATTTTGATCTTTAAAATGAACTCAGAATTTCAAATTATAATCCAATTAGTTTCTTTATGGATGATAAATGCTGTAAAGTAAAACTGAGTTTTGTTATGAGATTTGTCTCTTGTAGTTGATTTAATTTAATAAATCTGGACAATTTCTGCCATTTGTTTTGTTTAGCTGGCTGTCTTTATATTCTTTTCTTGTTTTAATGGAGATAAGTCGAAACTTTCTAATTGTGTTGCTTTCGCTAATGAAACTTTTTTTTTTTGGAAAAGTTGACCTTTTCCATGTCGTATATCAAACTGTTTAAACTTTAGCGCAAATGAAGAGTTCCAGCACTGAACAACTTTACATCAAATAACGAAGTTATCTTTAATGACATAATTTTACCCAGTTTCACTAATGACATAGAAAGGTATAAGTAGAACATCTCCTTGTCATGGACTGTTACATTTTGGTTCGTTAACAAGTAAAAACCTCATTAATTCGATGAATCTATTATAATCAAAAGCCTATTTTTTTTTAGCTTTAGTTTCTTTTGATAAGGATCACTCTTTGGTTAGAGGTTACTACCGCAGACGCTCTGATCATTCACAGACGCTTTGATCATCTGATCAGGTTATTCTTAAAAGGGGAGAAATTTCAAATGAATAAATAGATCTTAAAGCGAGTAATGCTTAGATTGAATATGAAAATCAAGCTTAAAACGAAAAAAATAGTTTGCTATTAAAGTATAAATGAAACTTAAAACGAAGAGAAATTAAATGAACAATCAATGCGAACAAACATACAATATATATTGATGTAAATGAATAAATAAATCTTAAAACGAGTGAAATTTAAATTGAATATGCAAATCAAGTTTGAATCGAATAAAAATAAGTACAAACAAGAGTTTGGGTATCGCCTCACTGCAGAAGCCTAAACACTGCTGCGTCATTGTAATTCAGCAAGCTCAAGTGGCTTCTCTTTCCAGACTGTAAATTCTGTGGCTTCTCTTTCCAACCTTCAAATTCTGTTGTTTATCTTCTATTTTGATTTTTGTATTTCAAAGGCTCATGGTGCCAAAGTTCGGTCTGAAATATAAAAAAAAGAAATCCACGCTCATAACTTTTTCGTTTTCAAGTGTTTTATCACACAAATCTTGTTTTTAGGTGACGAGTTCTTCCCCAACCTTCCTATTTCAGTGCATTTAAGTATGCGAATAAAATCTTTTATATTACACTTACTATATTTTTCGACATAAGAGGAGCTGTCACCCCGCAGGACAAATGTTGCAGGATAATCTAAATATATTCCTTGGAATAAAGAAAGATTACGAAGTGAAGCGTCTTTCCATTACCTCCATAGTTTTTTCAGTCACTTTTCACAAAAAAAGTTGAAAATTTGGGCTAAAAAATAATTTTTGAGGTTAGACCTCCTCCTCCCACAGCCTTCAGGAGTATCCACGGATCTCTTCCAAATAGTTGGCGTACACATATGCACAATTAGGAATAGACTAATGAGGTCTCAAATGAATCAAGTAAGTCAAATGAAGCTAAAAATAATAACTTTCTATTACAATGGCCTTTTCTGTAATAACCGTTTGTTTTATTTTGACTGAATTTCTCCTTAGGGACAAATAAGCCGTTACGAGGATTTTCGGCCTATCTACATGTGAGCATATTTACATGGCTTTTAATATTTATAAATTGATTGGCTATATCGGATTTTTTGCTCCATAGCATTTCGACTCTCCTTGAGCCTAAATTATTGTTTTGTGCCACAAAATGGCAGAATTTTTATATCTGCTGGGACGCTGTCTCTTTTGTTCTTTAATAAGGGCAATAGACCACTGTAAAATACACCAATTTTACCACTGTCTGACAAAATCCTCGTTTTCTCACCTTTTTTGCTTTTATTTATCGTTTATTATTTCCTTTCCTCTCTTAGCTTCATACGTAAAGGGCAATAAAACTTTTGATTTCAAGTTCTAATGAACTCTGTTCGTTTTCTTCTTGTAGTATTTAATTTGATACGATCATCTACTCCCTCAAAAAAAAAAAAAAAAAAAAAAAAAAAAAAAAAAAAAAAAAAAAAAAAAAAAAAAAAAAAAAAAAAAAAAAAAGTATCTAACCATTCTTCTCGTAAAAAATGTGAAATTAAGCAATTTCGTAGATAATGGCTGTAAAATTCTTGTACAGCGTGATCAGGTATGGTAAGTCTGATGTTGTGATTTTCATCGAAGTGACCTTCCTTTTTGCGGGGCATTTCCCCCATTTTTTAAATAATTCAAATTTAATATATATATATATATATATATATATATATATATATATATATATATATATATATATATATATATATATATATATATATATATATATATATATATTTGAAATACAATGCCTGTGACAATCCTTCTTGAGAAAGTCTGAAATTAAATTAGATACAAGGGCAACAGCTTGAAATATTTGTTTTATTGTTCTCAGACATGTTGGGTTAGATATAATTACATCGTTGACTACATCTTTAAACTAGGATTAGTTAAAATTATACTGATCCACCTTTAATTTTATGACATAGTTTTCATCAAGATCGTGTTGAGGGTGTTTAACCCATTTCTCAAAAACTATGTTTATATACTTGATGGCTAATATTAACTTTTGGTTTTTATTTTTAACTGTAATTTTAAATGAAGCAGAATTAAGAACAGCTTTTGATGGGTGATACTAAACATAACCAAAGGTAGATATTTAAAATGATCATAAAAAAAACCAATTTTCTTGATTACATGTATTTTCTTTTATCAGAATTCATTTTACGAATAGTTTTGGCTCCAATTGGCACGGATAGCTTTTCACCAAAAGTACGTTAACTGCACCGGTTCAGGTACAGTTTTCTCTAACCTATCATTCTTTTTAGTTTGGGGAAGGGGAATCCTCCTCATGCGCCGTCTTGAAATATAGTAGCCATGGTCGACATTATAACTGTCTTTCTAGCTTCATACTTATGCTTCTATATAATGCAATTGAGAAGGAAATACTATATAAAAGAAGGTGGCCGGCGTATAAAGTAAATGAATAAAGTAAATGAATGAAAAAAACAGTATAAAGTAAATGTAATGTTTCATTTAACTGCTTTTTCCAAGTGTGTTTTTTTTTCAAACGACTCGATTTTTCAAGTATTAAGTACTATTATTAGGTTCATGTAGTGTTTCATTTCAGCGTTTTATGATGATTGCTGATCAAAGTTTATGCTATTTTTGCCTTTCATTTATGTTATTTTACTATGTTAACGGCCGTATATTTGGCTCTAAAGTTCACTTCTCTATCTTTCTATCTAATATGCAGAATCATTGTACCAAACACATTTTGCATGCAGACCCGCTATGCTTTACCCCCCTCCTAATATGCAAATATATAGCCCAAATTTATTTCTAAAGTAACGAAAAAACTGGTGTATTCTTGAATTTTACACAGCGTAAACTTGAGTGAGTGGCGTATAATACACAAGTACCAAAATTCGTTACCCCTACGGAAATGAAGAAAATAAAACCCAAATAAAATTCTCAAGTTTGGAAAGCCTTATTTCCACGGGGCCCACGGGGGTATTTTCCGGGGGATATTTTACGCGAGGGGTATTTTTCACGGAAGGGGGGTATTTTACGTGGGGTATTTTCCGCGGGAGATATTTTCCGGAGGGGGGTATTTTACGTGGGGGGGGGGGGGGTATTTTCTGGGGGGAGTATTTTCCGGGGTAATTCCCCGGGGGGGGGGGGGGGGGTAAACGCCTAGAACCATGAAAGAATACTATGCTATAGTTATTTATATAATATGGCCTATCATCCTTCCTTATGAATCATAATTGTTTGTCTTTTTTTATTTTCTGAGAAATTCATCTATAACCTTGCTACACCTGGAAAATTTTTCCAATCTATCGCTCGTAGGAGCGTCGGGAACCTGAGCTGAAGTGGATTAGAAAGGTTTACTTGAAACTTTTCTATTGTTAAGAAAACCGTGTTTCTTTAGTTTATTTCACAGGGATCAATTGCTTTGGGAAATATATTTTATGTGCAGGTGTTAATTCAAATTTAAAGAGAACAAACTTTTAAGCTCGATACTTAACTTTTAGACAAAATTGAGATCTTCTTTTCAAAATTCAGGAAAAATCAGGAATGCAAATTTTGCTTTGTCTTTTTTTTCCCCTGTTTTCACGGCTTAGGTATAATTTGTCGCAATGGAATTATGTTGTTTTGGTCAATTTATTTCAAATCGGACGTGAAAAAAGCGTAGCTTCAAGTAAAATAAGTTATTAAGTTAGTAAATTAAGTTATAAGTAAATTAAGTTATATTAACTTAAGTTCTTATAGCATTCTTTTATTTTCAACCATAAACAATACTATCGTAAAATACTTTCCGGTGTAAATGGGCGCTACAAGAAAAGGACTATTTGGTGATGACAGTCTTTAGAAAAACTTCACTCCGTGTTGGTATTAAAGAAAAAAAGAAGTTTTTTCAACTGAAAGTAAGGAGCAACATAAAAAATTAAAACGAACAGAAATTATTACCTATATGAGGGGGTTTGCCCCCTCGTCAGTGCCCCGCTCTTTACCTTAAAGTTCGAATTTTATTCCAATTGTTGTTCCAAAAATTCCTCCAAGGAAAGATCCTCCCAAGTAACCCCTCCCCGACGCCTCCCCCCCTACCAGAAAAAATCCCCCCTGGAAACGTCTGTATGCTTCCAATAACCAATACTATATGTAAACAATGGGCAAAATTGATAACTTTCAGCCCATCCCCCGGGGACTGTTGGGGATAAAGTCATCCGCAAAAACATCGCTATTAAATTTTTCGACTGTGTTGAACAAAATGGCTATCTCAAAATTTTGATCGGGTGTCTTTGGGAAAAAATAGCGTGGAAAAAGGCCTAGTTGCCCCCCAATTTTTTTGGTTACTTAAAAAGAGCACTAAAACTTTTCGAATGGGCCGTTTGAATGAGTCCTCTTGCGATATTCTAGGATCAATGGGTCGATACGACCCCTGGGAATAAAAAAGAAAAACAAAAAAAAAAAACAAATAAACAGGCATCCGTGATCTTTCTTCTGACCAAAAATACAAAATTCCACATTTTTGCAGATATGAGCTTGAAACCTCTACAGTAGGGTTCACTGATATGCCGAATCTGATGATACGATTTTCATTAAGATTCTAGGACTGTTATTGGGTGTCTCCCCCTTTTTTAGAAAATAAGGCAAATTTTAAATAAGGCTAATTATACAATGAATCTCAATTTTAGCCTTGTTTGACGTCTTGTATCTAACACTGTATTACCTGGGGAGAGGAGTAGGGGACTGTGGCCTTTGCTAAAAATTTATGGTTTAACTTGTTGTAAATCTGACGGATTTACGACTTATATTGAAACATTTTTTTTACCCAATAAAATATCATTAGAAGATTAAAGTGTAGACTGTGAATGTTGCTGGCCGTACCTACCCTTTCTCATGTCTGCTAACCTTAAATTTGACCCTTTCCCTTAATACATAGTTTTTTTGACCTGATCCTCTCTACTCTCCACCGATCAAATTTATCTCTACTTATAGGTAGGGTATCATTATTTTTTTATCATAAATGTTTTGTTTGTTGTCACTTTATTGTCATTTTTGACAACATATGACAACATTTTTGTTGCCATTTTTTTTTTCTGTACCCAGCGTCTGTGAACAAACCTAACCCTCTTTATTTCCCCACCGTTTATTTATTGTCAATAGCTTTAAATTAGGCCGGTCTTTCGCATTTCAGACCTACACCTTAATAGGTAACAGATAATATAGGAAAAGCATTGCAATACATGTGCAGAAAATCTCCCCTCTGCGACTTAACAAGCACGTTAGCAATCAACCATGTGAAAGAGAAGTAAAACTAAATTACCAGTTTTGCTTTCTTCAAACACCTGAGGAAACCTTTGCTGGTGGCATGAAAGAAACGGTGCAAATAGCTCACCAAATCAAAAATTGTCTATAGTGTATTATAAAGATGCCTTTATTTATAAAAGTGTATAATTAGATCCATCAATCTTCGAGAATATATTACACGGGCTAACAAAAAAATATTTTTGAAATTCGTTCAGGGTTTTGCAGCTGAATTAGACTAATTTTGTTTCTCTGAGTTATGCTTTCTTTATCCTCTCCTACATTATAGAAAATATGAAAATACAAGTATGCAGCAATTTTGAATCATTCTATGTAACCAAACCTTAAATAGTGTTGGTGATTTGTTTTTTGACACTAACACTAGTGTCCACTTTTATAAGTTTCCAATACTCTTTGAAAATCTCTTCAACTACCTCCCGTTTGTAGATATGAATAAGTAGTTGCTTAATTTTCCATGAAAGTGCTTGGATAAAGAATAATACCTTCGTCCCCAACGAAGTTTTTGCATTTTTTTTTTTGTTCATTTACCGAAATTTTTGGCTTTGTCATCATTTTTGGTTGGAAGCTATGCCATCATATCACTATATAAGCTTTGTCATTATAAATTTTTCCTTGTAAGTCTTTTCTCAAGTGTACTCGCCTTAATAAGGATTTTAATTACAAGGAGAATAAGAAGTTACTAATTTTATGAAGATCTTATGAGAGCAGATTCTTGTAGATGGCAAAATCATAAAGGAAATGTTAGAGGAATATTATTTTTTGTGTGAGTGTTTCGGAAAATTATGATGGCTAAAGGAAGGAAGGAAGGAAAAGCTAAAAGAATACTGAAAATACGAACATTTGTTTGTGACAAATGCTTTCTGTTTTTTTTTGTTCTTATGGTATTCTGGCCACGCTTTCTTTAATATTTACAAAAAAGAAGCGGAGCTGCGCGAATACAACTCAGAGATTTTCAGAAATTGATATTCGAGCTGCTTTCTGAAAGTTTTATTTACACGGCTCTGCTGCTATCTTTTGAATATTAAGCAAATTAAGGGAGCTTGTCCAAAAAGTACAATGTAAAAATCGTCCAATTGCGAAGCGAGTCTCCATACTAAGACTCATCCTTAAAATAAGTCATAAAATTAGCTCCCTGGTTAGCTCATGATTTTGAGAAACTGCTTGTACTTGACCAAAAAAAATTCTCAGGATTGTTGCAGGTACTTCTCAAAATTCCTTTAAGATAATGACCATTTGTTAAAAAAAAACAGTTCAACCACGATTTTGAGCTTTTAGATGGAATGATTTGGACTATTACAAATAATTTCTTATGCTGCAACTCTTATTTGTTATATGCTACCCATATGCAACACTAATGGCTTTTTTCTTCTTCTTCTTCTTTTTGTTTGGATTAATATGGAGACGCTTTCACATAATCTCATCCTCGGAATTATATTCAAAGCCCTGAAGTGTGTTGCCACAGCTAGGTTTGATATCTGGGTCCCGTAATACCAAACTGAAGTCACTTCACCACTACAGGACGTTAATAGCTCATTGATAATTTTGTTATCATCTATCTGTGTTGTAGGTCTATGGTAAATTTTTTAATATAAATAATCACAGCTTATAAAAAACTGATATTTTTATTAATAAATAAAAGATTTCATCCTATCAATAATAAAAGCTAATGCAAATCTGCACTGTTAGGACGTCAGTGGCGCCAATTCACGAAAATGTAGGGGGGGGGGGGGGGCAAGGATTTTTTTTTTTCGATTTTTTTTTTAATTAAGATGCAAAAAAAAGAACAACATTTAGCAACATACCTAAAACAGGGGGGTAGCGGCGAGGTCGCTGCTTGGCAAAATCGTTGACTAATCTATCCAAATCCAGTTTCTTTACCTCCTCTTTTTCAACGGCCATTATCATGAGATCACTGAGTCTGTCGTTTCCCATCGTCGATCGCAGATAGTCTTTCACACGCCCTAATGCCGAGAAGTATCGTTCATTACTGGCAGTGGTCACAGGCAAAGTAGCAACTAGCTTCATCAGTTTTAGCACTGCAGAATAGGCAACTGGGAGGTCGGATAAGATTTCGATAGCTCGAAGAAGATCCATTTTTTGAAATATCACTTTTTGACAGATGCAGCTTTGCAAGAGAAAGCTGGATTCTATGGCATGGTCGTCAACACAAGAATCTCTTGATAATGACACATAACTCTTTCCCATTCGAAATTTCGAGAAACTTGGAACTTGAGGGGTCGAAGGCAGATAAAGCGTCGAGCAGAGGCATATTCTGCATGAAACGTTGGTCCATCTCACTCGTGAAACGATCTATTACCTCAAAGTACAGAAGTTTACCGCAGTCTGATTCAACTGGCTGACTGATATTGCGTTTACCGGTTGTTGAGTTTGAAAGAAAGGCTTTGAGACGAATGGAAATGGCTTGACTTCTCTTGTTTCGAGCACTGGTTTTAGATTGGAGATTTCGATTCCTGGATATCGTTTAAAGCTAAGAATTCAGATATGTTTTTGCTTAAGTTGTTCCATTCGTTATCATTTCTCAGCTTTTGGAGTGTCTCATATGTCCCCAGAAATCAGTGCAAGTGCCTTATAAATCAACAAACTTCCGGATTGAAGTTGCTCTGATAAACAATTTACAATGACTAATACTTTTTTCCATTATGTGTAAAGTTGAAACAAAAAAGGCAGAGTTGATTTTGTCCAGTAGTCCTTTTGCTTCACACGCTGCCTCGCCGTTGGAACTATCAGAGACTGCGGCAAGCACAGCAACAATACAATCAAATCTGGCCTTCACCTTCGAAATAGAGCGGACTGCGTAAAACCAGCGAGTCTGGACGGTCCTCTCGAGCTCCAAGACTTTTTGCCCACCAATACGCTGGGATTCCACAAATAGCTCGTGACGAGTATTGCTGCATGATATAAATGCGTAAAGTCTTTGCACCACAGAGAAAATTCAGAAAGTTCGCTGATATTTTTTAGGCAGTCAGTCAAAACCAAGTTCAATCTGTGGGCGTGACAGTGTACATAAACTGCATGAGGCACCTTCTCCCTAAACTTTGCTTGAACTCCGTTAAATTCCCCACTCATAACGGATGCGCCATCATAACACTGGGCAATACACAGCATCGAATCTACACCAAGCTTTTCTATAGTTTCACAAATCGAGGTGGATAAGCTCTCGGCGTCTAATTTGTGCATGTGATAGCAGCCGATTGGTCGCTCCACTACTTTTCCATTTGATATGTACCTGAGTAGGATCGCTAATTGTTCTCTTCTAGAAACGTCTTTTGTCTCGTCGACAAGAATAGCAAAGTAATTAGCTGATTTTACTTCTGAAATAATATCTTGGCGCAAGGCATTTCCTATCAGTGTAACTGCGTCATTTTGGTACTGATGACTGCAATAGTGACCATATCGGCGCTGTAACTTGGCCTTCAGCTTTTCGTCGCCTTTAGACATTTCCTCCATCAATTCAAACCAAATTACCCCGGTTTGCAGATGTTTCTGATTCGTCATGACCCCTCAAAGCAAGACCCTGGCGGCCAAGAAAGCAACATGTATTTTGTTTTCAATAAAGTGCAAATTATGTTCTGGTCTTGAGAAGGCATGGGGGTAGTAATCCCTATTCATGTTAATTTTTGTGTGTTTTGAGTTTGACTAGGTTATTTATTGCAATTTATGTTTCTTTTGGGTTTTATTCATTTATTGATGGTGTTTGTGGTAGTTTTACGCTTGGAAGGTTATTTGACTTTATTTCTGCCAATATTTGGATTAGAGGAGCTATTTACTTGTCCTTGAAAAACATAGTTAGTATCAAAGACCACACTGCATTTCCATGACGATAAATAACAGTTCGAACAGGGATGAATATTTTATTACAGGATGAAAAAAACAATAAGAAAATATACTGGATATTTTGATTACATGTAAGATAAGATAAGGTTTATTACTGAAAAATGTCTATCACAAGCCCAAAAGGGCCGAATTCGCACTTTAGCGTCAAATACAGCGAAAAAAGAACAACAAAAACAAACAATCAAAAAACAACAGAAAATTATAAAAGGGTCAATGTCAAATACGTAAAAACGTTAAAAACAAAAACAAAGGCCAATGTCAATTCAGCAAAAATGCCCCCCCCCAAAAAAAAAAAAACTCGTAAAATTAACAAGGGGATAAAGTAAAATTAAAACAAAAACATAAGTTAGTTGGTGACTAACAAACATAAATATAAAACCTCCAAATTTGCAAAATGGGCATTAAAATTAATAACTATCAGGTAAAGAGTGAGTGAGGGGGGAGAGGCAGCGGAGATTCAGTGGTTGAAAATGTCAACTATGTAAGGGATAAAAGTTCTTCTATATCTTTCAGTGCAAACTCTTATTGGGGCTAGAAGGGGGATTTCTGTTGACACAGAACGCAGGAGGCGGGGTCGAAGAGGGTGAATATTGACCGGGGAAAAGGGGAGTTGTTCGAGAGTTATGAAGGGCATTGTTAGCAAAACGCAAGGTAATTTTTGCTCTCCTTTCCTTAAGGGTGACAAGATTAGCTCTCCTAAGAAGGGAAATATAAGGTACTTTACCCTCATTGAAGATAATTCTTAGGCACCTTTTTTGTACTGCCTCTATTCTGTCCGACAATTCAATGGAAATGCCAGGATGCCAAACAGGACAGGCGTACTCAAGGATTGGGCGTACAAATGACAGGAAAATCCTTAAACAGTGCGATTTAGGGCATTTAAATTTTTTAAGGAGTTTTAGGAGGGAAAATGTGGCATTTGCACGTTTTAAGATGTCATTAATATGGCAATCCCATTTTAAGTCGCTTGAGATGGTAACGCCCAGTAATTTCATAGTGGTAACGGACATTTCAGGGGGGATTGGACAGGAGAAAGAAGGAGGAGTTTTAAGGAAATTAATAGTAAGAACAGTTGACTTGAAAGGGTTGACTTTCATATCATCAGTAAGAGCTTCGGCTGATATCGATTCCAAGATGTACATTGGGTTGCTTTTGGAATTTTTGGAACATGTCTCTAAGACAGTTAGATCATCAACGAATTTCCATCTATCCGGGAAATAAACACCAAGGTTGTTTATCATTGTAAGAAATAAAATTGGACCTAAGAGGGTTCCTTGGGGCACACCATTATAAATTGGGAGGGGATCAGAATATACATTCAGGTATTTCACGACTTTTGTTCTGTTAGAGAGGAAAGACGCAATCATTCTAATTAAATAAGGGTCAACTTGAAAGTCATTAGATAGCTTTTCAAATAGTATATTGTGGTTGATTAAATCAAAAGCTTTTTGCAAGTCAACAGCGATAACATTGAGCCAGGTATTGGGTTTTTCGAGTGTGTTGCATATTGTGTCCATAAGGTGAACAAGATAGTGGGTAGTAGATGTAGAGCGTAGGTTTCCGAATTGTCTTTGGTCAACATTTGGGATTATTTTTACTTTCAACCACTCAGCTAAAAAGCTTTCATATAACTTCGAAAAAACTGGAGTAAGAGTAATGGGACGGACACCATCAAAATCTTGATTATTACCTTTCTTTTTTACGGGAGTAATAAAACCTAATTTCCAACAATTTGGAAATTTACGAGTAGAGTTAATTTCATTAAAAAGTAAGGACAAAGGCTCTGAGAGATTGTCGGCAAAGGCTTTAATTAGTACAATCGGAATGTCTAATGGACATGTACTACACTTTTTAATGTTCTTAATTTTTGCCTCCACATCACAGGGCGAAATAACGGGAAAATTGAGAGAGCACAAATCATAAGGAGTGTCAAAAGAAAGGGGAGGGAGGTTCTGAACTACGGAAGTAAGAAACCTGTTCAGATCATTGGCTGTAACTGAAGGGCCTTCTTGGAAATGGAAATCTATATTATTATGTGTTTTCCCACAAATTTTCTTTATTCTATTATACCATTGTTTTGGCTTTGTAGAAAATAAATCTTGGACTTTGCATTTGTAGTATGAAGAAGCAGATTTACGTATTTCTTTTTTTTATATGTTTACGCACTGAGTTCGCTTCGGATGTTTTACCAATCTTTAGTAGATTCAATTTAATTCTAATTAGTTTTTTCAATTGGCTAGTAATGTATGGTTTGTCATTAGAACATGTTTTTACTTTTTTCACAGGGAAGGAATTTATGTATTTTGTTTCAATCAGATTTTGGAATTCGGAGACTTTAAAATTAATGTCATTTTTTCCTTTGAGGGCCAGCCAGTTTTCATTGGTAATCCAAGATCCAAATGTGTAAAGGCCATCATTGGAAATTGGGCGATAAGAGAACTCAGTAACAGAAAAAGTATGATTAAAGCTATTGAGAGGCTTCGTTAAGAAACAAAAATGGTAACTTCCTCCTAACGGGGGCAAGGGGACAGGAGGGGCATAGAAAGCCTGCATATTGCTGCAAATCAAATCAAGGGTTGAATTTCCTTTTGTTGTTGGTATTTTTACTATTTGTTTTAAGTTTAGGGAACTACAAAGGGGATTTAACTTTAGATCATTAGCATCACCTACTAAGAAAATGCCGGCGTTCGGGAATTTGCATAGGACAAAGTCGACACTACTATGCAGTTGTTGGTAGAATCGCTGTCTTTGTGCAGCGTTTTCTGCTTTGAAGAAAAAAAAATTAACTTATTGGCACCCCTGCTTTAAAAAAAAAATCGAGGTATTATCATTTAAATATGATAGCTCACTACCCCCCCCCCTCCCCTCTGGATACCACCTTGATAAAATGCCGTCTCTGCTTTAAATTAAAAAAAAATAACTTTTTGGGATCCCTGCTTTCAATAAAAACATTTCGAGATATTATCATTTAAATGTAATACCCCCTACCCCCCTCCCTCTGGATACCACCTTGATAGGATACCGTCTCAGCTTTCATTAGAAAAATAAATTACTTAATATTTAAGTAGGTCACTATATGGTTCAAACAAACACGCAAAATAACGTTAAACAGCTTAGTGTTCTTTGAAAAAAAATTTAGGGTATGAGTAAAGGGGTACAAAGAAAACAACAAAAATGTAAAAATTATTCAGCTATACCTCAAATTATTTGAAAACTGAGTCATAAATTCGCCTTGGCATTCAATAAGATCCAAAGAATCTAATTAAAAGGGAACACACACAAAAGCCAAATTAGGCCAGTAGCCTATGAGAAATCGCAAAATACCCAAGACAATGAACAAGTCCTAATGGGGGGCCCTGGGTCTATCAAAATATTTCAATGGTTTCCCAGGGAATTTAATATCATTTTCTTCTGTCTCCACTTTAAATGAAAAAAATAATTATCCTTTTGGCATCCCTACTTTCAATAAAACAAATAAGGTATTATCACTTAAAAATGATAGCCCCTACCCCCCCCCCTATAGGCAATAATTTACAATTTATTTATGAGTCATATTTTTGGGGTAGCTTCCAAACAATTGAGTATTAAACATTCAGGCGTTCAAAAATTGAGTATTAAACATTAAGAAAATCTTATCTAAAAACAGCAAAAAAAAAAATCTGCAAACTTACAATTCAGCTGTAGAAACAATCTGTCGACTGTCAATTTCAAAATCCAACTGAAGGCTGAAGCTGTATAGTAGTGAATTCGTTCTATAATTCTATTCAACTTGAAAATAAAATTCTTGACTATGAACGATGTTAGAAATAGCGATTGGGAAACTACGTTCGAAATGATTTAAACTCAATTCATAAAGACGATACTGTTTTTTGTCAACATATGAAGAACTGCGTATATTGCAATATTTGCAATTGCATATTGCATCTGTCTGGTTTTTATGCAAAGTAACAAAAGAGACGAAAATTAATGAACAAAAGAGTAGTGAAGAATTATGATATACAAAGTAATATTTGGCAGGGAAAGTCACTGGTGCTAAAACGCTAGGGGTGGCACCGTGATTCCGTGATTTTCGGGGTTTCGGGGAACCAAATTTTTTTTTCGGGGTGACGCATAGATTTTCGGGGAAATACCTAAAATTCGGGGATTGTGCAAGCCCTGCTTGATTTCTAATCAGGAAAATCGAAATACTAAACCACACGAGAAGGAAAAGCTCCGACTTTGCGGTTGACGCAATAAAGAATTGCCGCAAAATTAATTTAAAGTCGACCGAACGCCGCCGCCTCTGTCGGCGGCGGTGCGCCTTTGGCAAGCCGGCGGCGTTACGACACTTCGGCGGCGTTCGACCGGGCCTCTCGTCGGCGGCGTTCGGTCGATCTGCCGGCGCTGCGCCTGGGTCTAGGGGGCATAGGGAGTTATTATATACAAGTGATAGTACCTTGATATTATTTTATTGAAAGCAGGGATACCAAAAAAATATTTTTTAAAATTAAAGTGGAGACGGTATTCTATCAAGGTGGTATCCAGAGGGGGGGGGCAATAGGGAGATATTATATATAAATGATAGTATGTCAAATTTATTTATTTTTAAAGTGGGGATACCAAAAGTTTAATCATTTTTTTTTAATTTAAAGCAGAGAAGGTACCCTATCAAGGTGCATGGTATTCAGGGGGGGGGGGTTAGGGAAGTATTATATTTAAATGATATTATCTAGAATTTTTTTCTATTGAAAGCAGGGATGCCAAAATTTTTTTTTTTAATTTAAAGCAGAGACGGTATCCTATCAAGATGGTATCCAGAGGGAGGGTGCATAGGAAGTTATTATATTTAAGTGATAGTACTTTGATTTTTTTTTTTTTTTTATTGAAAGCAGGGATGCCAAAAAGTAATTTTTTTTTAATTTAAAGCAGAGACGGTATCCTATCAAGGTGGTGTCCAGAGGGGGGGGGGGAATTATTATGTTCAAATAATAATATCTTGAATTTTCTTATTGAAAGCAGCATAAGTCCACACAAAGTGGATAAGTTGATTTTTATTCATGACAATTATAGCCACATCCCACAGTTAGAATAGACTTCCAAGTTTGACTGAAGGAATTTTTCTCGACCAGTTGACCCCTAGATTTTTGTCCCTTCACACTATTTTGAAAAATACCTTTTTTTACACATACTAATATCTGGACTTTCATTAGTATACCAGCTTACCCGTCCCGCGTTGCCACAATCTTAAAAGAAATGAAATTCAATGAGAATAGCCCTAAGGAAAATTTCTAAACGTTCACTGTCTTAGTTAAAAGTTTCTAACGCCATAATGTTTTCATTTTAGTTTAGTTCTAATTGAGAAACATATTCGAATCATACAAGATAACGTTGAATTGCTATGCATGCTCTTCGAAAAGCTGTTCAATTTTCTGATATCGTCCATTATATAAATTCATTTAAGTTCGACCAAGCTAATTGATTGAGACTGACACATTGATTGGAAACTAACTTCCATTTTCCTTCCAGTTCTGAGGTGGGTCATCCACATTTCGTCATTGGGAACTGATGCTTGATTATTTTTTAAGGTGGAATTTTAAGTTATCCTATTCAAAATGATTGTGGAAAAAATTGGTAGGACAAGTTGATGTGTTTTTGTGTTTTACATACATTTCTGCTTGCAATTGTATGTTCTTTTGTGTATTGTAAATATTTTTTTTATGTTTTATGTATGGTATATTTCGACAGTTGGATAATGTTTTTAAATATGAATCAACACATGTAAATTAAAGAAGGAAGAAGCCAAGCAAAAATACTCCGTACAACATTTTTGTCCAACCCCTATATTAATTTAAAAATTAACAAGATTTCCGTGAGTTATACTTGATGCATTTTTTTTTTTAATTTGTTATCAAAACCCGTTTTTTATACAAGGAAGGCTTTTTAGGAATCTAAAAGAGCAAAAAAAACGATCAATATCAAAGTCGCCCATTTCAACTGTTTTAAAGGTGACAAAGCAAATATTGGCAAAGGGCATTATGAAAAAATTAAGCTTCTAAGTTCAAACTTATATTCAAGGTTCTTACCCAGATAACTGACAAATTTTGTGATACGGTATTTGAAGTCTTGTATGCAGTAATGCTCGATGAAAAAAAACTACTAATTTTGATAATTATTTATGTTAAGAATACATTGCTAATAGATACTTCAACTATTATGCAAGGGTTCGAAACGCCACAGCCATTTCGTTTCTACCAGATTTCTACTTCTCTTGATGAATAACAAAGAAGACCAGTTTCCAGCCAGTGACTTGTGAAGTTTTCAACTCATGAATAGGCTCGAGTCTGTTGTAAATTTAAGCTGTGATTTGAGAAAGACTGATGAAAACATTAATGTTTGCGGTCAACATTGATCGCGCCGGAGGCGCGGCGCGCTGTTTTTGGCCCTGCCGCCGCCGGTCTTCCCTCATCGGCACGGCGCCGGGGTCTAAGGTAGGTAGTTTCTGTATTTAGATACTACATGAAATGGATATGGAAGATCATCCTTGAGAAAAAAAAGTTAATATATATTGCACAGTCGCTAAAAGAGCAGCTAACGACTTTACTACCAAACAAGGCTATCAAACTGTATTGCAAGAAAGCACATGAAACTTTAAATTTTGATGGAATGAAAACAGAAACAAGCATCTTGTCGAAGTTATGATTTACCATACCCTTACGTAATTTATATTCTTACATGTAATTTCGCACTAGCACATTATAATTATCAAGCCAATTAAAACCTTTAAATTCAGCAATTTATTCAAAGTTCAAACGTACGGAGACAATTCATGTTAATAAAGAAAACGTTTCAGTCTGGTAGGGAAGTCTGTCAATTACGGGAAATGATATTCATTTAGGATTTGGGTCCTTTTTATTGACGATATGACATACAAATATCCGTTTTGATTAATAATCAAACACCTATGCTCAGATTCAAGGGGATGCGTTGCCTTTGGGGCTTCTCCTTTTTTCCGGGGAAGGACAATCTTAAAAATTCGTAAAAACGTCACAAAAAATGAATATAAACAAAGTTTTGATGCAATTTTTAAAGATTTTTTTTTGTAAGCCCCCCCCCCTCCCACCGAAAAAATATTTTGTAAAAAGACTATGTCAGTAAAAAACGAAAAGCAATTAATATAAAAAAAAAACTTTTTGCACCCCCGAAAAAGAATTCTGGATACGGCCCTAGGCTCTAGTTTCAAACTATCGGCAATCAAATTAAACCTATACAAGATCAGTGCTTGAACTGAATTAATTCAGAAGCAATCTGCCTATCTAATTGGCTGCGCTAAAGGTCATAATGGCTAAAGGTCGAGAATAGCGGCTCTTCAGAAGAAGATATGTTAGAACAAAAAGAGAGACACTTTCAGATTGTTAATTTTATATTCCATTCATATTGTTTCTTTGTGTTTTCGACAATTCGTCC
Source organism: Artemia sinica (assembly GCA_027921565.1). Lineage (NCBI taxonomy): Eukaryota > Metazoa > Arthropoda > Branchiopoda > Anostraca > Artemiidae > Artemia > Artemia sinica. The sequence goes on along the minus strand of CM051272.1, from coordinate 41,108,862 downwards.
CAAGCCTCCTCTAATGGTGTCATATAGCCCTAGGCTGTGTAAAAAATAACACAATAGTTGATGAAAAGTTATTCAAAAACAGATAAAAAAAGAAAAAAAAAACAAGGAAATATGATTCATTGAGGCTTGCAGTGTGTTATAGAGTAACAATTCCCTCATTTTTTGGTTTGTTCTCTATACAGTCTCTGGCTATACGAGACCATTAGAGGGAGCTGGGGATGAATTGTCAAAAACGCAAGCAAAACTATAAAAATGGAACATAAAATTAACAATCTAAAAGTGTCTGTTCTACCATGTCTTCTGCAGGAGAGTCACTGTCCCAGACCTTTACACAGAAAACAATCACGTGGACGTGTACAAAGGGCGCTATTATAGGCTTCCCATCCTCAAAAACGAATAGTCACTACTGTTTCTTTCTTTTTTGCTTCTCGCCTGACAGACTGCTGATTTAATAGTATAGAGAATAAAATGATTATTTTACTACAAATAATGAGGCGGAAATTTATTTTTCATAGGCAGCGCTATTGCGCTGGCTAAGTAGACCAGGGCACTTCGTGTAGAAAGAGTTGTCGTAGAAACTTTGAAAGGGGCTCAGTCGATTTGAAATTGGAAGTACTAGTGATCTTTGAAGATGACACCCCCGTCCTCACAGCACTCAGGGCAAGGGTTGTAAATTATGCCCTAGTGGCATGTAATTTTTTTATATAAAGGGTGGTTGTACAAACCACGGAGGGGGCTCATTGGATTGGTAATCAGGATTTCTAATTCCCTTTTTCAGAATAAGAGTGATCGGAGGGTAACTACCCCCCCCCCCTCCACACTTTGCATTTTTCTGAAATGAATCTGACAGAGTTTTTGAGATAGCCATTTGTTAAATAAAGGCCAAAGATCATAAGTAGCGCAATTGCGTTGCCTAAGTAAAGAGCAATGTGGGCACGATGTGTCTGTTTTTTAGACCAGGGCACTTCGTATAGAAGCAGTTGTCGTTGAAACTTCGAAAGGGGCTCATTCGATTAAAAATTAGAAGGTCTTTTGCCCTTTTAATAGTCAAAAGCTATTGGAGGGCAGCTAGCCCCGCTCCCTACGTCTATCATTTCCCCAAATGTATCCAATCAAAATTTGTAGATAGCAATTTTGTTCAGCTTACTTGAATGGTCAGGTGATTGTGTCTTTGAAGATTACTCCCCCCACTGAGCCCTCAGGGCAAGGGTCGTAAGCTATCCCCCGGGGAAAATAATTGCTGTTGATTTTTTACTGACATAGTCTTTTTCAAGCAAAAAAAAATATTTAATATCTTTTTGTTTTTTTGTCCATAAGAATTCCTAGTTTGGCTTGCTATTTGTATGTTTGAGAAACTTTTTCAACAATTTTAATTCCTGACACAAATAATATTGCTTAGTTTAAGTTTATCCCTACTGAAGTTGACCTGAAAAATAAAACTTAATGTCATTCCTAAAAAATTCTATCTATGCTTTTTGACAACCTAGGTACACAGAAAGAGTAATAATAGTAGCCCCGAAAGTTTGAGGTTTCTTATTGGCAACCATGCACAGAGTACATTTTGATTTAGTTTTAAAGTAAGATTTAGTTTTAAATCATTATGGGCCAATTTCATAATTGTGTGTGTGTGGCGGGGGGGAGGGGGTTAGCAGACCCAATATCACCAGAATCATAGCGGGACTGTCTTGCAATTCTGAAAAAAAATGACTGTTTTAAAGTTTTTGATTGGATGTGTTTGGAAAACGAATGGGCCCGGGAGAGGCCTGCTTGCCCTCGAATCTATTTTTACTCTTAATTGGGCACTAGAACTTTTAATCTTGAATCGAATTAGCTCCTTCAAAAGTCTCAATGATATTTCTAGATTTTATAGAGTGGCACTACCTATGATATTGCTTATATGCCCTTTTGAAAACCAGCATGCATACAGTTTTTCCGTTTAATTAAAACTACCTCTACCATTTCAAAGTTTCACCTTAATACCCTTAGCGTCATTAGTGAAAGTAGCCGTAATGGTAGCATTAAAATATGTTGCCTTCTGTTGATTTGGACATCATTCTCACCAAGCCTTAGAAGTTTCAACTCAACACGCTATGATATTGCTATGATATTGCTGATATATCCTTTTGATAGCCTGTATACTTTTGAGATGTTGTGATTTTCATCTTATTTCTCTTAGGCTTGCAAATAGTTGCAATAGAGTTAGTAGTTGAAGTAACAGCAGTAGTAGTAGTGGTAAATGTAGCAGCGGTAGTAGCATACACATATTGCCATTTAAGCAATTGATGATCCCCTTTAAGCATTTTCTGAAAGTTCCAACTTAATGCTCTAATCCATTCTTGAGCTACGCTCTTTTTTACTATATGCATGCACATAGTGTATTTTTATTTAGTTCAAATTTCCCCTAGACATTTTAAATGTAGTACTAAGACTCCAGTAGTAATAGCTAAAGCAGTAGTAATGGTGTTAGTTGAACCAGTAGTAGTAGCGTAGCAATATTACATTTTGGTCAATTGATCGTCTCCCTTATCATGTCCTGAAAGTTTTAGATTAATATACTCAGTCATTCCTGAGTTATGCCTTTTCGACATTCCGTTTACGCACAACATGCTTCGTTTTAGTTCAACACTTCCGTCAACCTGTTCTGAAAGGCTCACCTTAATGCCCTTTGTATTTTTGGAAAGTAAAGCTCAAACCTGCATACCTTGGTCAATAACGTATACTATATGTAAACAGTAAACAAATAGCCGAATTTACAGCCTTTGTTCTGGGGGCTCTTAGGGTGCTGTCACCCCAAAACGATAATTACAGGAGCTTTCAACAATGCTGACGGAAGTAGACGTCTCAAAATTTTGATTGGATGTTTGTTTTGGAAACACATGGTCGTGGGGGGGGGGGGGGGGGCTGTAGCCCTCAATTCACTTTTGGCTCTTAAAAAAAGCACTACAACTTCCAACTTTATTTTTTTTTTTTATTTACAAACGGGTTACAATAAATAAATAAACAAACATCTCATTTAAAAAAACACAATCCAATGCATTACTGCATGCCGGACAAAACCCGAAAAAAAAGAAAAACACTTTAAAAAATATATATAATATTTTCTATTACTATCATTTATTTCCTCGGACCCTAATATAACCCAAAAAGGGTTCAACCCAAAAACAAATAAATATCTTCTCTCGCCTCCCTCTCCCACCCCTCCAACAAAAAAGTGGGAACTTGAGAATCATCCACGCAAACAACGCAACACAACTCACAACATTCACAAAAAGAGAGGAGAAAAAAAAATAAATAAAAAAAGGCAAATAAATCACTCATCCATTCAAAACCCAAACAATCATCTCACCAGCAACATTCAACCAATCATTCTCTACACACAACCACTAAAATCTTCCATATTGATAAAAACAGCTTACTCTGAGGGAATTTCGAAATTCATCCAGATCTGTCTTATTTTTTACTCCTCGGGAAGTTTGTTCCAGACAGCCGAGCCATAAAAACGGATAGAAAATGTAGACCTTGTTGTTACAGGGAACGGGGTTCGTATTGAATGGGCATTTCTTGTCTCATACCTGTGTTTAGCTTCGGTAAATGCAATCGAGAAACATGCAGGTAGCAGGTTATTAAAACTTTTAAACATGAATAATGCCGTGTAAAACTTAACTAGGCCAAAAAGTGGCATAATCTTAATACCGTCGTATTGCCTTCGAACCGAGTCAGAACCTCGCATTCCAGATAAAACACGAACAGCATTATTTTGTAGAACCCTCAGTGGCAGTAGATAAGTAATAAATGTCACTGACCCAACACTTACACAATATAACAAATACGGATGAACCAGCGAGAAATACAGCATTCTTAAAATTTTAGGAGGGAAAAAATGTTTCAGTTTCCGCAGCATTCCAACATTCCTGGCAATTTTTGTACACAGTGATTCAATATGAGGTTTAAACATAAGACACTCGTTAACTTGGACACCAAGATATTGAACATAACTATGTCTCTGGAGATATCCACTTTCTAGTTGAATACCATGGATCCAAGGATAATAATTAGTACTTCTTCCATATAGAATAAATTTACTTTTACTATGATTCAAACATAATTTATTTACACGCATCCGTCTTTCAATACAACTCATTCCTGTATTTAAAAGCAGAAATAAATCTGCCTCAGTCACAGCTGCCACAGAAAACTGTGTGTCATCAGCGAAGCTAGGCAATATCATCTTTGACCTTCTAGCTGCAGGTCCCACATGACTAAATATCCTTTTAAGACACGCATTCAAATCATTAATATAGATTAAAAACAACAAGGGTCCAAGCACAGAACCCTGTGGTACTCCACATCTCACATTCATATAATCAGAATGAACACTCCCAACCCCAACACACTGTTTCCTTCCACTCAAAAAAGACAAAATCAAACTACGAAAATTACCACGAATACCGGCATGCTCTAATTTTGATAATAATACACTATGGTCAACAGAGTCGAATGCTTTCATAATGTCCAGAAATATAGACGCAACTTTCAACCCCGCATCCAACGAATCATTGACAAATGTTGTTAAAAAAAGCAAAGCTTGCTCTGTTGACATCCCATGACGAAATCCGAACTGAGTAGGGTGAAAATAAGAATTTTTATTTAAAAAATCCACCATTCTTACATAAATCAGTTTTTTCAAACAGACGCGATATTATTGGGAGCATTGATATTGGTCTGTAATTATTCATATCATTCTTATCACCACTCTTAAACAGGGGTACCACATGATCACTTTTCAAACAATCCGGGTAAACTCCACTCTTAAAACATGAATTAATCAAATACAACAAATGACCTGAAATAATAGAGAAAACTGAACGAAGAATTCTAACACTGAAAAAATCCGACCCAGCTGCTGAATTCTTCATTGACTTCACCGTCGTCTCAAGCATTACCAATTAAATGAGCCCTAACCAAAGTTTGTAAGTCCACCCATTTCATAAGAACCTTATTTGCCCCGGGGGATAGCTTACAACACTTGCCCTGAGGGCTCAGTGGGGGGAGTAATCTTCAAAGACACAATCACTTGACCTTTCAAGTAAGCTGAAAAAAATTGCTATCTACAAATTTCGATTGGGTACATTTGGGGAAATGATAGACGTAGGGAGAAGGGGCTAGCTGCCCTCCAATAGCTTTCGACTGTTAAAAGGTCAAAAGACCTTCTAATTTTTAATCGAATGAGCCCCTTTCGAAGTTTCAACGACAACTGTTTCTATACGAAGTGCCCTGGTCTAAAAAAAAAGACAGCCCACATTGCTCTTTACTTAGACAACGCAATTGCGCTACCTATGATCTTTGACCTTTATTTAACAAATGGCTATCTCAAAATCTCTGTCAGATTCATTTAAAAAAAATACAAAGTGTGGGGGGGGGTATTTGCCCTCCGATCACTCTTATTCTGAAAAAGGGAATTAGAAATCCTGATTACCAATCCAATGTGCCCCTCCGCGGTTTTTAAAATCACCCTTTCTATAAAAACATTACATGCCACTAGGGCATAATTTACAACCCTTGCCCTAAGTGCTGTGAGGACGGGGGTGTCATCTTCAAAGATCACTAGTACTTTCAATTTCAAATCGAACGAGCCCCTTTCGAAGTTTCTACGACAACTCTTTCTATACGAAGTGCCCTGGTCTACTTAGCCAGCGCAATAGCGCTGCCTATGAAAAATAAATTTCAACCTCAATATTTGCAGTAAAGTAATCATTTTATTCTATATACTATTAAATCAGCAGTCTGTCAGACAAGAAGCAAAAAAGAAAGAAACAGTAGTGAGCATTCGTTTTTGAGGATGGGAAGCCTATAATAGCGCCCTTTGTACGCGTCCACATGATTGTTTTCTGTGTAAAGATCTGGGACAGTGACTCTCCTGCAGAAGACATGGTAGAACAGACACTTTTAGATTGTTAATTTTATGTTCCATTTTTATAGTTTTGCTTGCGTTTTTGACAATTCATCCCCAGCTCCCTTTAATGGTCTCGTATAGCCACTGACTGCATAGAGAACAAACCAAAAAATGAGGGAATTGTTACTCTATAACACACTGCAAGCCTCAATGAATCATATTTCCTTGTTTTTTTCTTTTTTTATCTGTTTTTTAATAACTTTTCATCAACTATTGTGCTATTTTTTACACAGCCTAGGGCCATTAGAGGAAGCTTGGGACGAATTGTCGAAGACACAAAGAAACAATATAAATGGAATATAAAATTAACAATCTGAAACTGTCTCTCTTTTTGTTCTAACATATCTTCTTCTGAAGAGCCGCTATCCTCGACCTTTAGCCAATTATGACCTTTAGCGCAGCCAATTATATAGGCAGATTTGCTTCTAAATTAATTCAGCTTAAGCACTGATCTCATATAGGTTTAATTTGATTGCCGATAGTTTGAAACTAGAGCCTAGGGCCGTATCCAGAATTCTTTTTCAGGGGTGCAAAAAGTTTTTTTTTATATTAATTGCTTTTCGTTTTTTACTAACATAGTCTTTTTACAAAACATTTTTTAGGTGGGAAGGGGGGTAGGTCTTACAGAAACAATTCTTTAAAAATTGCATCAAAACTTTGTTTATATTAATTTTTTGTGACGTTTATACGAATTTTTAAGATTGTCCTTCCCCGGAAAAAAGGAGAAGCCCCAAAGGCAACGCATCCCCTTGAAAATGAGCATAGGTGTTTGATTATCAATCAAAACAGAAATTTGTGTGTCATATCGTCCATAAAAAGGATCCAAATCCTAAATGAAAATTATTTCCCATAATTGACAGACTTCCCTACCAGACTGAAACGTTTTTTTCATTAACATAAATTGTCTCCATACGTTTGAACTTTGAATAAATTGCTGAATTTAAAGGTTTTAATTGGCTTGATAATTATAATGTGCTAGTGCGAAATTACATGTAAGAATATAAATAACGTAAGGGTATGGTAAATCATAACTTCGACAAGAAGCATGTTAGTAGTAACCTATCTATTGATTGAAATCCTACATCCAACCCTACAAGAATATGCAGCGTAGCTTCACGTGCACATTTTAAAAAAGCTTGCAAACCTATAAAGTGGTCCAACATGTTTTGAGAGTATGGTTGTGATTGTATAAGACAACCAGACTGGCTTTTTGTTATTGATATCAACTCTACAAGAATATGCAGCGTAGCTTCACGTGCACATTGCAAAAAAGCTGTCAAACCTTTACCTATAAAGTGGTCAAACAAGCTTTGAGAATATGGTTGTGATTGAATAAGACAACTAGACTGGTTTTTGCTATTGATATTTTCACGACTACAAACCTGAGGCATGAATATACAGTGCAATATCACGGGTGGTTGCGTAATTTGTCTTATCTCTAGCATGTACATGAATATGCAGCGTAGCTTCACGTGCACATTGCAAAAAAAAGCGTGCAAACCTATAAAGTGGCCAAATACGTTTTGAAACTATAGTCAAGGTTGTATACACGTGGACATTTTAAAAAGAGAGATATTTATTATAAATTTGGAACAATATCAATCTTTGGAAATGGTTAACGATAACAAACATGTTTTCAAACAGATGGGTTTTTGAAGCACATTCAGCATGGCGTGTTTTATTTTTTTCTTTTTTTTTGGCAATTGACGTTTTTTCTGATAACAATCACCATTCATTGCGATCATAGCTCTAAAAAAAAGGGTTTAGCAGTTGCGAATTGGATCGTATGAAGGTGGAGAAAAAAGGGGGTTTAGCATTTGCGAATTGGACTGTTCGAATGATCTTATTTGAATAATAGGGAAAAACAGAGCTGGATAACATTCGCAAATTGGATCGTATGAAGGTGGAGAAAAAAAAGAGTTAAACTGATTAGCAGTTAAGGTAACCCCAAAGGGCTTGTTAACTCAGGCAATTTATTATAAATTTGAGACAACATCAATCTATGAAAATGGTTAACGATGATAGAATGACATTGTGAGTTGACCTAGCTTTACCTCACCGATGTGTTCTCTATAATACACAAGTGGTGTTTGAACAGTGTTGTCAATTTAAAATAGGGTCTAACGTTATAGTATGCTAAAAAGATGATACTAAGAGAGATGTAGATGGCAAAAAAAGAATTTTAATAACGGATAGCTTTACTTCTTCGATGTGTTCTGTATAATACACAAGTAGTGGGGTGATGGCAGCGGGGTGTCTTAGAGTACTTATAGTGCTGTACTGTTGGCTGAATTGCTTGCCAAAAAACCCGAATGAATGAGTTGAAATAAAATTTTTAACTAGAAATGGCTGAATAGTGTTAGGGGGAGATGGATTGATGACAGAAGGATGTCTTAGCGTAGTTATAGTGTGATAGTGGGGGGGGGGGCGAATTGCTAGTGAAAAACCCAAATGAATGAGTTGAAATAAAATTTTTAACGAGAAATGGCTGAAAAATATTTCGGGGGAGATTGGTTGATGGCAGAAGGATAGGTGTGTGTTGTCTGAAACCTATGATTTGGAATGGGCGGTTTCCTATTTTGGACTTTTCTGAGCTAGGTTTTTTAGTATTTCGTAGGTCTGTGTTGTCTGAAACTTATGATTTGGGATGTGTAGTTTGCTATTTTAGACTTTGCTGAGCTAGTTTTCTTAGTATTTCGTAGGTGTGTGTTGTCTGAAACTTATGATTTGAGATATGTAATTTGCTATTTCCGGCTTTTATTAGCTAGGTCTCCTAGTATTTCATAGGTGTGTGTTGTCTGAAGCTTATGATTTGGGGCATGTAAGTTACTACTTCGGACTTATTTGAACTAAGGTTTCTTGGTATTTCGTAGGTGTGTGTTGTCTGAAACTTATGATTTGGGGTGTGTAATTTGCTATTTCCGACTTTTCTTAGCCAGATTTCTTAGTATTTCGTAGGTGTGTGTTGTCTGAAACCTATGATTTGGGATCTTTAGTTTGCAATATCATGCTTTTCTGAGCTAGGTTTCATAGCCTTTTGTAGGTGTGTGTTGTCTGAAACCTATGATTTGGGATGCTATTTGGGCTTTTCAGAGCTAGGTTTCTTAGTCTCTCATAGGTGTGTGTTGTCTGAAAACTACAATTTGGGATGGGTAGTTTGCTATTTCTGGCTTTTCAGAGCTAGGTTTCTTAGTCTCTCATAGGTGTGTGTTGTCTGAAACCTACAATTTGGGGTGGGTAGTTTGCTATTTCTGGCTTTTATGAACTAGGTCTCCTAGTATTTTGTAGGTGTGTATTGTCTGAAACTTATGATTTGGGGTATGTAAATTACTATTTCGGGCTTTTCTGAGCTAGATTTCTTAGTCTTTCGTAGGTGTGTGTTGTCTGAAACTTATGATTTGGGATGTGTAGTTTGCTATTTTTGAATTTGCCGAGCTAGGTTTCTTAGTATTTCGTAGGGGTGTGTTGTCTGAAACTTATGATTTGAGATGTGTAATTTGCTATTTCTGGCTTTTATGAGCTAGGTCTCCTAGTATTTCGTAGGTGTGTGTTGTCTGAAACTTATGATTTGGGGTATGTAAATTACTATTTCGGGCTTTTCTGAGCTAAGGTTTCTTAGTATTTCGTAGGTGTGTGTTGTCTAAAACTTATTATTTGGGGTGGGTAGTTTGCTATTTCTGGCTTTTCAGAGCTAGGTTTCTTAGTCTCTCATAGGTGTGTGTTTTCTGAAACCTACAATTTGGGGTGGGTAGTTTGCTATTTCTGGCTTTTATGAGCTAGGTCTCCTAGTATTTCGTAGGTGTGTGTTGTCTGAAACTTATGATTTGGGGTATGTAAATTACTATTTCGGGCTTTTCTGAGCTAGATTTCTTAGTCTTTCGTTGGTGTGTGTTGTCTGAAACTTATGATTTGGGATGTGTAGTTTGCTATTTTTGACTTTGCTGAGTTAGATTTCTTAGCCTTTCATAGGTGTGTGTTGTCTGAAACTTATCATTTGGGATGTGTAGTTTGCTATTTTTGACTTTGCTGAGCTAGGTTTCTTAGTATTTCGTAGGTGTGTGTTGTCTGAAAATTATGATTTGAGATATGCAATTTGCTATTTCCGGCTTTTATGAGCTAGGTCTCCTAGTATTTCGTAGGTGTTTGTTGTCTGAAACTTATGATTTGGGGTATGTAAATTACTATTTCGGGCTTTTCTGAGCTAAGGTTTCTTAGTATTTCGTAGGTGTGGGTTGTCTGAAACTTATGATTTGGGGTGGGTAGTTTGCTATTTCTGGCTTTTCAGAGCTAGGTTTCTTAGTCTCTCATAGGTGTGTGTTTTCTGAAACCTACACTTTGGGGTGGGTAGTTTGCTATTTCTGGCTTTTATGAGCTAGGTCTCCTACTATTTCGTAGGTGTGTGTTGTCTGAAACTTATGATTTGGGGTATGTAAATTACTATTTCGGGCTTTTCTGAGCTATGTTTCTTAGTCTTTCGTAAGTATGTGTTGTCTGAAACCTATAAAAATAAACTATTTCCGTAAAATCTGAGCTAATAAGGGTTTTTGACCGTAAAATCTAGTTTTTTGTAAGAAAATTATGGAAAATATATTTCGTTGACTCATAGGTGAAACTTAAGTCCAGTTATGGATCGAAAAATAAACTATTTCTATAAAATCTGAGCTAATAAGTGTTTTTGACCGTAAACTATTGTTTTTTGTAAGAAAATTATGGAAAATACAATTCTCTGGTTCAAATATGAAACTTAAGTCCAGTTATGAATCAAAAAATAAACTATTTCTGTAAAATTTGAACTAATGAGGGTATTTGACCGTAAACTCTAGTTTTTTTGTAAGAAAATTATGGAAAATACAATTCTCTGGTTCAAATGTGAAACTTAAGTCCATTTTGGATCGAAAAATAAAACTATTTCCGTAAAATCTGAGCTAATGAGGGTTTTTGACCGTAAACTCTAGTTTTTTGTAAGAAAATTATGGAAAATACAATTCTCTGGTTCAAATGTGAAACTTAGGTCCATTTTGGATCGAAAAATAAAAGTATTCCCGTAAAATCTAAGCTAATAAGGGTTTTTGACCGTAAACTCTAGTTTTTTTGTAAGAAAATTATGAAAAATACAATTCGTTGGCTCATAGGTGAAACTTAAGTCCAGTTATGGATCGAAAAATAAACTACTTCTATAAAATCTGTGCTAATAAGGGTTTTTAACCGTAAACTCTAGTTTATTGTAAGAAAATTATGGAAAATACAATTCTCTGGTTCAAATGTGAAACTGAAGTCCAGTTATGAATCGAAAAATCAACTATTTCTGTAAAATCTGTGCTAATAAAGGTTTTTAACCGTAAACTCTAGTCTTTTGTAGAAAATTATGTAAAATACAATTCTCTGGTTCAAATGTGAAACTTAAGTCTATTTTTGGATCGAAAATTAAACTATTTCCGTAAAATCTGAGCTAATAAGGGTTTTTGACCGTAAACTCTAGTTTTTTGTGAGAAAATTATGGAAAATACAATTCGCAGGTTCAAATGTGAAACTTATGTCCATTTTGGATCGAAAAATAAAAGTATTCCCGTAAAATCTAAGCTAATAAGGGTTTTTGACCGTAAACTCTAGTTTTTTGTAAGAAAATTATGGAAAATGCAATTCTCTGGTTCAAATGTGAAACTTGAGTCCAGTTATGGATCGAAAAATAAACTGTTTCTGTAAAAGCTGACCTAATAAGGGTTTTTGACCGTAAACTCTAGTTTTTTATAAGAAAATTATGGAAAATACAATTCTCTGATTCAAATGTGAAACTTAAGTCTATTTTTGGATTGAAAAATAAAACTATTTCCGTAAAATCTGAGCTAATAAGGGTTTTTGACCGTAAACTCTAGTTTCTTGTAAGAAAATTATGGAAAAACACATTTCTCTAGTTCAAATGTGAAACTTAAGTCCAGTTTGGATACTCACAATGATGAGAACTGATGGTTCTAATTCAATATTTTTTTCATAAAACCAAACTATTTTTTTTAAAACTTCGAAATTATTTAACTTTATTTATTTTTCATCTTTTTTTGTACGTATCTTAAAATGACAAAAATATGCTTACGGCTCTAACAATTGTACTCTATGATTGGTCAGAGATACGATGTGGCTTTCCCACTGGTATTCTATGTCCGGTTATCGACACTACCTAGTCTATTGCATGTATTAAATCAGTATTTTTTACGCAGTGGAACGATAAACACATAAGTCATATCTCAAAAAAAGTGAAGATGGAGCATTTTAATAAAGTGTGTTCACATAACAAGGTTATTGTAGCATTGAATGCCGACAAGTAGAAGTATTTAAACTATGAAACAAGTACAAATGGTAGCACTATTGGAAATGTATGCATGCATTGTCATGACAGTAAGGAATTAAATTTCTTTGGAATACCGAAAAAATTCAACTCTTATGTTGGTGGTTATGCGAGATTGAGATCTCCAGAGATGTTTGCACTCAAAGAGAATGCCAACATAAAAGTAATCGTTGATGATAGAGGACAACTCCTTAATAATTTTGCAGGTAACACATTCCCTACTGATACATCCAATCGTCAGCCTTCGGGTATTAGCATTCAACGGAAGGTCAATAAAAGAAAGGCCTACTCTTCTACTAATATCGTAAACCATATCTTGTCTACGTGCCGAAACTGTTACCTGTGTAAAAATAATGTGATAATAGATTGTGGAATTGCCAGAGAAATAAAAAGGGCATTGTCAGAAAATATCATTATGGAATATAAAGATGAATCGATGAAAAACATAGCACCAGCAAACGTTACTCCATTGATCAAACAGTCAATGAACCAAATAATACCAAAGACGAAAAGCATATTGAGCCTGTTGATGAGACACCAGTAAAAATTGTGTATGACTCAAAATGAAATAATGATTATTCTACTGATTACGTACTAAGAGAAGACAATAGCTACAATATCAAGAGAGAACATGGTGAACTATTTTATGGAACAGATTCAAAATGTCCAAAGTTAATCATTGATATTAATAATGTATCATAATATATTTTTGTATTAATATTCTCCATACGTGCGCGCAAGTATTCATCCATATGTGCGCGCACATAACCTCGTCTAAATTAACCTTAAAAATGAAGTAAAGCTATGTCGACTTTGCATATTTTATTCAACATATCCGACAAAGGATGCTGAAAAAGCATTTATTCACTCTGATATTTAGATTTTGTTAATTATAATTGTTGTAACTGATAAAAGATGTTAATAAAAAATCAATCTGATACTTAGATTTTTTCAATTTTACCCGATATTTTATCCTATGTATCCGAGAAAAGGATGCTGATATAGAAATTAATCACTCTGATACTTAGATTTTGTCAATTTTATCTGACATATCCGATAAAGGATGTTGTTAAAGCATTTATTCATTCTGAAATTTAGATTTTGTCAATTTTATTTGATGTATCTGACAAAGGATGTTGATAAAAAAAATATTCACTCTGACACTTAGATTGTGTCAATTTTATCCGATGTATCTGACAAAAGATGTTCATAAATAAAATTTATTCACTCTAACGCTTAGATTTTGTTAACTTTTTCCTATGTATCCGAGAAATGGATGTTGATATAGAATTTAATCACTCTTATACTTAGATTTTGTGAAATTGCTGTATTGTCTGTCCAGGAAGCGAATTCAATCGATAAAGAATGTTAATAAAGAATTTGTTAAATTTTTTTCATAATTTCCTGAATTAAATTTCTGTATTGTGTATCCAAGAGGTGAATTCAAGAAAGAGTTTGTTACTTGCTTACTTACTTACTTACTTACTTACTTACAATTTTTTCATAATGACATATCCAACAATGGATGTTGATATGGAACTTAATCATTCTGATACCTAGATTTTGTCAATGTTATCCCATGTGTCTGACAAGAGATGTATGCAAATTCCTTTTCTTTCATCTCCGATGTTTTAATAGACATTCTAAACGTTTGATATGCTAGCTGACTCTAAAAATAATGAACACGTAACAATGTAATATTTTAATAAAATAATGGTATGTAGAATATTAATACAAAAATATATTATGATACATTATTAATATAAATGATTAACTTTGGACATTTTGAATATGTTCCATAAAATAGTTCACCATGTTCTCTCTTGATATTGTAGCTATTGTCTTCTCTTAGTACGTAATCAGTAGAATAATCATTATTCCATTTTGAGTCATACACAATTTTTACTGGTGTCTCATCAACAGGCTCAATATGCTTTTCGTGTTTGGTATTATTTGGTTCATTGACTGTTTGATCAATGGCAGTAACGTTTGCTGGTGCTTTGTTTTTCATCGATTCATCTTTATATTCCATAGTGATATTTTCTGACAATGCCCTTTTTATTTTTCTGGCAATTTCACTGTCTATTATCACATTATTTTTACACAGGCAACAGTTTCGGCACGTAGACAAGATATGGTTTATGATAATAGTAGAAGAGTAGGCCTTTCTTTTTTGATCTTCCGTTGAATGCTAATACCCGAAAGCTGACGATAGGATGTATCAGTAGGTAATGTGTTACCTGCAGCAGTAGCAAGGAGTTGTCCTCTATCATCAACCATTATTTTTATTTTGGCATTCTCTTTGAGTGCAATCATCTCTGGAGATCTCAATCTTGCATAACCACCAACATAAGAGTTGATTTTTTTTCGCTGTTCGAAAGAAATTTAATTCCTTACTGTCATGACAATGCATGCATACATTTCCAATAGTGCTACCACTTGTACTTGTTTCATAGTTTAAATACTTCTCCTTGTCGGCATTCAATGCTACAGTAACCTTGATATGTGAACACACTTTATTAAAATGCTCCATCTTCACTTTTTTTAAAGATATGACTTATGTGTTTATTGTTCCAATGCGTAAAAAATACGGATTTAATATATGCAATAGACTAGGTAGTGTCGATAACCGGACATAGAATACCAGTGGGTAAGTCACATCGTATCTCTGACCAATCATAGAGTACAATTGTTAGAGCCGTAAGCATATTTTGTCATTTTAAGATACTTACAAAATAAGATAAAAAATAAATAAAGTTGAATAATTTCGAAGTTTTAAAAAAAATAGTGTGTTTTTATGAAAAAAAATATTGAATTAGAACCATCAGTCCTCATCACTATGAGTATCCAAAACTGGACTTAAAATTCACATTTGAACTAGAGAATTGTATTTTCCATAATTGTCTTACAAGAAACTAGAGTTCACGGTCAAAAACCCTTATTAGCTCAGATTTTACGGAAATAGTTTTATTTTTCGATCCAAAAATAGACTTAAGTTTCACATTTGAACCAGAGAATTGTATTTTCAATAGTTTTCTTATAAAAAACTAGAGTTTACGGTCAAAAAACCTTATTAGGTCATTTTTTACAGAAATTGCTTATTTTTCGATCCATAACTGGACTTAAGTTTCACATTTGAACCAGAAAATTGTATTTTCCATAATTTTCTTACAAAAAAACTAGAGTTTACGGTCAAAAACCCTTATTAGCATAGATTTTACGGGAATACTTTTATTTTTCGATCCAAAATGGACCCAAGTTTCACATTTGAACCTGAGAATTGTATTTTCCATGATTTTCTTACAAAAAAATAGAGTTTACGGTCAAAAACCCTTATTAGCTCAGATTTTACGGAAATAGTTTTATTTTTCGATCCAAAAATATACTTAAGTTTCACTTTTGAACCAAAGAATTGTATTTTCCATAATTTTCTTACAAAAAAATAGAGTTTACGGTTAAAAACCCCTATTAGCACAGATCTTAAAGAAATAGTTTATTTTTCGATCCATAACTGGACTTAAGTTTCACATTTGAACCAGAGAATTGTATTTTCCATAATTTTCTTACAAAAAACTAGAGTTTACAGTCAAAAACCCTTATTAGCTCAGATTTTATAGAAATAGTTTATTTTTCGATCCATAACTGGACTCAAGTTTCACCTATGAGCCAAAGAATTGCATTTTCCATAATTTTCTTACAAAAAAACTAGAGTTTACAGTCAAAAACCCTTATTAGCTTAGATTTTACGGAAATAGTTTTATTTTTCGATCCAAAATGGACCTAAGTTTCACATTTGAACCAGAGAATTGTATTTTCCATAATTTTCTTACAAAAAACTAGAGTTTACAGTCAAAAACCCTTATTAGATCAGATTTTATAGAAATAGTTTATTTTTCGATCCATAACTGGACTCAAGTTTCACCTATGAACCAAAGAATTGCATTTTCCATAATTTTCTTACAAAAAAACTAGAGTTTACAGTCAAAAACCCTTATTAGCTTAGATTTTACGGAAATAGTTTTATTTTTCGATCCAAAATGAACCTAAGTTTCACATTTGAACCAGAGAATTGTATTTTCCATAATTTTCTTACAAAAAACTAGATTTTACGGTCGAAAAACCGTCATTAGCTTAGATTTTACGGAAATAGTTTTATTTTTCGATCCAAAATGGACTTCAGTTTCAGATTTGAACCAGAGAATTGTATTTTCCACAATTTTCTTACAAAAAAAACGAGTTTACGGTCAAAAACCCTCATTAGCTCAGATTTTACAGAAATAGTTTATTTTTCGATTATTAACTGGACTTAAGTTTCACATTTGAACCAGAGAATTGTATTTTCCAGAATTTTCTTACAAAAAACTATAGTTTACGGTCAAAAACCCTTATTAGCTCAGATTTTATAGAAATAGTTTATTTTTCGATCCATAACTGGACTTAAGTTTCACCTATGAGTCAACGAAATGTATTTTCCATAATTTTCTTACACAAAACTACAGTTTACGGTCAAAAACCCTTATTAGCTCAGATTTTACGGAAATAGTTTTTTTTTATAGGTTTCAGACAACATATACCTACGAAAGACTAAGAAACCTAGCTCAGAAAAGCCCAAAATAGTAATTTACATACCCCACATCATAAGTTTCAGAAAACACACCTACGAAATAGTAGGAGACCTAACTCATAAAAGCCAGAAATAGCAAACTACCCACCCCAAATTGTAGGTTTCAGACAACACACACCTACTAAATACTAAGAAACCTAGCTCGGCAAAGTCACAAATAGCAAACTACACATCCCAAATCATAAGTTTCAGACAACACACACCTACGAAATACTAAGAAACCATAGCTCAGAAAAAGCCCAAAATAGTAATTTACACCCCCCAAATCATAAGTTTCAGACAACACACACCTACGAAATACTGGGAGACCTAGCTCATAAAAGCCGGAAATAGCAAATTACACATCTCAAATCATAACTTTCAGGCAACACACACTTACGAAATACTAAGAAACCTAGCTCGGCAAAGTCAAAAATAGTAAACGACACATCCCAAATCATACGTTTCAGACAACAAACACCAACGAATGACTAAGAAATCTAGCTCAGAAAAGCCCGAAATAGTAATTTACATACCCCAAATCATAATTTTCAGACAAAACACACCTACGAAATACTAGGAGACCTAGTTCATAAAAGCCAGAAATAGCAAACTACCCACCCCAAATTGTAGGTTTTAGACAACACACACCTATGAGAGACTAAGAAACCTAGCTCTGAAAAGCCAGAAATAGCAAACTACTCACCCCAAATTGTAGGTTTCAGACAACACACACCTATGAGAGACTAAGAAACCTAGCTCTGAAAAGCCCAAATAGCATCCCAAATCATAGGTTTCAGACAACACACACCTACAAAAGGCTATGAAACCTGGCTCAGAAAAGCAGGATATTGCAAACTAAAGATCCCAAATCATAGGTTTCAGAGAACACACACCTACGAAATACTAAAAAATCTGGCTAAGAAAAGTCGGAAATAGCAAATTACACACCCCAAATCATAATTTTCAGACAACACACACCTACGAAATACTAGGAGACCTAGCTCATAAAAGCCGGAAATAGCAAATTTCACATCTCAAATCATAAGTTTCAGACAACACACACCTACGAAATACTAAGAAACCTAGCTCAGCAAAGTCAAAAATAGCAAACTACACATCCCAAATCATAAGTTTCAGACAACACAGCCCTACGAAATATTAAAAAACCTAGCTCAGAAAAGTCCAAAATAGCAAACCGCCCATCCCAAATCATAGGTTTCAGACAACACACACCTGTCCTTCTGCCATCAACCCATCTCCCCCAAAACATTTTTCAGCCATTTCTCGTTAAAAATTTTATTTCAACTCATTCATTTGGGTTTTTCGCTAGCAATTCGCCCCCCCACTATCACACTATAACTACGCTAAGACATCCTTCTGCCATCAATCCATCTCCCCCAAAACACTTTTCAGCCATTTCTAGTTAAAAATTTTATTTTAACTCATTCATTCGGGTTTTTTTTTGCAAGCAATTCGGCCCACGGTACAGCATTATAAGTACTCTAAGATACCCCGCTGCCATCACCCCACCAGTTGTGCATTATACAGAACACATGGAAGAAGTAAAGCTATCCGTTATTAAAATTCTTTTTTTGCCATCTACATCTCTCTTTGTATCATCTTTTTAGTATACTATAACGTTAGACCCTATTTTAAATTGACAACACTGTTCAAACACCACTTCTGTATTATACAGAACACATCGGTGAGGTAAAGCTAGGTCAACTCACAATGTCTCTCTATCATTGTTAACCATTTTCATAGATTGATGTTGTCTCAAATTTATAATAAATTGCCTGAGTTAACAAGCCCTTCGGGGTTACCTTAACTGCTAATCAGTTTAACTCTTTTTTTTCTCCACCTTCATACGATCCAATTCGCGAATGTTATCCACCTCTGTTTTATCCCTATTATTCAAATAAGATCATTTGTACAGTCTAATTTGCAAATGCTAAACTCCCTTTTTTTCTCCGCCTTCATACGATCCAATTCGCAAATGCTAAACCCTTTTTTTAGAGGTATGATCGCAATGAATGGTACTTGTTATCAGAAAAAACGTCAATTACCAAAAAAAAAAAATAAAAAAATAAAACACGCCATGCTGAATGTGCTTCAAAAACCCATCTGGTTTGAAACATGTTTGTTATCGTTTACCATTTCCAAAGATTGATATTGTTCCAAATTTATAATAAATATCTCGCTTTTTAAAATGTCCACGTGTATACAACCTTGACTATAGTTTCAAAACGTGTTTGGCCACTTTATAGGTTTGCACGCTTTTTTTTTGCAATGTGCACGTAAAATTACGCTGCATATTCACGTACATGCTAGAGATAAGACAAATTACGCAACCACCCGTGATATTGCACTATTCATGCCTCAGGCTTGTAGTCGTGAAAATATCAATAGCAAAAAACCAGTCTAGTTGTCTTATACAATCACAACCATACTCTCAAAGTGTGTTTGACCACTTTATAGGTAAAGGTTTGCCAGCTTTTTTGCAATGTGCACGTGAAGCTACGCTGCATATTCTTGTACAGTTGATATCAATAACAAAAAGCCAGTCTGGTTGTCTTATACAATCACAACCATAATCTCAAAACATGTTGGACCACTTTATAGGTTTGCAGGTTTTTTAAAATGTGCACGTGAAGCTACGCTGCATATTCTTGTAGGGTTGGATGTAGGGTTTCAATCAATAGATAGGTTACTACTCATGTTTCTGTTTTCAATCCATCAAAATTTAAAGTTCCATGTGCTTTCTTGCAATGCAGTTTGATAGCCTTGTTTGGTAGTAACGTCGTTAGCTGCTCTTTTAGCGACTGTGTAATATATATTAACTATTTTTCTAAGGGATGATCTTCCATATCCATTTCATGTAGTATCTAAATATAGAAACTACCTACCTTGTGGCAGCGGAGTCGATAAACCCACACCCAGGAACAAACGAGATTGAGGTTCAATTCCCCGTTTTGCAAGGCAATCAGTCAACCAGTTAAACGTTATATTAATTTTTTTTCTACAAGATCGAAAATAGCGATAAATTCAAAAAAAATGTAGGTGATATTTGCGTTTAGGCGTATAACATGCACTTAACACCATGATTTTGCTTGGTAATTTTAGACAACATATGTAATTTTGGTTCAGTGGTAGCTGTAACCTAGTAAAGGACGAACCACGACCCAAAGTAATAAAAAAAAACGCGTATTAAAAAAACTAAACGGTAAGGAAAAATCCGTGTTTATAGCTAATTTCTGAATGGTAACTATTATCCTGATTAGTTTTAATACTAAAATTTTATTTGGAAAACAAATGTCAAAAAGAGTCGAAATCCTGGACAGAGACTCTCAAGCATATTACTTTCGACTCATTATGTATTCATGCCTACAAATAATGTGCAACAAAGGGGAGGCAGCCCATAATAGATAAATAAGCTCGGAAGAGGTTTTTCAGCCCAAAAAGCCTACCAAAATAAACGAAACCCAGAAGAATTATTTATTCCTCAGATTCAGAATCCGGAAAAGTTTGTCATAATGGAACCATTTCCTTATTTTGTCTATAAACTTCACAAGCCATGTGATTTGAAACTTTTTTGAAATGAGACAATGTGTCACTGGACTTTGGTGGATCTCAGAGCGTCCTTTTCTCTTGTATCTTAGTTATAAACTTGCTCTTTTAAGAGATAAAATTGTATTGTTCTATATCCATCGCTTGAAGTTCAAATTTGAAGCTTTTAAAATAAAGACTAAAATATATTTTGTTCTTTAGTGATTAGTTTTGTTTCATAAAACTTGAGTTTTGGCATCATTCGATGCACATGCGGCTGTAGTGCTCTGACATGATGCATTTTTTAGTCATTACATCAGTTGCTAATTATTTTTCATTAATTCCTCTCTTCTTTTTTAAGTTTTTTTCTTTTAAGAGATAATGTGGTACTGCTCCTGGCGAAGCACATGCAGTGCAAATTTTGAACTAGATTACTTAGTTTATGAAGGACCCGCTGACAAGACAGACTTCAACAACTAGGTTGGGAATAATTATCCCGGTCTTTGTGGCCATAGAACTAATGACAATGCTATTCAATTTAAAGCCACTTTGTTGTTGCTTATTATGGTGTGGATTATGTCAAAAATGCAAAAAGGTAATAATTTTGTAGCAGGGGGGATTTTGATTGATTTTTATTTCAGTATCTCTTGCTTTTTAAAAACCTATTTTTTGTTCTTTTTGCAGCACTATTTAAATCTTTCAGATGTTAATCGGATCAAGTCCTCCCAAAAAGCAGAGAAGCAAATTTAAAAGGTTTCCCTACTGTTTTTAATTGTTTGTACTTATCATTTGCTTGACAGTGGTAATGCTGCTTGATCTAAATTTCCTTGTTTGTTCTTTATTATGAGCAGATATCTATGTTCCATTTTGCTGACACCCCTAGGAACCACTGAAGCGCATCAAGTTGAATGAACTTTATCAAGGCCATTCCCTAGGGCACTCTTGAGGTTGAACGAACTTTATCTAGGTCATTGTCTATTGAGGTCCCATTTTGCTGACGCCCCTAGGAACCACTGAAGCGTATCAAGTTGAATGAACTTTATCAAGGCTATTCCCTAGGGCACTCTTGAGGTTGAACAACCTTTATTTAGGTCATTCTCTATTGAGGTTCCATTTTGCTGACGCCCCTAGGAACCACTGAAGCGTATCAAGTTGAATGAACTTTATCTAGTTCATCCCCTAGGGCGTTCTTGAGGTCGAACGAACTTTATCTAGGTCATTCTCTATTATAATTTGCGTACGGTATTAGGAACCACTGAAGCGTATCAGGTTGAATGAACTTTATCAAGGCCATTCCCTAGGGCACTCTCGAGGTTGAACGAATTTTATCTAGGCCATTCTCTATTATACTTTACAAAGACGTATAGGAACCACTGAAGCGTTTCAGGTTGAATGAACTTTATCAAGGTCATCCGCTAGGGCATTCTTGAGGTCGAACGAACTTTATCTGGGACTTCTTGGGGTTGAATGACCTTTATCTAGGTCAGCCCTTTATTATACTTCTATGGGACGTATAGGAACCACTGAAGCGTATCAAGTTGAATGAACTTTATCTAGGTCATCCCTTAGGGCCCTCTACACCTTTTAAAGAGAGTGAGTATCCCCTCCCGATGTCATATGGATTTGCTTAGACATATAGGAACCACTGAAGCGTATCAAGTTGAATGAACTATATCTAGGTCATTCTCTATTATACTTCTATGGGACGTATAGGAACCACTGAAGCGTATCAAGTTGAATGAACTTTATCTAGGTCATTCTCTATTGAGGTTCCATTTCTATGGATGCCTTAGGAACCACTGAAGCGTATCAAGTTGAATGAAATTTATCTAGTTCATTCTCTATTATACTTTGCACAGACGTATAGGAATCACTGAAGCGTATCAAGTTTAATGAACTTTAACAAGGTCATCCCCTAGGGCACTCTTGAGGTCGAAAGAACTTTATCTGGGACTTCTTGGGGTTGAATGACCTTTATCTAGGTCAGCCCTTTATTATACTTTTATGGGACGTATAGGAACCACTGAAGCGTATCAAGTTGAATGAACTTTATCTAGGTCATCCCCTAGGGCCCTCTACACCTTTGAAAGAGAGTGAGTATCCCCTCCCAATGTCATATGGATTTGCGGGTACAAATAGGACCCACTGAAGCGTATCAAGTTGAATGAATTTTATCTAGTTCATTCTCTATTATACTTCTATGGGACGTATAGGAACCACTGAAGCGTATCAAGTTGAATGAACTTTATCTAGGTCATTCTCTATTGAGGTTCCATTTCTATGGATGCCTTAGGAACCACTGAAGCGTATCAAGTTGAATGAAATTTATCTAGGTCATCCCCTAGGGCACCCTAGAGTTTAATGAACAGATTTCTTTGGCCTTGAGTATGGATATAAATTGCTTCAAATTACAATTTTGTATAGTTTGAAAAGCTAACTTCAAGGATGTACGGTGTTTTCGATTGTGAATTCATTGGCCTGAAGAAGTCATCTTGTGGGGTGATTTTTGAATGTGCGTTTTTATTGCTTGCTAAAGATCTTAGAGAAGTATCTTGTTATCACTGGCATATCAACTACAATATGTATGCTTACAATAGAGACATGTGGCGCAAGACATTATGCGTTATAAACAAACTAGGTTTATATGATAGAGTGATACCCCCATTCTATGATGGAGAAAGGATCTATCCATGGTACAAGAGGAATTTAGAGAAATATGTAGTTTTTTTGGGGTAACAGCACTATACGCGAAAGGGAATGTACCCACTGGTAAACTTTTAATTGACAAATGCAAATCTGATATACCAATATTCAACTTGGAAGATTTTAATTGTGAGGTATTTCCAACTAAAATACGCAACCCAGAGGACGAGGTTCGATTTTTTAGCAGATGGGTGCCGATAAATATTCCTTCTCGGAATATATGTATAAAATATCCCAGGAAGAAGAAGAACAACAAAATCTGTGATATAGATTGAGATCACACCAAGTGGATGATGAACGATGATGAATTTTTATAACACCCATCACCCCCATGACTATCCAACGGTCTTTTTAAAGACCAACAAATCTATAAACACTTCGTAACCATGGTCATATGAATCCTTTCTGTGCATTGACAGAAAACAAAACATCGCATCGTACTAGTCTGAAATAGTTTTTTTTGTACCATGTGAAAAAATTCACAAAGGGTTTGATGCAATGAGCGGCCAGGGTTTTTTAAGTTTAAACGAAAAGTAGTAAATGCAATTTCATTTTGATTTTGATGCTGAATGAAAATTCATTCATTTTTATAGAAACTGCAATAGTTTCACGAGAACCATCTTTTAGCGTATTTTAAGTTTATATGCAAAGTATTTAATGCAAATTCATTTTGATTTTGAAATTCGTTCATTTTTATAGAAACTGCAATAGTTTCACGGGAATTATCTTTCAACGTGTTTTAAATTTAAAAGAAAACCATTAAATGGAAACTCATTTTGATTTTGATGTTGGATAAAAATTCAGTCATTTTTATAGAAACTGCAATAGTTTCACAGGAAGTATCTTTCAGCGTGTTTTAAGTTAAAAAAAAGCATTCATTGAAAATTAAATTTGATTTTGATGTTGGATAAAAATCCATCCATTCTTATAGAAACTGCAATAGTTTTACAGGAAGCATCTTTCAGCGTGTTTTAAGTTTAAAGAAAAGCATTAAATGGAAAATCATTTTGATTTTGATGTTGGGTAAAAATTTTGTCATTTTTATGGAAACTGGAATAGTTTCACGGGAACTATCTTTCAGCGTGTTTTAAATTTAAATGAAAGTATTCAATGAAAATTAAATTTGATTTTGATGTTGGATAAAAACCCATCCATTCTTACAGAAACTGCAATAGTTTAACAGGAAGCATGTTTTTTTTAACTTCTTTTTTTATTGTTTTTTTTTAACATGATATATTTTTTCAACTTTTTTTTTACATCTCTTAGAATGACATGTAACATACTTAAAACATAAAAAAACACATTTAATATTTTACAAATTCAAAATGAGAATGATATAGAAATGTTACTCGTGACTTTTACTGTTAGAAAAGTATTGTTTGTAGTAGCACTTTTATTTAACTAAATTTTTTCGGACTTTGAAATTATTCAACCTTTTTTTTTATCGACATCACTTGTCGGATACGTCGGATAACAATGACAAAATCTATGTATTAGAATGAGTAAATTCTTTATTAACATCTTTTGTCGGGTACTTTAGAGAAAATTGATAAAATCTAAGTATCAGAGAGAATAAATTCATTATCAACATCCTTTGTCGAATATGTCGGATAAAATTGACAAAATCTAAGTATCAGAGTGAATAAATGCTTTATCAACATCCTTTAAATGCGTCATCAACATCATTTGTCGGGTATATCGGATAAAATTGACAAAATCTTAGAATCAGATTGAATAAATGTTTTATCTATATCATTTGACGAATATCTCGGATAAAAATGACAAAATCTAAGTATCAGAGTGATTCAATTCTATATCAACATCTCTTTCTCGGATACATGGGATAAAATTGACAAAATCTAACAATCAGAGTGAATAAATGCCTTATAAACATCGTTTAAATGCATTATTACCTGAAATTACCTTAAATCGCACTTGCTAGCGATATAGACGAGTCCAGTGTACGCCAGTTAAATGATCAACATCATTTTTCAGATATATTGTATAAAATTAATAAAATCTCAGTATCAGATTGATTAAATTCTATATCAACATCCCTTTCTCGAATACATGGGGTAAAATTGACAAAATCTAAGTGTCAGAGTGAATAATTTTTTTTATCAACATCTTTTGTCAAATACGACGAATATAACTGACAAAATCTAAATATCAGAGTGAATAAATGCTTTATCAGCATCCTTTGTCGGATATGTTGGATAAAATTGACAAAATCGAATTATCAGAGTGAAAAATTATATTATCAAAATCCTTAGTCGGGTATGTTGGATAAAATTGACAAAATCTAAGTATCAGAGTCATTAAATTCTATATCAACATCCTTTTCACGGATACGTGGGATAAAATTGACAGAACCTATGAGTCAGGGTGAATAAGTTTTTTATCAGCATCCTTTGTCAGATACATCAAATATAATTGACAAAATCTAAGTATCAGAGTGAATAAATGCTTTATCAGCATCCTTTGTCGGATATATCGGATAAAATTGACAAAATCTGAGTATCAGATTGCTTGAATTATATATCAACATCCCTTTCTCGAATACATTGGATAAAATTGACAAAATCTAAGTGTCAGAGTGAATAAATTTTTTTTATCAACATCTTTTGTCAGATACAACGAATATAATTGACAAAATCTAAATATCAGAGTGAATAAATGCTTTATCAGCATCCTTTGTCAGATATGTCGAATAAAATTGACAAATATCTAAGTATCAGATTGAATATATGCTTTATCTACATCATTTGTCGGATATCTCGGATAAAATTGACAAAATCTAAGTATCAGAGTGAATAAATTCATTAACAACATCCTTTGTCGGATATGTCGGATAAAATTGACAAAATCTTATTATCAGAGTGATTTAATTCTAATTCAACATCTCTTTCTTGGATACATGGCTTAAAATTGACAAAATATAAGTATCAGAGTGAATAAATGCTTTATCAACATCCTTTAAATGCATTATCAACATCATTTGTCAGGTATATCGGATAAAATTGACAAAATCTAAGTATCAGATTGATTAAATTCTATATCAACACCCCTTTCTCGAATACATGGGATAACACTGACAAAATCTAAGTGTCAGAGTGAATACATTTTTTTATCAACATCTTTTGTTAGATACAACGAATATAATTTGTAGCGATAAAAAATTTATGTCTGTCCTAATTGTGGTAATGAAGATTTACTTTGTAAATGTAATACTTTGCTTTAAGGCTGTGAACTTACACCTTATAAGTTCTCCGATAGCAAGACTTATAGCGCTAAGGACTGTGCCATATGTAATATTATGATTTAAAGCGGTGTACCGATCACGCCAGTTCTTCGGGGTGATTTTTCTTAGTCTACTTAACAGGCTAGGCAAGCTATAAAAATAATGAGAAAATTAAGTTTATGATCGCGCCACAGCAATGGGGAGTAAAGTAAATTTATGAAAGCGCCACCCTCAATCATTGAGAGAAAATAAAATATGTAATTATATAAATGTAACCTCTTTTCCTCGAACTATCTGGAGATCAGATCCCTGGGAGCACTACCTTGGAGGCATACGAACTAATTACCTGTCGTCCGACTAGATACAGACATAGAAAATAAAATAAACACAAATAGAAAAGCAATAGTTTTATTATGACTTACATATTTAGGTGTACAGCAGTGGTTCACTTCAAGTGACAATGATGGTGACTGAGATAACAATAATGAGTCAATTGCAATGCCTGAGCGCCGAATTAATTCTAATCTTAATGATCCTCTACAAATGCTGAATCTGATTTACCAATCCTCCAAAAAGCACTTTTTTACAACACTATAAAACATAGTTTTTTGTCCTGCGCTCTAAGAGCTGACTCAAAATTGGCCCAAGTCCTGTGGAGGGGGCCGCTATTTTGTAATTATGTTCGCAAACTTACCTCATTTACCGGACTCCTCGTCCAATAATTTATTTTAAAATTTCTGATGATTCCAACGTTCACACACTCTTATAACTTAGACTTTCTGCGAAACATTGTATCTATCATTTTTCTTATTACCAAAGATCTTAGCGAAATTCAAAACCATCTAGCGTCATTGTTTGACTGAAGCTAAAATGCAATTTTTATTTTTGCTGATTAAGAATTTAGACTCTTAGAAACGGTATTTCAACTCAATTAGGGGACATTAAATTTCTGTCGGAATAATCTTTAGAAAAAAACGAATTCTATTTTTTTGTATTTTAAATATATCACATTTTACTCACGGTACATTTAGACAAAATCTAAATATCAGAGTGAATAAATGCTTTATCAGCATCCTTTGTCGGTTATGTTGGATAAAATTGACAAAATCTAAGTGTCAGAATGGATAATTTTTTTTATCAACATCTTTTGTCACATACATCTAATATAATTGACAAAATATAAGTATCAGAGTGAATAAATACTTTATCAGCATCCTTTTTCGGATATGTCGGATAAAATTGATAAAATCTAAGTGTTAGAGTGAATAATTTTTTTTATCAACATCCTCAGTCAGATACATCGGATAAAATTAACAAAATCTAAGTATCAGATTGAATAAATGCTTTATCAACATAATTTGTCAGATATGTCGGATAAAATTGACAAAATCTAAGTATCAGATTGATTAAATTCTATATCAACATCCCTTTCTCGAATACATGGGATAAAATTGACAAAATCCAAGTATCAGAGTGAATAAATTCATTATCAACATCCTTTATCGGATATGTCAGATAAAATTGACAAATTCTAAGTATCAGAGTGAATAAATGCTTTATCAACATCCTTTAAATGCATTATCAACATCATTTTTTTCGGTACGTCAGAGAAAATCGATAAAAAAAAGTATCAGAGAGAATAAATTCATTATCAACATCCTTTGTTGGATATGTCGGATAAAATTGACAAAATCTAAGTATCAGAGTGATTAAATTCTATATCAGCATCCCTTGATCAAATAAATGGGATAAAATTGACAAAATCTTAGTATCAGAGTGAATAAATGCTTTATCAATATCTTTTAAATGCGTTATCAACATCATTTGTCGGGTATATCGTATAAATTTGACAAAATCTAAGTGTCAGATTGAATAAATGTTTTATCTACATCATTTGAAGAATATCTCGGATAAAATTGACAAAATCTAAGTATCAGAGTGATTAAATTCTATATCAACATCTCTTTCTCGGATACATGGGATAAAATTGACAAAATCTAACTATCAGAGTGATTAAATGCTTTATAAACATAGTTTAAAGTCATTATCAAGATCATTTGTCGTGTATATTAGATAAAATTAACAAAATCTCAGTATCAGATTGATTAAATTCTATATCAACATCCCTTCCTCGAATACATGGGGTAAAATTGACAAAATCTAAGTGTCAGAGTGAATATTTTTTTTTTATCAACATCTTTTGTCAAACACAACGAATATAACTGACAAAATCTAGATATCAGAGTGAATAAATGTTTTATCAGCATCCTTTGTCGGATATGTTGGATAAAATTGACAAAATCGAAGTATCAGAGTAAAAAATTGCATTATCAACATCCTTAGTCGGCTATATTGGATAAAATTGACAAAATCTAAGTATCAGAGTCATTAAATTCTATATCAGCATGCTTTTCTCGGATATATCGGATAAAACTGACAGAAGCTATGTGTCAGGGTGAATAAATTCTTTATCAGCATCCTTTGTCAGATACATCAAATATAATTGACAAAATCTAAGTATCAGAGTGAATAAATGCTTTATCAACATCCTTTGTCGGCTATATCGGATAAAATTGACAAAATCTAAGTATCAGATTGATTAAATTCTATATCAACATCCCTTTCTCGAATACATGGGATAAAATTGACAAAATCTAACTCTGAGAGTGAATAATTTTTTATCAACATCTTTTGTCAGATACAACGAATATAATTGACAAAATCTAAATATCAGAGTGAATAAATGCTTTATCAGCATCCTTTGTCAGATATGTCGAATAAAATTGACAAAAAACTAAGTATCAGATTTAATAAATGCCTTATCTACATCATTTGTCAGATATCTCGGATAAAATTGACAAAATCTAAGTATCAGAGTGAATAAATTCATTATCAACATCCTTTGTCGGATATGTCGGATAAAATTGACAAAATCTTATTATCAGAGTGGTTAAATTCTATATCAACATCTCTTTCTTGGATACATGGGATAAAATTGGCAAAATCTAAGTATCAGAGTGAATAAATGCTTTATCAACATCCTTTAAATGCATTATCAACATCATTTGTCGGGTATATCGGATAAAATTGACAAAATCTAAGTATCAGATTGATTAAATTCTATATCAATACCCCTTTCTCGAATACATGGGATAAAATTGACAAAATCTAAGTGTCAGAGTGAATAAATTTTTTTATCAACATATTTTGTCAGATAAAACGAATATAATTGAAAAAATCTAAATTTCAGAGTGAATAAATGCTTTATCAGCATCCTTTGTCGGTTATGTTGGATAAAATTGACAAAATCTAAGTGTCAGAATGAATAATTTTTTTATCAAAATCTTTTGTCAGATAAATCAAATATAATGGACAAAATATAAATATCAGAGTGAATAAATGCTTTATCAGCACCCTTTTCAGATATGTCGGATAAAATTGACAAAATCTAAGTGTTAGAGTGAATAATTTTTTTATCAACATCCTCAGTCAGATACATCGGATAAAATTGACAAAATCTAAGTATCAGATTGATTAAATTCTATATCACTATCCTTTCTCGAATACATGAGATAAAATTGACAAAACCCAAGTATCATAGTGAATAAATTCATTATCAACATCCTTTATCGGATATGTCAGATAAAATTGACAAAATCTAAGTATCAGAGTGAATAAATGCTTTATCAGCATCATTTAAATGCATTATCAACATCATTTGTCGGATATATCGGATAAAATTAACAAAATCTAAGTATCAGATTGATTAAATTCTATATCAACATCCCTTTCTCGAATACATGGGATAAAATTGACAAAATCTAAGTGTCAGAGTGAATAAATTTTTTTTATCAACATCTTTTGTCAGATAAAACGAATATAATCGACAAAATCTAAATATCAGAGTGAATAAATGCTTTATCAGCATCCTTTGTCGGAAATATTGGATGAAATTGACAAAATTTAAGTGTAAGGGTGAATAATTTTTTTATCAACATCTTTTGTCAGAAACATCAAATATAATTGACAAAATCTAAGTACCAGAGGGAATAAATGCTTTATCAGCATACTTTATCGGATATGTCAAATAAAATTAACAAAATCTAAGTGTTAGAGTGAATAAATTTTTTTTATCAACATCCTCTGTCAGATCCATCGGATAAAATTGACAAAATCAAAGTAACAGATTGAATAAATGCTTTATCAACATCCTTTTTCGGATATGTCGGATAAAATTGACAAAATCTAAGTATCAGAGTGAATAAACGCATTATCAACATCCTTTGTCGGGTATGTCGAATAAAATTGACAAAATTGATTTTGTCAATTTTATCCCATGTATCCGAGAAAGAAATGTTAATACAGAATTTAATCACTCTGATACTTAGATTTTGTCCATTTAATCCGACATATCCGACAAAAGATGTTGATAAAACATTTATTCAATCCGATACTTAGATTTTGTCGATTTTTTCCGATGTATCTGACAGAGGATGTTGATGAAAAAAATTTATTCACTCTAACACTTAGATTTTTTCAAATCTATCCGACATATCCGTCAAAAGATGCTGATAAAGCATTTATTCACTCTGATACTTAGATTTTGTCAATTATATTTGATGTATCTGGCAAATTATGTTGATAAAAAATATATTCACTCTGATATTTAGATTTTGTCAATTATATTTGATGTATCTGACAAAAGATGTTGGTAAAAAAAATTATTCACTCTGACACATAGATTTTGTCAATTTTATCCCATGTATCCGAGAAAAGGATGTTGATATAGAATTTAATGACTCTGATACTTAGATATTGTCAATTTTTTTCGACAAACCCGACAAAGGATGTTGATAATGCATTTATTCAATCTGATACTTAGATTTTTTCAATTTTATCCGAAATATCCGAAAAATTATGTTCATAAAGCATTTATTCAATCTGTTACTTTGATTTTGTCAATTTTATCCAATGTATCTGACAGAGGATGTTGATAAAAAAAAATTTATTCACTCTAACACTTAGATTTTGTAAATTTTATCCGACAGATCCGACAAAGGGTGCTGATAAAGCATTTATTCGCTCTGATACTTAGATTTTGTCAATTATATTTGATGTATCTGACAAAAGATGTTGATAAAGAAAATTTATTCACTCTTACACTTAGATTTTGTCAAAATTATCCAACATATCCGACAAAGGATGCTGGTAAAGCATTTATTCACTCTGATATTTAGATTTTGTCGATTATATTCGTTTTATCTGACAAAAGATGTTGATAAAAAAATTATTCACTCTGACCCTTAGATTTTGTCTATTTTATCCCACGTATTCGAGATAGGGATGTTGATATAGAATTTGATGAATCTGATACTTAGATTTTGTCAATTTTATCCGATATAT
Organism: Artemia sinica; assembly: GCA_027921565.1. Lineage (NCBI taxonomy): Eukaryota > Metazoa > Arthropoda > Branchiopoda > Anostraca > Artemiidae > Artemia > Artemia sinica. Next base: position 41,077,070 of record CM051272.1, on the reverse strand, counting down.
CTGACATATGATGTTGATAAAACATTTATTCAATCCGATGCTTAGATTTTGTCAATTTTTTCCGATGTATCTGACAGAGGATGTTGATGAAAAAAATTTATTCACTCTAACACTTAGATTTTGTCAATTTTATCCGACATATCCGACAAAAGATGCTGATAAAGCATTTATTCACTCTGATACTTAGATCTTTTCATTTTTATCCGATATACGCGACAAAGGATGTTTATAAAGCACTTATTCACTCTGATACTTAGACTTTGCCAATTATAATCGATGTATCTGACAAAAGATGTTGGTAAAAAAAATTATTCACTCTAACACATAGATTTTGTCAATTTTATCCCATGTATTCGAGAAAAGGATGTTGATATAGAATTTAATGACAATGATACTTAGATATTGTCAATTTTTTCGACACACCCGACAAAGGATGTTGATAAAGCATTTATTCACTCTGATACTTGGATTTTGTCCATTTTATCCGACATATCCGACAAAAGATGTTGATAATGCATTTATTCAATCTGTTACTTTGATTTTGTCAATTTTATCCAATGTATCTGACAGAGGATGCTAATAAAACAATTTATTCACTCTAACACTTAGATTTTTTCAAATCGATCCGACATATCTGTCAAAAGATGCTGATAAAGCATTTATTCACTCTGATACTTAGATTTTGTCAATTATATTTGATGTATCTGGCAAATTATGTTGATAAAAAAATATATTCACTCTGATATTTAGATTTTGTCAATTATATTTGATGTATCTGACAAAAGATGTTGGTAAAAAAATTATTCACTCTGACACATAGATTTTGTCAATTTTATCCCATGTATCCGAGAAAAGGATGTTGATATAGAATTTAATGACTCTGATACTTAGATATTGTCAATTTTTTTCGACAAACCCGACAAAGGATGTTGACAATGAATTTATTCACTCTGGTACTTAGATTTTGTCAATTTTATCCGACATATTCGACAAATGATATTGATAAAGCATTTATTCAATCTGTTACTTTGATTTTGTCAATTTTATCCAATGTATCTGACAGAGGATGTTGATAAAAAAAAATTTATTCACTCTAACACTTAGATTTTGTCAATTTTATCCGACAGATCCGACAAAGGATGCTGATAAAGCATTTATTCACTCTGATACTTAGATTTTGTCAATCATATTTGATGTATCTGACAAAAGATGTTGATAAAGAAAATTTATTCACTCTTACACTTAGATTTTGTCAAAATTATCCAACATATCCGACAAAGGATGCTGGTAAAGCATTATTCACTCTGATATTTAGATATTGTCGATTATGTTCGTTTTATCTGACAAAAGATGTTGATAAAAAAATTATTCACTCTGACCCTTAGATTTTGTCTATTTTATCCCACGTATTCGAGATAGGGATGTTGATATAGAATTCGATGAATCTGATACTTAGATTTTGTCAATTTTATCCGATATATCTGACATATGATGTTGATAAAACATTTATTCAATCCGATGCATAGATTTTGTCAATTTTTTCCGACGTATCTGACAGAGGATGTTGATGAAAAAAATTTATTCACTCTAACACTTAGATTTTGTCAATTTTATCGGACATATCCGACAAAAGATGCTGATAAAGCATTTATTCACTCTGATACTTAGATCTTTTCATTTTTATCCGATATACGCGACAAAGGATGTTTATAAAGCATTTATTCACTCTGATACTTAGACTTTGCCAATTATAATCGATGTATCTGACAAAAGATGTTGGTAAAAAAAATTATTCACTCTAACACATAGATTTTGTCAATTTTATCCCATGTATTCGAGAAAAGGATGTTGATATAGAATTTAATGACAATGATACTTAGATATTGTCAATTTTTTCGACACACCCGACAAAGGATGTTGATAATGCATTTATTCACTCTGATACTTAGATTTTGTCCATTTTATCCGAAATATCTGAAAAATGATGTTGATAAAGCATTTATTCAATCTGTTACTTTGATTTTGTCAATTTTATCCAATGTATCTGACAGAGAATGTTAATAAAAACAATTTATTCACTCTAACACTTAGATTTTGTAAATTTTATCCGACAGATCCGACAAAGGATGCTGATAAAGCATTTATTCACTCTGATACTTAGATTTTGTCAATTATATTCAATGTATCTGACAAAAGATGTTGATAAAAAAAATTTATTCACTCTTACAATTGGATTTTGTCAATTTCATCCAACATATCCAACAAAGGATGCTGATAAAGCATTTATTCACTCTGATATTTAGATTTTGTCGATTATATTCGTTGTATCTGACAAAAGATGTTGATAAAAAAAATTATTCACTCTGACACTTAGATTTTGTCTATTTTATCCCATGTATTCGAGATAGGGATGTTGATATAGAATTTGATGAATCTGATACTTAGATTTTGTCAATTTTATCCGAGATGTACGACATATGATATTGATAAAACATTTATTCAATCCGATACTTAGATTTTGTCCATTTTTTCCGATGTATCTGACAGAGGATGTTGATGAAAAAAATTTATTCACTCTAACACTTAGATTTTGTCAATTTTATCCGACAAAAGATGCTGATAAAGCATTTATTCACTCTGATACTTAGATTTTGTTAATTATATTTGATATATCTGACAAATGATGTTGATAAAAAAAAATATTCACTCTGATATTTAGATTTTGTCAATTGTATTCGTTGTATCTGACAAAAGATGTTGATAAAAAAAATTTATTCACTCTGACACTTAGATTTTGTCAATTTTATCCCATGTATTCGAGAAAGGGATTTTGATATAGAATTTAATCAATCTGATACTTAGATTTTGTCATTTTTGTCCGACATACCCGACAAAGGATGTTGATAGTGCATTTATTCACTCTGGTACTTAGATTATGCATTTAAAGGATGTTGATAAAGCATTTCTTCACTCTGATACTTGGATTTTGTCCATTTTATCCGAGATATCCGACAAATGATGTTGATAAAACATTTATTCAATCCGATACTTAGATTTTGTCAATTTTTTCCGATGTATCTGACAGAGGATGTTGATGAAAAAAATTTATTCACTCTAACACTTAGATTTTGTCAATTTTATCCGACATATCCGACAAAGGATGCTGATAAAGCATTTATTCACTCTGATACTTAGATCTTGTCATTTTTATCCGATATACGCGACAAAGGATGTTGATAAAGCACTTATTCACTCTGATACTTAGACTTTGTCAATTATATTCGATGTATCTGACAAAAGATGTTGGTAAAAAAAATATTCACTCTGACACATAGATTTTGTCAATTTTATCCCATGTATCCGAGAAAAGGATGTTGATATAGAATTTAATGTCTGTGATACTTAGATATTGTCAATTTTTTTCGACACACCCGACAAAGGATGTTGATAATGTATTTATTCACTCTGATACTTAGATTTTGTCAATTTTATCCGAAATATCCGACAAATGATGCTGATAAAGCATTTATTCACTCCGATACTTAGATTTTGTCAATTTTTTCCGATGTATCTGACAGAGGATGTTGATGAAAAAAATTTATTCACTCTAACACTTAGATTTTGTCAATTTTATCCGACAAAAGATGCTGATAAAGCATTTATTCACTCTGATACTTAGATTTTGTTAATTATATTTGATATATCTGACAAATGATGTTGATAAAAAAATATATTCACTCTGATATTTATATTTTGTCAATTATATTCGTTGTATCTGACAAAAGATGTTGATAAAAAAATTTATTCACTCTGACACTTAGATTTTGTCAATTTTATCCCATGTATTCGAGAAAGGGATTTTGATATAGAATTTAATCAATCTGATACTTAGATTGTGTTATTTTTGTCCGACATACCCGACAAAGGATGTTGATAGTGCATTTATTCACTCTGGTACTTAGATTATGCATTTAAAGGATGTTGATAAAGCATTTCTTCACTCTGATACTTGGATTTTGTCCATTTTATCCAACATATCCGACAAAAGATGTTGATAATGAATTTATTCACTCTGATACTTAGATTTTGTCAATTTTATCCGAGATATCCGACAAATGATGTTGATAAAACATTTATTTAATCCGATACTTAGATTTTGTCAATTTTATCCGATGTATCTGACAGAGGATGTTGATGAAAAAAATTTATTCACTCTAACACTTAGATTTTGTCAATTTTATCCGACATATCCGACAAAAGATGCTGATAAAGCATTTATTCACTCTGATACTTAGATCTTGTCATTTTTATCCGATATACGCGACAAAGGATGTTGATAAAGCACTTATTCACTCTGATACTTAGACTTTGCCAATTATATTCGATGTATCTGACAAAAGATGTTGGTAAAAAAAATTATTCACTCTGACACATAGATTTTGTCAATTTTATCCCATGTATCCGAGAAAAGGATGTTGATATAGAATTTAATGTCTGTGATACTTAGATATTGTCAATTTTTTTCGACACACCCGACAAAGGATGTTGATAATGCATTTATTCACTCTGATTCTTAGATTTTGTCAATTTTATCCGAAATATCCGAAAAATGATGTTGATAAAGCATTTATTCAATCTGTTACTTTGATTTTGTCAATTTTATCCAATGTATCTGACAGAGGATGTTGATAAAAAAAATTATTCACTCTAACACTTAGATTTTGTAAATTTTATCCAACATATCCGACAAAAGATGCTGATAAAAGCATTTATTCACTCTGATACTTAGATTTTGTCAATTTTATCCCCTGTATCCGAGAAAGAGATGTTGATATAGAATTTAATCACTCTGATACTTAGATTTTGTCCATTTTATCCGACATATCCGACAAATGATGCTGATAATGATTTTATTCACTCTGATACTTAAATTTTTTGAATTTTATCCCATATATTCGAGAAAGGGATGTTGATATAGAATTTAATCAATGTGATACTTAGATTTTGTCAATTTTATCCGAAATATCCGACAAATGATGCTGGTAAAGCATTTATTCAATCTGATACTTAGATTTTGTCAATTTTATCCGATGTATCTGACTGAGGATGTTCATAATTAAAATTATTCACTCTAACACTTATATTTTGTCAATTTTATCCGACATATCCGACAAAAGATGCTGATAAAGCATTTATTCACTCTGATACTTAGATTTTGTCAATTATATTTGATGTATGTGACAAATGATGTTGATAAAAAAAATATATTCAATCTGATATTTAGATTTTGTCAATTGTATTCGTTGTATCTGACAAAAAATGTTTATAAAAAAATTATTCACTCTGACACTTAGATTTTGTCAATTTTATCCCATGTATTCGAGAAAGGGATTTTGATATAGAATTTAATCAATCTGATACTTAGATTTTGTCATTTTTACCCAATATACGCGACAAAGGATGTTGGTAAAGCATTTATTCACTATGATACTTAGACTTTGTCAATTACATTCGATGTATCTGACAAAAGATGATGGTAAAAAAAATTAATCACTCTGACACATAGATTTTGTCAATTTTATCCCATGTATCCGAGAAAAGGATGTTGATATAGAATTTAATGACTCTGATACTTAGATATTGTCAATTTATTTTACAAAACCGACGAAGGATGTTGATAATGCATTTATTCACTCTGATACTTAGATTTTGTCAATTTTATCTGAAATATCCGAAAAATGATGTTGATAAAGAATTTATTCAATCTGTTTCTTTGATTTTGTCAATTTTATCCAATGTATCTGACAGAGGATGTTGATAAAAACATTTATTCATTCTAACACTTAGATTTTGTAAATTTTATCCGAAAGATCCGACAAAGGATGCTGATAAAGCATTTATTCAATCTGATACTTAGATTTTGTCAATTTCATCCAACATATCCGACAAAGGATACTGATAAAGCATTTATTCACTCTGATATTTAGATTTTGTCGATTATATTCGTTTTATCTGACAAAAGATGTTGATAAAAAAAATCATTCACTCTGACACTTATATTTTGTCAATTTTATCCGATATACCCGACAAATGATGTTGATAATGCATTTAAAGGATGTTGATAAAGCATTTATTCACTCTGATATTTAGATTTTGTCGATTATATTCGTTGTATCTAACAAAAGATGTTGATAAAAAAATTAATTCACTCTGATACTTAGATTTTTTCAATTTTATCCCCTGTATCCGAGAAAGAGATGTTGATATAGAATTTCATCACTCTGATACTTAAATTTTGTCCATTTTATCCGACATATCCGACAAAGGATGTTGATAATGATTTTATTCACTCTGATACTTAGATTTTTTTTCATTTTATCCCATATATTCGAGAAAGGGATGTTGATATAGAATTTAATCAAAGTGATACTTAGATTTTGTCAATTTTATCCGATGTATCTGACTGAGGATGTTGATAACTAAAATTATTCACTCTAACACTTATATTCTGTCAATTTTATCCGAAATATGCGAAAAAGGATGCTGATTTTTTCACTCTGATACTTAGATTTTGTCAATTATATTTGATGATTCTGACAGAAGATGTTGATAAAAAAAAATTATTCACTCTGACACTTAGATTTTGTCAATTTTATCCAACATATCTGACAAAGGATGCTGATAAAGCATTTATTCACTCTGATATTTAGATTTTTTCGATTATATTCGTTGTATCTAACAAAAGATGTTGATAAAAAAATTAATTCACTCTGATACTTAGATTTTGTCGATTTTATCCCATGTATTCGAGAAAGGGGTGTTGATACAGAATTTGATCAATCTGATACTTAGATTTTGTCAATTTTATCCGATATACCAGACAAATGATGTTGATAATGCATTTAAAGGATGTTGATAAAGCATTTATTCACTCTGATGCTTAGATTTTGTCAATTTTATCCCATGTATCCCAGAAACAGATGTTGATATAGAATTTAATCACTCTGATACTTAGATTTTGTCAATTTTATCCGACACACCCGACAAAGGATGTTGATAATGTATTTATTCACTCTGATGCATAGATTTTGTCAATTTTATCTGAGATATCCGACAATTAATGTAGATAAAGCATTTATTTAATTTGATACTTAGATTTTGTCAGTTTTTATCCGACATATCGGACAAAGGTTGCTGATAAAGCATTTATTCACTCTGATATTTAGATTTTGTCAATTATATTCGTTGTATCTGACAAAAAATTATTCACTCTGACAGTTAGATTTTGTCAATTTTATCCCATGTATTCGAGAAAGGGATGTTGATATAGAATTTAATCAATCTGATACTTAGATTTTGTCAATTTTATCCGATTTCGCCGACATAGGATGTTTATAAGGCATTTATTCACTGTGATACTTAGATTTTTTTCAATTATATTTGATGTATCTGACAAAGGATGCTGATTAAGAATTTATTCACTCTGACAGACAGCTTTTGTCAATTTTATCCCATATATCCGAGAAAAGGATGTTGATATAGAATTTAATGACTCTGATACTTAGATTTTGTCAATTTTATCCAACATATCCGACAAAGGATGCCGATAAAGTATATATTCACTCTGATATTTATATTTTGTCAGTTATATTCGTTGTGTTTGACAAAAGATGTTGATAAAAAAAATTATTCACTCTGGCACTTAGATTTTGTCAATTTTACCCCATGTATTCGAGAAAGGGATGTTGGTACTTAGATTTTGTTAATTTTTATCCGATATATCCGACAAATGATGTTGATAATGCAATTAAAGGATGTTGATAAAGCATTTATTCACTCTGATAGTTAGATTTGTCAATTTTATCCCATGTGTCCGAGAAAGAGATGTTGATATGGAATATAATCACTCTGATACTTAGATTTTGTCAATTTTATCCGACATATCCGACAAAGGATGCTGATAATGAATTTATTCACTCTGACACTTAGATTTTGTCTATTTTATCCGAGATATCCGTCAAATGCTGTAGGTAAAACATTTTTTCAATCTGATTCTAAGATTTTGTCAATTTTATCCGATATACCCGACAAATGATGTTGATGATGCATTTAAAGGATGTTGATAAAGCATTTATTCACTCTGATACTTAGATTTTGTCAATTTTATCCCATGTATCCGAGAAAGAGATGTTGATATAGAATTTAATCACTCTGATACTTAGATTTTGTCAATTTTATCCGACATATCCGACAAAGGATGTTGATAATGAATTTATTCACTCTGATACTTAGATTTTATCAATTTTCTCTGACTTACCCGACAAAAGATGTTGATAAAGAATTTATTCATTCTAATACATAGATTTTGTCATTGTTATCCGACGTATCCGACAAATGATGTCGATAAAAAAAAAGGTTGAATAATTTCGAAGTAAAAAAAAAATTAGTTAAAAAAAAGTGCTACTACAAACAGTACTTTTCTAACAGTAAAAGTCACGAGTAACATTTCTATATCATTCTCATTTTGAATTTGTAAAATATTAAATGTGTTTTTTTATGTTTTAAGTATGTTACATGTCATTCTAAGAGATGTAAAAAAAAGTTGAAAAAATATATCATGTTAAAAAAATAATAAAAAACAACTTCAAAAACATGTTTTCCGTGAAACTATTGCAGTTTCTATAGGAATGGATGGATTTTTATCCAACATCAAAATCAAATTTAATTTTCATTGAACACTTTTCATTTAATCTTAAAACACGCTGAAAGATACTTCCGGTGAAACTATTACAGTTTCTATAAAAATGACTAAATTTTTATCCAGCATCAAAATCAAAATGAGTTTCCATTTAATGCTTTTCTTTTAAACTTAAAACACGCTGAAAGATGCTTCCTGTGAAACTATTGCAGTTTCTATAAGAATGGATGGATTTTTATACAGCATCAAAATCAAATTTAATTTCATTGAATACTTTTCATTTAAACTTCCAACACGCCGAAAGATACTTCCTGTGAAACTATTGCAGTTTCTATAAAAATGACTGAATTTTTATCCAACATCAAAATCAAAATGAGTTTCCATTTTATGCCTTTCTTTTAAACTTAAAACACGTTGAAAGATGCTTCCCGTGAAACTATCGCAGTTTCTATAAAAATGAACGAATTTCAAAATCAAAATAAATTTTCATTTAATACTTTGCATATAAACTTAAAATACGCTAAAAGATGGTTCTCGTGAAACTATTGCAGTTTCTATAAAAATAATGAATTTTTATCCAGCATCAAAATCAAAATGAAATTGCATTTACTACTTTTCGTTTAAACTTAAAAAACCCTGGCCGCTCATTGCATCAAACCCTTTGTGAATTTTTTCACATGGTACAAAAAAAACTATTTCAGACTAGTACGATGCGATGTTTTGTTTTCTGTCAATGCACAGAAAGGATTCATATGACCATGGTTACGAAGTGTTTATAGATTTGATGGTCTTTAAAAAGACCGTTGGACAGTCATCGGGTGATGGGTGTTATAAAATTCATCATCGTTCATCATCCACTTGGTGTGATCCCAATCTATTTCACGATTTTGTTGTTCTTCTTCTTCCTGGGATATCTTATACATATATTCCGAAAAGGAATATTTATCGACACTCATCTGCTAAATAAGTTGTGTATTTTACTCGGAAATACCTCACAATTAAAATCTTCCAAGTTGAATATTGGTATACCAGATTTGCATTTGTCAATTAAAAGTTTATCAGTGGGTACATTCTCTTTTGCGTATAGTGCTGTTACACCAAAAAAACTACATATTTCTCTAACTTCCTTTTGTACCATGGATAGATCCTTCCCTCCATCATAGAATGGGGCTATCAATCTATCATATAAACCTAGTTTGTTTATAACGCACAATGTATTGCACCACATGTCTCTATTGTAAGCATACATATTGTAGTTGATATGCCAGGGATAACAAGAGACTTCTCTGCGATCTGTAGTAAGCAATAAAAATGCACATTGAAAAATCACCCCACAAGATGACTTCTTCAGGCCAATGAATTCACAACCGAAAACACTGTACATCCTTTAAGTTAGCTTTTCAAACTATACAAAATTGTAATTTGAAGCAATTTTTATCCATACTCAAGGCCAAAGAAATCTGTTCATTCAACTCAAGGGTGCCCTAGGGGATGACCTATATAAAGTTCATTCAACTTGATACGCTTCAGTGTTTCCTATGGCCTCCATAGAAATGGAAACTCAATTGAGAATGACCTAGATAAAGTTCATTCAACTTTATACGCTTCAGTGGTTCCTATACGTCCAATAGAGGTATAACAGAGGCTGAGCTAAATAAAGGTCGTTCAACCCCAAGAGTGTCCAGACAAAGTTCGTTCGACCTCAAGAGTGCCCTAGGGAATAGCCTTGATAAAGTTCATTCAACCTGATACGCTTCAGTGGTTCCTATTACCGTACGCAAAGTATAATAGAGAATGACCTAGATAAAGTTCGTTCGACCTCAGGAGTGCCCTAGGGGATGACCTTGATAAAGTTCATTCAACCTGAAACGCTTCAGTGGTTCTTATACGTCTGTACAAAGTATAATAGAGAATGACCTAGATAAAGTTCGTACGACCTCAAGAGTGCCCTAGGGAATAGCCTTGATAAAGTTCATTCAACCTGATACGCTTCAGTGGTTCCTATTACCGTACGCAAAGTATAATAGAGAATGACCTAGATAAAGTTCGTTCAACTTGATACGCTTCAGTGGTTCCAAGGGGCGTCAGCAAAATGGAACCTCAATAGAGAATGACCTAGATAAAGGTCGTTCAACCTCAAGAGTGGCCTAGGGAATGGCCTTTATAAAGTTCATTCAACTTGATACGCTTTGGTGGTTCCTAGGGGTGTCAGCAAAATGGAAAATCAATAGAGAATGACCTAGATAAAGGTCGTTCAACCTCAAGAGTGCCCTAGGGGATGACTTAGATAAAGTTCATTCAACTTGATACGCTTCAGTGGTTCCTAGGGGTGTCAGCAAAATGAAAAATCAATAGAGAATGACCTAGATAAAGGTCGTTCAACCTCAAGAGTGCCCTAGGGAATGGCCTTTATAAAGTTCATTCAACTTGATACGCTTCGGTGGTTCCTAGGGGCGTCAGCAAAATGGAAAATCAATAGAGAATGACCTCGATAAAGGTCGTTCAACCTCAAGAGGGCCCTAGGGAATGACCTTGATAAAGTTCATTCAACTTGATACCCTTCAGTGGTTCCTAAGGGCGTCAGCAAAATGGAACATAGATATCTACTATTATGCTGTGGATTGTGTAAAAAATGCGGAAGAATATACATTTTTTCCTGGGGAAAATTGGGTTTAGTTTATTTAAGGTTTTTCTTCTTTTTACAAGCCTATATGAGCATGACATTGGATAGTCTAACCAAGTCCTTATAATAAACAGAGGAGCAAATTTAAAAGAGGATTCTTTGCTAGTTTTAATTGGAATTGTAACGTACTTATCATCTGTTTGAGAAAATGTACAGAATTTTTGGAGGTTGGCATTCACTCAAATATTTCTGTGGCAATTTATTTGAGTATGAAGAAGGTTCTAAAGGGTATTTGCTATGAACGTTGCAAATTGGTTTCTACGTAGAAAACTATTTAGAATTCAACGACATTAAGTTTTCTATGTTTTTTGGTACTCATATTAAACTTTTGACTAACCAAATCAAATAGCTTTGATTTGGTTAAATCTAACCAAATCAAAATAGCTTAAGTGTATCCAAGCTATCAAAGAAAGTAAACAGATTTTTGTTTTTGCGAGTGGTATCATGTTTTATATTTCAGGTCAACTAGAGGAGGTATGATAAATTAAACACTGCTATTTGTGTCCAGATTTTTAAAAGGGTGTATGTTGTTAAAAATTGCTGAAACTTTTTCTCCAGCATGCAAATAGCAGGCCAAACTATAAAGTCTTAAAAAAGATTTAATGTATTATTTTCTTTTTCTCTGAAAAGACTATATCAATATAAAAGGAACAGAAATTAATTAAAAAAACTTTTTCCACAAAATAAGTTTTTCTAAGAAAAGTGAAGAACTCCATTAAACCAAAAATGAGCAAATAAATCAAATAATCTAACAAGCATGAAACTAACCACAAATAAGCATCGATAAATAAATGAAACCAAAAACGAACAGAAACTACAATAGATAACCGATTCAAACTCAAAACGAGCAGAAATTAACATGAGTAGGGCTCAAAACCCAATGCCATCCCAAGACCAGAACATAATTTGCACTTAACTGAAAAAATACAAATGAATGGGCATAAGTAAATATCTAGGTTCCATTTCTATAGAAGATATAACCACAACTCTTTTCTTCCTTATTGGTTTAACATAATAAAGAAGGTTTAACGGCGATTTCCTAGGGCACTCTTGAGATTGAACGAACTTTAAGGTCATCCCCTAGGATACTCTTAAGGTTGAACGAATATTATCAAGACCATCCTCTATTGAGGTTGAACGAACTTGAGTTGCGCAATGATATAGCTCTAAGGCGCTTTTAAGGAGCAACGAACTCTGAAAAAACCCGGACAATTGTGAAACAGATAGCATAATGATATAAGATGTTTGCTAAAGATTTTCTGATGATTTCAGAAAAATTTTACTGGTTTCCCTAAGGCCCTCTCGGGGACTCTTACTGATTTCTCTGGTTTTGAGCGTTAGTTGCACAATGATATACCCTAAGGTGCTCTTGATTCACTACTTCTATAGAAGTTCTACGCCTTTTCGAAGAGAGTGAGTAGCCCCTCGCATACAGGCTCCATTTCTATAGAAGCTCTACACCTTTTCAAAGAGATTGAGTAGCCCCTCATATATAGGTTCCATTTCTGTAGAAGCTCCATGCCTTTTAAAAGAGAATAGGTTGCCCCTCTCATATAGGTTCCATTTCTACAGAAGCTCTACACCTTTTCAAAGAGAGTAAGTAGCCCCTGTCATACAGATTCCATTTCTATGGAAGCTCTACTCCTTTTCAAGGAGTTTAAGGAGCAATGAACTTTGAAAAAAAAACGGACAATCGTGAAACAGATTGCACAATGATCTAAGATGCTCGATAAAGATTTTCTGATGATTTCAGAATATTTGACTGGTGTAGTGTTGATGTCCCTGAGGCAATCTTGTTAACTCTTGCATAACTGATTTCTCTGGTTTTGAGCGTTAGTTGCGCAATGATATAGTCCTAAGACGCTCTTGAGTCAATACTTCTATAGAAGTTCTACGCCTTTTCGAAGAGAGTGAGTATCCGCTGCAATGTCATATGGATTCTACAGAAGCTCTACACCTTTCAAAGAGAGTGAGTATTCCCTTGCAATGTCGTATGGATTTGCGTGAAGCTCTACACCTTTTAAAAAGGGTGAGTACTCCTTCACAATGGCGTAGTTTTATGGCCAATGACTTGCAAGGTTTTTGATGTCCCTTTTTCAAAAGCTCGTTATACTCAAGTAAATTGGCTTGTAATCAACGTAGAGAACGCGGTACAATTGTACCATTTTGGGTAGAATTTAGAGGTCCTGGTAGATTTTGGTACATCTGAGAACTTCTTGGTACAACAAAAATGAAGCTACCTTTTAATTTTTCAAATATTTCGCCCCATTTCCCAATCACAAAATTATAAAATTAAACAATGCATGGGTCACATTATTAACGCTGTTAATTTAATTCTGTCTTTAACGACAATCGTCACTAATATAGTTTATATCGGCCATTAGCCTATAAATTTTGGGTATATTTTCGTAGCTTAGGTTTTCAAAATTTCTTTTCTCCAAGATTTGAAACAAAATAGGAAGGGTTGAAAACGACCAACATTATTCATTTTTGCTTGCTTATGGCTATTCGAATTAGTACTTGATCAAGGGCCAACCCCCTCCTTTCCCTTTTATAGGCCAAGGAGCTCGTATTATACACGTCGTATATGTTTGCTCGCTTTCTCTTTCCATTCTGTCAATAATATAAGATATATCAAAAGATCTAAACCCCTTGCTGCAAAACGTTGATACGTTTATACACTTACATTGTCACACTTACATTCTCTTGATTTATCAAAGTTCATTTTGGATTTCTTTCGTTGAAATGCATGAGTTGGAATATTTCAGTAGGGTTTTGTCGTGGTTTACCTTGTCACACTTACATTCTCTTGATTTTTCAAAGTTCATTTTGGATTTCTTTCATTAAAATGCAAGAGTTGGAAATTTCAATAGTGTTTTGTTGTGCTTTACCTAGTCATAGTTACATTCTCTGGATTTTTCAAAGTTCATTTTGGATTTTTTTTTGTAGAAATGCAAGAGTTGGAATATTTCAGTACGGTTTTGTTGTGCTTTACCTTGTCACAGTTATATTCTCTTGATTTTTCAAAGTTCATTTTGGATTTCTTTCGGTAGAAATGCAAGAGTTGGAATATTTCAGTAGTGTTTTGTCGTGGTTTACCTTGTCACTGTTACATTCTCTTGATTTTTCAAAGTTCATTTTGGATTTGTTTTGTTGAAATGCAAGAGTTGGAATATTTCAGTAGTGTTTTATTGTGCTTTACCTTGTCACTGTTACATTCTCTTGGTTTTTCAAAGTTTATTTTGGATTTCTTTCGGTTGAAATGCAAGAGTTGGAATATTTCAGTAGTGTTTTGTCGTGGTTAACTTGTCACACTTACATTCTCTTGATTTTTCAACGTTCATTTTTTAATTTATTTCGTTGAAATGCAAGAGTTGGAATATTTCAGTAGTGATTTGTTGTGCTTTACCTTGTCACAGTTACATTCTCTTGATTTATCAAAGTTTATTTTGGATTTCTTTCGGTTGAAATGCAAGAGTTGGAATATTTCAGTAGTGTTTTGTCGTGGTTAACTTGTCACACTTACATTCTCTTGATTTTTCAAAGTTCATTTTGGGTTTCTTTCGTTGAAATGCATGAGTTGGAATATTTCAGTAATGTTTTTTTCGTGGTTTACCTTGTGACACTTACATTCTCTTAGTTTTTCAAAGTTCACTTTGGATTTCTTTTATTGAAATGCAAGAGTTGGAATATTTCAGTAGTGTTTTGTTATGGTTTACCTTGTCACAGTTACATTCTCTTGATTTTTCAAAGTTCATTTTTGAATTTCTTTCGTTGAAATGCAAGAGTTGGAATATTTCAGTATTGTTTTGTCGTGGTTTATCTTGTCACAGTTACATTCTCTTCATTTTCAAAGTTCATTTTGGATTTCTTTCGTTGAAATGCATGAGTTGGAATATTTCAGTAGTGTTTTTTCGTTGTTTACCTTGTGACACTTACATTCTCTTGATTTTTCAAAGTTCACTTTGGATTTCTTTTGTTGAAATGCAAGAGTTGGAATATTTCAGTAGTGTTTTGTTATGGTTTACCTTGTCATAGTTACATTCTCTTGATTTTTCAAAGTTCATTTTTGAATTTCTTTCGTTGAAATGCAAGAGTTGGAATATATCAGTATTGTTTTGTCGTGGTTTATCTTGTCGCAGTTACATTCTCTTCATTTTTCAAATTTCATTTTGGATTTCTTTTGTTGAAATGCAAGAGTTGGAATATTTCAGTAGTTTTTGGTTGTGCTTTACCTTGTCACAGTTACATTCTCTTGATTTTTGAAAGTTCATTTTGGATTTCTTTCGTAGAAATGCAAGAGTTGGAATATTTCAGTAGTGTTTTGTCGTGGTTTACCTTGTCACACTTACATTCTCTTGATTTTTCAAAGTTCATTTTGGATTTCTTTCATTGAAATGCAAGAGTTGGAATATTTCAGTAGTGTTTTGTTATTATCTACCTTTTAACAGTTACATTCTCTTGATTTTTCAAAGTTCATTTTGGATTTCTTTCGTTGAAATGCAAGAGTTGGAATATTTCAATAGTGTTTTGTTGTGCTTTACCTAGTCATAGTTACATTCTCTTGATTTTTCAAAGTTCATTTTGGATTTTTTTTTTTGTAGAAATGCAAGAGTTGAAATATTTCAGTAGGGTTTTGTTGTGCTTTACCTTGTCACAGTTACATTCTCTTGATTTTTCAAAGTTCGTATTGAATTTCTTTCGTTGAAATGCAAGAGTTGGAATATTTCAGTAGTGTTTTATTGTGCTTTACCTTGTCACAGTTACGTTCTCTTGATTTTTCAAAGTTCATTTTGGATTTCTTTCGTTGAAATGCAAGAGTTGGAATATTTCAGTAGTGTTTTGTTATGATTCACCTTGTCATAGTTACATTCTCTTGATTTTTCAAAGTCCATTTTTGAATTTCTTTCGTTTAAATGCAAGAGTTTGAATATTTCAGTAGTGTTTTGTCGTGGTTTATCTTGTCACAGTTACATTCTCTTCATTTTTCAAAGTTCATTTTGGATTTCTTTTGTTGAAATGCAAGAGTTGGAATATTTCAGTAGTTTTTGGTTGTGCTTTACCTTGTCACAGTTACATTCTCTTGATATTTGAAAGTGCATTTTGGATTTCTTTCATAGAAATGCAAGAGTTGGAATATTTCAGTAGGTTTTGGTTGTGCTTTACCTTGTCACAGTTACATTCTCTTGATTATTCAAAGTTCATTTTGGATTTCTTTCGTTGAAATGCAAGAGTTGGAATATTTCAGTAGTGTTTTGTCGTGGTTTACCTTGTCACAGTTACATTCTCTTGATTTTTCAAAGTTCATTTTGGATTTCTTTCGTTGAAATGCAAGAGTTGGAATATTTCAGTAGTGTTTTGTTATTATCTACCTTTTAACAGTTACATTCTCTTGATTTTTCAAAGTTCATTTTGGATTTCTTTCGCTGAAATGCAAGAGTTGGAATATTTCAATAGTGTTTTGTTGTGCTTTACCTAGTCATAGTTACATTCTCTTGATTTTTCAAAGTTCATTTTGGATTTTTTTTTTTGTAGAAATGCAAGAGTTGGAATATTTCAGTAGGGTTTTGTTGTGCTTTACCTTGTCACAGTTACATTCTCTTGATTTTTCAAAGTTCGTATTGAATTTCTTTCGTTGAAATGCAAGAGTTGGAATATTTCAGTAGTGTTTTATTGTGCTTTACCTTGTCACAGTTACGTTCTCTTGATTTTTCAAAGTTCATTTTGGATTTCTTTCGTTGAAATGCAAGAGTTGGAATATTTCAGTAGTGTTTTCTTGTGCTTTATCTTGTCACAGTTAAATTCTCTTGATTTTTTCAAAGTTCATTTTGGATTTGTTTCGGTTGAAATGCAAGAGTTGGAATATTTCAGTTGTGTTTTGTCGTGGTTTACCATGTCACACTCATTCTTTTGACTTTTCAAAGTTCATTTGGGATTTCTTTCGTTGAAATGCAAGAGTTGGAATTTTTCAGTTGTGTTTTAAAGTTGTTAACTTGTCACACTTACATTCTCTTGATTTTTCAAAGTTCATTTTGGATTTCTTTCGTTGAAATGCATGAGTTGGAATATTTCAGTAGTGTTTTGTCGTGGTTTACCTTGTGACATTTACATTCTCTGGATTTTTCAAAGTTCACTTTGGATTTCTTTTGTTGAAATGCAAGAGTTGGAATATCTCAGTAGTGTTTTGTTATGATTTACCTTGTCACAGTTACATTCTCTTGATTTTTCAAAGTTCATTTTGGATTTCTTTCGTTGAAATGCAAGAGTTGGAATATTTCAGTAGTGTTTTGTCGTGGTTTATCTTGTCACAGTTACATTCTCTTGATTTTCAAAGTTCATTTTTGAATTTCTTTCGTTGAAATGCAAGAGTTGGATTATTTCAGTAGTATTTTGTTATTATCTACCTTGTAACAGTTACATTCTCTTGATTTTTCAAAGTTCATTTTGGATTTCTTTCGTTGAAATGCAAGAGTTGGAATATTTCAATAGTGTTGTGTTGTGCTTTACCTAGTCATAGTTACATTCTCTTGATTTTTCAAAGTTCATTTTGGATTTTTTTTTTGTAGAAATGCAAGAGTTGGAATATTTCAGTAGGGTTTTGTTGTGCTTTACCTTGTCACAGTTACATTCTCTTGATTTTTCAAAGTTCATTTTGGATTTCTTTCGTAAAAGTGCAAGAGTTGGAATATTTCAGTAGTGTTTTGTCGTGGTTTACCTTGTCACTGTTACATTCTCTTGATTTTTCAAAGTTCATTTTGGATTTATTTCGTTGAAATGCAAGAGTTGGAATATTTCAGTAGTGTTTTGTTTTGGTTTACCTTGTCACAGTTACATTCTCTTGATTTTTCGAAGCTCTTTTTTGAACTTCTTTCGTTGAAATGCAAGAGTTGGAATATTTCAGTAGTGTTTTGTTATGGTTTACCTTGTCACAGTTAAATTCACTTGATTTTTCAATGTTCATTTTTGAATTTCTTTCGTTGAAATGCAAGAGTTGGAATATTTCAGTAGTGTTTTGTCGTGGTTTACCTTGTCACAGTTACATTCTCTTGATTTTTCTAAGTTCATTTTGGATTTCTTTCGTAGAAATGCAAGAGCTGGAATATTTCAGTAGTGTTTTGTTATGGTAAACCTTGTCACAGTTACATTCACTTGATTTTTCAATGTTCATTTTTGAATTTCTTTCGTTGAAATGCAAGAGTTGGAATATTTCAGTAGTGTTTTGTCGTGGTTTACCTTGTCACAGTTACATTCTCTTGATTTTTCAAAGTTCATTTTGGATTTCTTTCGTAGAAATGCAAGAGTTGGAATATTTCAGTAGTGTTTTGTCGTGGTTTACCTTGTCACAGTTACATTCTCTTGATTTTTCAAAGTTCATTTTGGATTTCTTTCAGTAAAATGCAAGAGTTGGAATATTTCAGTAGTGTTTTGTTGTGTTTTACCTTGTCACAGTTACATTCTTTTGATTTTTCAAAGTTCATTTTGGATTTCTTTCGTTTAAGTGCAAGATTTGGAATATTTCAGTAGTGTTCTGTCGTGGTTTACCTTGTCACAGTTACATTCTCTTGATTTTTCAAAGTTCATTTTGAATTTCTTTCATTGAAATGCAAGAGTTGGAATATTTCAGTAGTGTTTTGTTGTGGTTTACCTTGTCACTGTTACATTCTCTTGATTTTTCAAAGTTTATTTTGGATTTCTTCCGTTGAAATGCAAGAGTTGGAATATTTCACTAGTGTTTTGTCGTGGTTTACCTTGTCACACTTACATTCTCTTGATTTTTCAAAGTTCATTTTGAATTTCTTTCGTTGAAATGCAAGAGTTGGAATATTTCAGTAGTGTTTTATCGTGGTTTACCTTGTCACACTTTCATTCTCTTGATTTTTCAAAGTTCATTTTGGATTTCTTTCGTTGAAATGCAAGTTGGAATATTTCAGTAGTGTATTGTCGTGGTTTACCTTGTCACACTTACATTCTCTTGATTTTTCAAAGTTCATTTTGGATTTCTTTCAGTGAAATACAAGAGTTGGAATATTTCAGTAGTGTTTTGTTGTGGTTTACCTTGTTACACTTACATTCACTTGATTTTTCAATGTTCATTTTTGAATTTCTTTCGTTTAAATGCAAGAGTTGGAATATTTCAGTAGTGTTTTGTCGTAGTTTACCTTGTCACACTTACATCATCTTGATTTTTCAAAGTTCATTTTGAATTTCTTTCGTTGAAATGCAAGAGTTGGAATATTTCAGTAGTGTTTTGTCGTGGTTTACCTTGTCACACTTTCATTCTCTTGATTTTTCAAATTTCATTTTGGATTTCTTTCGGTGAAATGCAAGAGTTGGAATATTTCAGTAGTGTTTTGTCGTGGTTTACCTTGTCACACTTACATTCTCTTGATTTTTCAAAGTTAATTTTGGATTTCTTTCATTGAAATGCAAGAGTTGGAATATTTTAGTAGTGTTTTGTCGTGGTTTACCTTGTCACAGTTATATTCACTTGATTTTTCAAAGTTCATTTTGGATTTCTTTCGTAAAAATGCAAGAGTTGGAATATTTCAGTAGTCTTTTGTCGTGGTTTACCTTGTCACTGTTACATTCTCTTGATTTTTCAAAGTTCATTTTGGATTTATTTCGTTGAAATGCAAGAGTTGAAATATTTCAGTAGTGTTTTGTCGTGGTTTACCTTGTCACAGTTACATTCTCTTGATTTTTCAAATTTTTTTTTGAATTTCTTTCGTAGAAATGCAAGAGTTGGAATATTTCAGTAGTGTTTTGTTATGGTTTACCTTGTCACAGTTACATTCACTTGATTTTTCAATGTTCATTTTTGAATTTCTTTCGTTGAAATGCAAGAGTTGGAATATTTCAGTAGTGTTTTGTCGTGGTTTACCTTGTCACAGTTACATTCTCTTGATTTTTCAAAGTTCATTTTGGATTTCTTTCGTTGAAATGCAAGAGTTGGAATATTTCAATAGTGTTGTGTTGTGCTTTACCTAGTCATAGTTACATTCTCTTGATTTTTCAAAGTTCATTTTGGATTTTTTTTTGTAGAAATGCTAGAGTTGGAATATTTCAGTAGGGTTTTTTTGTTCTTTACCTTGTCACAGTTACATTCTCTTGATTTTTTAAAGTTCATTTGGATTTCTTTCGTAAAAGTGCAAGAGTTGGAATATTTCAGTAGTGTTTTGTCGTGGTTTACCTTGTCACTGTTACATTCTCTTGATTTTTCAAAGTTCATTTTGGATTTATTTCGTTGAAATGCAAGAGTTGGAATATTTCAGTAGTGTTTTGTCGTGGTTTACCTTGTCACAGTTACATTCTCTTGATTTTTCAAAGTTCATTTTTGAATTTCTTTCGTTGAAATTTAAGAGTTGGAATATTTCAGTAGTGTTTTGTTATGGTTTACCTTGTCACAGTTAAATTCACTTGATTTTTCAATGTTCATTTTTGAATTTCTTTCGTTGAAATGCAAGAGTTGGAATATTTCAGTAGTGTTTTGTCATGGTTTACCTTGTCACAGTTACATTCTCTTGATTTTTCAAAGTTCATTTTGGATTTCTTTCGTAGAAAAGCAAGAGTTGGAATATTTCAGTAGTGTTTTGTTATGGTTTACCTTGTCACAGTTAAATTCACTTGATTTTTCAATGTTCATTTTTGAATTTCTTTCGTTGAAATGCAAGAGTTGGAATATTTCAGTAGTGTTTTGTCATGGTTTACCTTGTCACAGTTACATTCACTTGATTTTTCAAAGTTAATTTTGGATTTCTTTCATTGAAATGCAAGAGTTGGAATATTTTAGTAGTGTTTTGTCGTGGTTTACCTTGTCACAGTTAAATTCACTTGATTTTTCAAAGTTCATTTTAGATTTCTTTCGTAAAAATGCAAGAGTTGGAATATTTCAGTAGTCTTTTGTCGTGGTTTACCTTGTCACTGTTACATTCTTTGATTTTTCAAAGTTCATTTTGGATTTATTTCGTTGAAATGCAAGAGTTGAAATATTTCAGTAGTGTTTTGTCGTGGTTTACCTTGTCATAGTTACATTCTCTTGATTTTTCAAAGTTTTTTTTGAATTTCTTTCGTAGAAATGCAAGAGTTGGAATATTTCAGTAGTGTTTTGTTATGGTTTACCTTGTCACAGTTACATTCACTTGATTTTTCAATGTTCATTTTTGAATTTCTTTCGTTGAAATGCAAGAGTTGGAATATTTCAGTAGTGTTTTGTCGTGGTTTACCTTGTCACAGTTACATTCTCTTGATTTTTCAAAGTTCATTTTGGATTTCTTTCGTTGAAATGCAAGAGTTGGAATATTTCAATAGTGTTGTGTTGTGCTTTACCTAGTCATAGTTACATTCTCTTGATTTTTCAAAGTTCATTTTGGATTTTTTTTTGTAGAAATGCTAGAGTTGGAATATTTCAGTAGGGTTTTGTTGTGCTTTACCTTGTCACAGTTACATTCTCTTGATTTTTCAAAGTTCATTTTGGATTTCTATCGTAAAAATGCAACACATGGAATATTTCAGTAGTGTTTTGTCGTGGTTTACCTTGTCACTGTTACATTCTCTTGATTTTTCAAAGTTCATTTTGGATTTATTTCGTTGAAATGCAAGAGTTGGAATATTTCAGTAGTGTTTTGTCGTGGTTTACCTTGTCACAGTTTCATTCTCTTGATTTTTCGAAGTTCTTTTTTGAATTTCTTTCGTAGAAATGCAAGATTTGGAATATTTCAGTAGTGTTTTGTTATGGTTTACCTTGTCACAGTTAAATTCACTTGATTTTTCAATGTTCATTTTTAAATTTCTTTCGTTGAAATGCAAGAGTTGGAATATTTCAGTAGTGTTTTGTCGTGGTTTACCTTGTCAAAGTTACATTCTCTTGATTTTTCAAAGTTCATTTTGGATTTCTTTCGTAGAAATGCAAGAGTTGGAATATTTCAGTAGTGTTTTGTCATGGTTTACCTTGTCACAGTTACATTCACTTGATTTTTCAATGTTCATTTTTGAATTTCTTTCGTTGAAATGCAAGAGTTGGAATATTTCAGTAGTGTTTTGTCGTGGTTTACCTTGTCACAGTTACATTCTCTTGATTTTTCAAAGTTCATTTTGGATTTCTTTCAGTGAAATGCAAGAGTTGGAATATTTCAGTAGTGTTTTGTTGTGGTTTACCTTGTCACACTTACATTCAATTGATTTTTCAATGTTCATTTTTGAATTTCTTTCGTTTAAATGCAAGAGTTGGAATATTTCAGTAGTGTTTTGTCGTGGTTTACCTTGTCACACTTACATCATCTTGATTTTTCAAAGTTCATTTTGAATTTCTTTCGTTGAAATGCAAGAGTTGGAATATTTCAGTAGTGTTTTGTCGTGGTTTACCTTGTCACACTTTCATTCTCTTGATTTTTCAAATTTCATTTTTGATTTCTTTCGGTGAAATGCAAGAGTTGGAATATTTCAGTAGTGTTTTGTCGTGGTTTACCTTGTCACACTTTCATTCTCTTGATTTTTCAAAGTTCATTTTGGATTTCTTTCGGTGAAATGCAAGAGTTGGAATATTTCAGTAGTGTATTGTCGTGGTTTACCTTGTCACACTTAAATTCTCTTGATTTTTCAAAGTTCATTTTGAATTTCTTTCAGTGAAATGCAAGAGTTGGAATATTTCAGTAGTGTTTTGTTGTGGTTTACCTTGTCACACTTACATTCACTTGATTTTTCAATGTTCATTTTTGAATTTCTTTCGCTGAAATGCAAGAGTTGGAATATTTCAGTAGTGTTTTGTCGTGGTTTACCTTGTCACACTTACATCATCTTGATTTTTCAAAGTTCATTTTGAATTTCTTTCGTTGAAATGCAAGAGTTGGAATATTTCAGTAGTGTTTTGTCGTGGTTACCTTGTCACACTTTCATTCTCTTGATTTTTCAAATTTCATTTTGGATTTCTTTCGGTGAAATGCAAGAGTTGGAATATTTCAGTAGTGTTTTGTCGTGGTTTACCTTGTCACACTTACATTCTCTTGATTTTTCAAAGTTAATTTTGGATTTCTTTCATTGAAATGCAAGAGTTGGAATATTTTAGTAGTGTTTTGTCGTGGTTTACCTTGTCACAGTTATATTCACTTGATTTTTCAAAGTTCATTTTGGATTTCTTTCGTAAAAATGCAAGAGTTGGAATATTTCAGTTGTCTTTTGTCGTGGTTTACCTTGTCACAGTTACATTCTCTTGATTTTTCAAAGTTCATTTTGGATTTCTTTCGTAGAAATGCAAGAGTTGGAATATTTCAGTAGTGTTTTGTCGTGGTTTACCTTGTCACAGTTACATTCTCTTGATTTTTCAAAGTTCATTTTGGATTTCTTTCGTAAAAATGCAAGAGTTGGAATATTTCAGTAGTCTTTTGTCGTGGTTTACCTTGTCACTTTACATTCTCTTGATTTTTCTAAGTTCATTTTGGATTTCTTTCGTAGAAATGCAAGAGTTGGAATATTTCAGTAGTGTTTTGTCGTGGTTTACCTTGTCACAGTTACATTCTCTTGATTTTTCAAAGTTCATTTTGGATTTCTTTCGTAGAAATGCAAGAGTTGGAATATTTCAGTAGTGTTTTGTCGTGGTTTACCTTGTCACAGTTACATTCTCTTGATTTTTCAAAGTTCATTTTGGATTTCTTTCAGTGAAATGCAAGAGTTGGAATATTTCAGTAGTGTTTTGTTGTGCTTTACCTTGTCACAGTTACATTCTCTTGATTTTTCAAAGTTCATTTTGGATTTCTTTCGTTAAAATGCAAGATTTGGAATATTTCAGTAGTGTTTTGTCGTGGTTTACCTTGTCACAGTTACATTCTCTTGATTTTTCAAAGTTCATTTTGGATTTCTTTCATTGAAATGCAAGAGTTGGAATATTTCAGTAGTGTTTTGTTGTTGTTTACCTTGTCGCTGTTACATTCTCTTGATTTTTCAAAGTTCATTTTGGATTTCTTCCGTTGTAATGCAAGAGTTGGAATATTTCAGTAGTTTTTTGTCGTGGTTTACCTTGTCACACTTTCATTCTCTTGATTTTTCAAAGTTCATTTTGGATTTCTTTCGTTGAAATGCAAGAGTTGGAATATTTCAGTAGTGTATTGTCGTGGTTTACCTTGTCAAACTTACATTCTCTTGATTTTTCAAAGTTCATTTTGGATTTCTTTCAGTGAAATGCAAGAGTTGGAATATTTCAGTAGTGTTTTGTTGTGGTTTACCTTGTCACACTTACATTCACTTGATTTTTCAATGTTCATTTTTGAATTTCTTTCGTTTAAATGCAAGAGTTGGAATATTTCAGTAGTGTTTTGTCGTAGTTTACCTTGTCACACTTACATCATCTTGATTTTTCAAAGTTCGTTTTGAATTTCTTTCGTTGAAATGCAAGAGTTGGAATACTTCAGTAGTGTTTTGTCGTGGTTTACCTTGTCACACTTACATTCTCTTGATTTTTCAAAATTAATTTTGGATTTCTTTCATTGAAATGCAAGAGTTGGAATATTTTAGTAGGGTTTTGTCGTGGTTTACCTTGTCACAGTTACATTCACTTGATTTTTCAAAGTTCATTTTGGATTTCTTTCGTAAAATGCAAGAGTTGGAATATTTCAGTAGTCTTTTGTCGTGGTTTACCTTGTCACTGTTACATTCTCTTGATTTTTCAAAGTTCATTTTGGATTTATTTCGTTGAAATGCAAGAGTTGAAATATTTCAGTAGTGTTTTGTCGTGGTTTACCTTGTCACAGTTACATTCACTTGATTTTTCAAAGTTCATTTTGGATTTCTTTCGTAAAAATGCAAGAGTTGGAATATTTCAGTAGTCTTTTGTCGTGGTTTACCTTGTCACAGTTACATTCTCTTGATTTTTCTAAGATCATTTTGGATTTCTTTCGTAGAAATGCAAGAGTTGGAATATTTCAGTAGTGTTTTGTCGTGGTTTACCTTGTCACAGTTACATTCTCTTGATTTTTCAAAGTTCATTTTGGATTTCTTTCGTAGAAATGCAAGAGTTGGAATATTTCAGTAGTGTTTTGTCGTGGTTTACCTTGTCACAGTTACATTCTCTTGATTTTTCAAAGTTCATTTTGGATTTCTTTCAGTGAAATGCAAGAGTTGGAATATTTCAGTAGTGTTTTGTTGTGCTTTACCTTGTCACAGTTACATTCTCTTGATTTTTCAAAGTTCATTTTGGATTTCTTTCGTTGAAATGCAAGATTTGGAATATTTCAGTAGTGTTTTGTCGTGGTTTACCTTGTCACAGTTACATTCTCTTGATTTTTCAAAGTTCATTTTGGAATTCTTTCATTGAAATGCAAGAGTTGGAATATTTCAGTAGTGTTTTGTTGTTGTTTACCTTGTCACTGTTACATTCTCTTGATTTTTCAAAGTTCATTTTGGATTTCTTTCGTTGAAATGCAAGAGTTGGAATATTTCAGTAGTGTATTGTCGTGGTTTACCTTGTCACACTTACATTCTCTTGATTTTTCAAAGTTCATTTTGGATTTCTTTCAGTGAAATGCAAGAGTTGGAATATTTCAGTAGTGTTTTGTTGTGGTTTACCTTGTCACACTTACATTCACTTGATTTTTCAATGTTCATTTTTGAATTTCTTTCGTTTAAAAGCAAGAGTTGGAATATTTCAGTAGTGTTTTGTCGTGGTTTACCTTGTCACACTTACATTCATCTTGATTTTTCAAAGTTCATTTTGAATTTCTTTCGTTGAAATGCAAGAGTTGGAATATTTCAGTAGTGTTTTGTCGTGGTTTACCTTGTCACACTTACATTCTCTTGATTTTTCAAAGTTCATTTTGGATTTCTTTCATTGAAATGCAAGAGTTGGAATATTTTAGTAGTGTTTTGTCGTGGTTTACCTTGTCACAGTTATATTCACTTGATTTTTCAAAGTTCATTTTGGATTTCTTTCGTAAAAATGCAAGAGTTGGAATATTTCAGTAGTCTTTTGTCGTGGTTTACCTTGTCACTGTTACATTCTCTTGATTTTTCAAAGTTCATTTTGGATTTATTTCGTTGAAATGCAAGAGTTGAAATATTTCAGTAGTGTTTTGTCGTGGTTTACCTTGTCACAGTTACATTCTCTTGATTTTTCGAAGTTCTTTTTTGAATTTCTTTCGTAGAAATGCAAGAGTTGGAATATTTCAGTAGTGTTTTGTTATGGTTTACCTTGTCACAGTTACATTCACTTGATTTTTCAATGTTCATTTTTGAATTTCTTTCGTTGAAATGCAAGAGTTGGAATATTTCAGTAGTGTTTTGTCGTGGTTTACCTTGTCACAGTTACATTCTCTTAATTTTTCAAAGTTCGTTTTGGATTTCTTTCGTAGAAATGCAAGAGATGGAATATTTCAGTAGTGTTTTGTCGTGGTTTACCTTGTCACAGTTACATTCTCTTGATTTTTCAAAGTTCATTTTGGATTTCTTTCAGTGAAATGCAAGAGTTGGAATATTTCAGTAGTGTTTTGTTGTGCTTTACCTTGTCACAGTTACATTCTCTTGATTTTTCAAAGTTCATTTTGGATTTCTTTCGTTGAAATGCAAGATTTGGAATATTTCAGTAGTGTTTTGTCGTGGTTTACCTTGTCACAGTTACATTCTCTTGATTTTTCAAAGTTCATTTTGGATTTCTTTCATTGAAATGCAAGAGTTGGAATATTTCAGTAGTGTTTTGTTGTGGTTTACCTTGTCACTGTTACATTCTCTTGATTTTTCAAAGTTTATTTTGGATTTCTTCCGTTGAAATGCAAGAGTTGGAATATTTCACTAGTGTTTTGTCGTTGTATACCTTGCCACACTTACATTCTCTTGATTTTTCAAAGTTCATTTTGAATTTCTTTCGTTGAAATGCAAGAGTTGGAATATTTCAGTAGTTTTTTGTCGTGGTTTACCTTGTCACACTTTCATTCTCTTGATTTTTCAAAGTTCATTTTGGATTTCTTTCGTTGAAATGCAAGAGTTGGAATATTTCAGTAGTGTTTTGTCGTTGTATACCTTGTCACACTTACATTCTCTTGATTTTTCAAAGTTTATTTTGGATTTCTTTCAGTGAAATGCAAGAGTTGGAATATTTCAGTAGTGTTTTGTTGTGGTTTACCTTGTTACACTTACATTCACTTGATTTTTCAATGTTCATTTTTGAATTTCTTTCGTTTAAAAGCAAGAGTTGGAATATTTCAGTAGTGTTTTGTCGTGGTTTACCTTGTCAGAGTTACATTCTCATGATTTTTCAAAGTTCATTTTGGATTTCTTTCATTGAAATGCAAGAGTTGGAATATTTCAGTTGAGTTTTGTCGTGGTTTACCTTCTCACACTTACATCATCTTGATTTTTCAAAGTTCATTTTGAATTTCTTTCGTTGAAATGCAAGAGTTGGAATATTTCAGTAGTGTTTTGTCGTGGTATACCTTGTCAAACTTTCATTCTCTTGATTTTTCAAAGTTCATTTTGGATTTCTTTCGTAAAAATGCAAGAGTTGGAATATTTTAGTAGTGTTTTGTCGTGGTTTACCTTGTCACAGTTACATTCACTTGATTTTTCAATGTTCATTTTGGATTTCTTTCGTAAAAATGCAAGAGTTGGAATATTTCAGTAGTCTTTTGTCGTGGTTTACCTTGTCACTGTTACATTCACTTGATTTTTCAATGTTTATTTTGGATTTCTTTCGTAAAAATGCAAGAGTTGAAATATTTCAGTAGTGTTTTGTCGTGGTTTACCTTGTCACAGTTACATTCTCTTGATTTTTCGAAGTTCTTTTTTGAATTTCGTTCGTAGAAATGCAAGAGTTGGAATATTTCAGTAGTGTTTTGTTATGGTTTACCTTGTCACAGTTACATTCACTTGATTTTTCAATGTTCATTTTTGAATTTCTTTCGTTGAAATGCAAGAGTTGGAATATTTCAGTAGTGTTTTGTCGTGGTTTACCTTGTCACAGTTACATTCTCTTGATTTTTCAAAGTTCATTTTGGATTTCTTTCGTAGAAATGCAACAGATGGAATATTTCAGTAGTGTTTTGTCGTGGTTTACCTTGTCACAGTTACATTCTCTTGATTTTTCAAAGTTCATTTTGGATTTTTTTCAGTGAAATGCAAGAGTTGGAATATTTCAGTAGTGTTTTGTTGTGCTTTACCTTGTCACAGTTACATTCTCTTGATTTTTCAAAGTTCATTTTGGATTTCTTTTGTTGAAATGCAAGATTTGGAATATTTCAGTAGTGTTTTGTCGTGGTTTACCTTGTCACAGTTACATTCTCTTGATTTTTCAAAGTTCATTTTGGATTTCTTTCATTGAAATGCAAGAGTTGGAATATTTCAGTAGTGTTTTGTTGTGGTTTACCTTGTCACTGTTACATTCTCTTGATTTTTCAAAGTTTATTTTGGATTTCTTCCGTTGAAATGCAAGAGTTGGAATATTTCACTAGTGTTTTGTCGTTGTATACCTTGCCACACTTACATTCTCTTGATTTTTCAAAGTTCATTTTGAATTTCTTTCGTTGAAATGCAAGAGTTGGAATATTTCAGTAGTTTTTTGTCGTGGTTTACCTTGTCACACTTTCATTCTCTTGATTTTTCAAAGTTCATTTTGGATTTCTTTCGTTGAAATGCAAGAGTTGGAATATTTCAGTAGTGTATTGTCGTGGTTTACCTTGTCACACTTACATTCTCTTGATTTTTCAAAGTTCATTTTGGATTTCTTTCAGTGAAATGCAAGAGTTGGAATATTTCAGTAGTGTTTTGTTGTGGTTTACCTTGTTACACTTAAATTCACTTGATTTTTCAATGTTCATTTTTGAATTTCTTTCGTTTAAAAGCAAGAGTTGGAATATTTCAGTAGTGTTTTGTCGTGGTTTACCTTGTCAGAGTTACATTCTCATGATTTTTCAAAGTTCATTTTGGATTTCTTTCATTGAAATGCAAGAGTTGGAATATTTCAGTTGTGTTTTGTCGTGGTTTACCTTGTCACACTTACATCATCTTGATTTTTCAAAGTTCATTTTGAATTTCTTTCGTTGAAATGCAAGAGTTGGAATATTTCAGTAGTGTTTTGTCATGGTTTACCTTGTCACACTTACATTCTCTTGATTTTTCAAAGTTAATTTTGGATTTCTTTCGTTGAAATGCAAGAGTTGGAATATTTTAGTAGTGTTTCGTCGTGGTTTACTTTGTCACAGTTACATTCTCTTGATTTTTCAAAGTTCATTTTGAATTTCTTTCGTTGAAATGCAAGAGTTGGAATATTTTAGTAGTGTTTCGTCGTGGTTTACTTAGTCACTGTTACATTCTCTTGATTTTTCAAAGTTCATTTTGGATTTCTTTCGTTGAAATGCAAGAGTTGGAATATTTCAATAGTGTTTTAACATGGTTTACCTCGTCACAGTTACATTCGCTTGATTTTTCAAAATTCATTTTGGATTTCTTTCGTTGAAATGAAAGAGTTGAAATATTTCATTAGTGTTTTGTATCTGGGTTGGTTTTTTGCAAGTCCAAGAATTTGTCTTTGTTGGTTTTAATGTGTAAAGTGCATGTCTTTCTCTGTTTCTATGTCTGAATCTATTATTTTACATGTCTGGGTTGGCGTTTGGTTAGGTTAGGTTAGGTTAGCTAAGTTAGATTAGGTTAGCTAGTAAACATTTCTCCATGTTTAAGTTAGGTTAGGTTAGCTTATCATGAGCGCTCATGATAAGCTAACCTAACCTAACCTAACTTAAACATTGGGAAATGTTTACTAGCTAACCTAACTTAGCTAACCTAACCTAACTTAGCTAACCTAACCAAACACCAACCCAGACATGTAAACAAATAGATTCAGAAATAGAAACAGAGAAAAACATAAACTTTAGACATTTAAACCAGCAAAGACAAATTCTTGGACTTGCAAAAAACCAACCCAGATACAAAGCACTAGTGAAATATTCCAACTCTTGCATTTCAACGAAAGAAATCCAAAATAAACTTTTAAAAATCAATAGAATGTAACTGTGATAAGGTAAACCATGACGAAACACCATTGAAATATTCCAACTCTTGCATTTCAATGAAAGAAATCCAAAATGAACTTTGAAAAATCAAGAGAATGTAAGTGTGATAAGGTAAACCATGACAAAACACTAGTGAAATATTCCAACTCTCGCATTTCAACGAAAGAAATCCAAAATAAACTTTAAAAATCAAGAGAATGTAACAGTGACAAGGTAAACCACAACAAAACACTACTGAAATATTCCAACTCTTGCATTTCAATGAAAGAAATCCAAAATGAACTTTGAAAAATCAAGAGAATGTAACTGTGACAAGGTAAACCACGACAAAACACTACTGAAATATTCTACTTCTTGCATTTCTACGAAAGAAATCCATAATGCGCTTTGAAAAATGAAGAGAATGTAACTGTGACAAGGTAAAGCACAACAAAACACTTCCTGAAATATTCCAACTCTTGCATTTCTACAAAAAAATCCAAAATGAACTTTGAAAAATCAAGAGAATGTAACTATGACTAGGTAAAGCACAACAAAACACTTGAAATATTCCAACTCTTGCATTTCAACGAAAGAAATCCAAAATTAACTTTGAAAAATCAAGAGAATGTAACTGTTACAAGGTAAACCACGACAAAACACTAGTGAAATATTCCAACTCTTGCATTTCAACGAAAGAAATTCCAAAATGAACTTCGAAAAATCAAGAGAATGTAAGCCTGACAAGGTAAACCACGATAAAACACTACTGAAATATTCCAACTCTTGCATTTCAACGAAAGAAATCCAAAATGAACTTTGAAAAATCAAGAGAAAGTAAGTGTGACAAGGTAAACCACGACAAAACACTACTGAAATATTCCAAATCTTGCATTTCAACGAAAGAAATCCAAAAAGAACTTTAAAAAATCAAGAGAATGTAACAGTGATAAGGTAAACCACAACAAAACACTACTGAAATATTCCAACTCTTGTATTTCAACGAAAGAAATCCAAAATGAACTTTAAAAAATCAAGAGAATGTAACAGTGACAAGGTAAACCACGACTAAACACTACTGAAATATTCCAACTCTTGCATTTCAACGAAAGAAATCCAAAATGAACTTTGAAAAATCAAGAGAATGTAACTGTGACAAGGTAAAGCACAACTAAACACTACTGAAATATTCCAACTCTTGCATTTCAACGAAAGAAATCCAAAATGAACTTTGAAAAATCAAGAGAATGTAACTATGACTAGGTAAAGCACAACAAAACACTACTGAAATATTCCAACTCTTGCATTTCAACGAAAGAAATTCAAAAATGAACTTTGAAAAATCAAGAGAATGTAACTGTGACAAGGTAAACCACGATAAAACACTACTGAAGTATTCCAACTCTTGCATTTCAATGAAAGAAATTCAAAAATGAACATTGAAAAATCAAGAGAATGTAACTGTGACAAGGTAAACCATTACAAAACACTACTGAAATATTCCAACTCTTGCATTTCAACAAAAGAAATCCAAAATGAACTTTGAAAAATCAAGAGAATGTAAGTGTGACAAGGTAAACCACGACAAAACACTACTGAAATATTCCAACTCATGCATTTCAACGAAAGAAATCCAAAATGAACTTTGATAAATCAAGAGAATGTAAGTGTGACAAGTTAACCACGACAAAACACTACTGAAATATTCCAACTCTTGCATTTCAACGAAAGAAATCCAAAATGAACTTTGATAAATCAAGAGAATGTAAGTGTGACAAGGTAAACCACGACAAAACACTACTGAAATATTCCAACTCTTGCATTTCAACGAAAGAAATTCAAAATGAACTTTGAAAAATCAAGAGAATGTAACTGTGATACGGTAAACCACGACAAAACACTACTGAAATATTCCAACTCTTGCATTTCAACGAAAGAAATTCAATATCTAGAGAATGTAACTGTGACAAGATAAACCACAACAAAACACTACCGAAATATTCCAACTCATGCGTTTCAACGAAAGAAATTAAAAATGAACTTTGAAAAATCAAGAAAATGTAACTGTGACAAGGTAAACTACAACAAAACACTACTGGTGGGAAGGGGAGTCAAAAAGTTGGGGGGATGGGGTCCTTCTGTGTCTCAAATGCGCAAATAAAAAAGTATTAAAAATGGGGGGGGGGCAAAAAAACTGGGGGCCTTTGGGGCCCGGGGGGCTCTTTGGGGGCCTCGGGGGGCCTTTGGGGGCTCTTTGGGGGCTCGAGGGGCTTTGGGGGCCCGGAGGGATAGGGCCCTTTGGGGTTGGGGTAGGGGCCGTTAGGGGTTGGGTAGGGGACATCAAAAAACTGTTCAAATAGAACTTGTGTATTATAACGACCACGGAGTTGCACCCCAGATCATCTTCTAAATCTACTTCTAAAATCATCTTCTAAAATGTCTCAAACTGTTTCGCCCAAATCATCTTCAAAAATGTCTGAAACGGTCTCGCCCAAATAATCCCCTAAATTTAATTTCTGCGTGTTCCTTTGTTTCGGCATCCCTGCGCTATCACATTTGAAATCCCTAGGAAACCCTTTCCCGCGTAAAATATATTCATCTGGAAGGTGTTCGTAGCTAAACTATTAAGGTTTCGATAGAATATCAATTTATCTCTCTGACTTAAAGATCAGAGAAGCCATATTTAAAAATAGAAAATCAATTTATCTCTTTCACTAAAGATCAGAGAAGCCATATTTAAAAATGGAATTTCTATCTCTTTAGAGTCCCGTATAATTCCTAGAAAACAAGTGATGTCATTTCTAATTTCCCTTTCGTGAATCAATAATTCCCCTTAGAAACAACAAATAAATTCCCCTTTCGTGGATCAATAATTCCCCTTAGAAACAACAAATAAATTCCCCTTTCGTGGATCAATAATTCCCCTTAGAAACACCAAATAAATTCCCCTTTCGTGGATCAATAATTCACCCTCGATTATGTAAATCAATTTCTCAGAAATCTGTCCCCCTTCGTGGATCAATAACATTGTCTATGTGGATAGGTACCGTTAGACTCAATTATAGATGGCAGCACATGTGTTCGTTTCATAGTTATAGATAGCTTTCTACTGAAATGGAACCTATATGCGAGGGGCTACCCACTCTCTTTGAAAATATGTAGAGCTTCTATAGAAATGGAGCCTATACGCGAGGGGCTACTCACTCTCTTCGAAGAGATGTAGAGCTTTTATAGAAGTGGTGACTCAAGAGCACCTTAGGACTATATCATTGCGCAGCTAACGCTCAAAACCAGAGAAATCAGTAAGAGTTCACAAGAGTACCTTAGGGGCATCAAGACCTTACCAGTCAAATTTTTCTGAAATCATCAGAAAATCTTTCTTTCAGATTCAGCATGTTTTAGCACTGATGGAATACTTAAATGAAATTTTTAATTTTACGCTCAAATAAAGGGGATTTTAATAATCACCGTGATCTAGTACCCTATTCTAGACATCAATTTTGTTGTTGTACGCCTTTATATGGAAACACGAATTTCACCTCCTCAAAATCAACCTCAACCTAAAAAAAAAACCTAATTTTGTAGTTTACGTTCCAATAAAGGTAATTTTCATAATCACCGTGCTCTAGATTCTTATTCTAGACATCAATTTTGCTGTTGTTCGCCTTTATATGGAAACACGAATTTCACACACGTTTGCCATTTTGTCCTAATTCTTCAAGAACGAATAATTAAAGGCTGTTGGATTGGAATAAAAAAAATTTAAAGCACCATACAATTTTAGTGTAAAAATTTGAGGGTTGAGGAGAGAGCAGACCCACTTGCTAAAAAACAATTTTTACTCATTTTAATTTTTAGTGTCACTCTTTTCTTTCATAGGACTTGTTTCATTTTTTTGTTTAATGCATCATTAGATTCATGTCCTCTGTTTTCAGCTTCCTCTAAATACTTCGTTTATATTGCCAGTAAGCTTACGAAGGAGGAAGTAAGTGTTTCCTAGTTTTGCGCTTAGGTTATAGGTGGTTCTTTTGGAAGTGCTTTTTCCTTTTCCATCCATTCTTTGTAATCCAAACTTGGCTATTTGTTGTCTGTGTAATTGTAATGGAAAAGGTTCGTCTTCAGGCGTCTTGAAAGTGTTTCGATTGATCGCCTTTCAAAGAGAACGGATCAGTTTTTCCTTTTTTTCTTTTTGTCCTTGAATGTTTACAGTTGAACCAGGAGAACTTATCCAGGAATAAGCCCTGGATACTTTCATGTGAAAAAATCTTGTACTTCTTTACTCAGTGTCTGTTTAGTTTTAATCATTCAGAATTTCTTTGAATTTCCTAGAAATTCAGTGGGGCCATCATCCCTTTTAACCTTACTAATTTGTGCCAAAGTTTATTTTGCGAAATACAAAAGGGATAATTTCAGGAATGAAAGGGAGCATCTAGGTATAGTGCTGCAACATTTTGCAGAAATGCAAAAGGGATCATTTCAAGAATGAAAGGGAGCATCTAGGCATATTTCTGCAACATAATTAAACTTAATTATACAAAAAATAAGAAGCCCCCCACCTCGTAGACTTTTCACACTTTTGCGCTAAATGAGGTTTTTCATCACAATGATTGATTTTTAAACTACAGTTTTCATTTAAAAACACCTTTGTCGTACCACTGAGACCACTTCCATGCCATTGAGATGTTAATACCACTGAGCCGAGAGAAGGTGGTATAAAAAAAAGAATTCCGAAAGAAAAGGGTAGCTATTTTCTTACCCATAATACACATTTGAGTCCAAATAAATTCTCCCTGATGAAGGAATGTTAGGGGAGAGATTCCTCTCTTCATATTGATAGGAATAACCTCCTATAGAAAACCAAAAATTGTGGGGTGAAAAAAACTTCCAAGGACTTCAGAACTCTCCCCCCCCCCTACAAAAAAACTTCGTTTGAACCTAGAAGCCTATATAATATAATTTTTTTCAAATATAGAGAAACGAAAAAGAGAAAACAAACTATTCTTATTTCAATTATAACAATTAAATTACAAATTACACCTATTACGTTCATGCCATTGACGATAAGACACATAGAACTAGATCAGCTTCACTACACTTGAACAAATTCCTCTTACATTTAAAGCTGTTTGGACCTGAACAATAGCACTTGGCAAAATTATGTTTGAAAAATCTTGTTTGCTTTTAAGAAAATATGATAGGTATATATTGTTTCCTGGAAATGAAAGAAGAAATAAATAAGATAGGCTTTATAGTTTTTATTTGTCCTTTTCAGAGTCAGTACAAATAAAATGGGGATGCCCTTTTAAATTAAATCTGTCCTAACCTAAGACAGTTTGGTTCCTCAAAGTTAGTATATAAGGGGGGGGGGGTTATTTATGATCTTATCGTGGCTCTTGCATGCACATCTACTATGTAGATAAACCTTTACTTTTCAAAAGAAGAAAGTAGCTAATTCTAGGACTTTTTTATTGATTATGATCATAGATAATGCGAAAGGGAACTTTTGGCGATATGTTGAATTAAATATCGATGATTTCATTTTTGTATTGCACCACTTTCAACGGCCTGAAAACATACTGTAGAAGAAAATCCACCAAAATTTTGCAGAAAATGTCACATACAAGGTTTGCACGCGAATTCCACGTTGTGAATCAAATGTTATTAATAAACGTTCTTCTTCTAGCATGCTTTCATTGTTTTAATTTTTTGGCGTTTGGGTAAGTTACTCACAAACCCAAAATAAGTTTCAGCTTTAACTGGCTAATATCATGAGTCATGTCAATTTGCCCAATCTGAATACTCCATATCAAAATTGTCTAATGTTTCCTATATTAAGCTAAAATTTGCTTAAAGAATTCTTAAGAATTTAAAGTGTATATTGTTGCTTCTGTTCTCAATTGCCAGAAAAAAATATTCTAAAGTAACCCAGCTATTTAATTTTTCAGATCACCAGGTATTAGTTAATACCTTTCTAACGTAGCTTTAGGGGATGGTTCGCATTCCTGCACACCCGGAATTTGATTTTTTTTTTTTTTTTTTTTTTTGCCAGTAATGTTAGCTCTCTACAGGTCTTTCTGCCCCCAAAAAAGTAGCTAAATTTAAAATAAATTTATAAAACATACCAAAAAATTTTAAGAATCGTATAAATAAAAATACTTCTGGAAGAAATTAGTTTGGATAAAAACTAATTACAATCACACGTTCGACCGTGTCAGAATGGGTAGGAGTTAATGCTGTATTGAAAAAGTTACTTTGTAGACTAAGTTTATATTGATGGTGATATTATAGTGGAGGGTTAACCAGGCTTGACTGGCTTTGACAGGATTACTAAAACAATCTTAATATAAATTTTTGATTGAACAACTGTATTTCGAAAATCCTAAAATTTTCATTCTCAGATCAACAGTTCTAAATTTGGCAGCCAAAGGAACCCAAAGAAAAGTGTTATTTCTGGCTATTCTCTCAACTACTAACAAGACCTGAAACACATCTTCACGAAATTCAAACCCCGGTTTGAAGATGTTTGGGTTGAAGAATATATAAGTGATGATTGTCATCTCTTTTTGGATGACTGGATTTGGATGCTCACCTCTGGTGGCGCGGGAGAAACTAATGTCTAATATAAATGTCAAACTTCTCAGAAAAAAGACTCCTGTGCCCTTACCTTCAACAAAATGGTATTTCAAGTATTGTATCCTCATTTGGCATGCTAAAAAGTGAATATGACTAATGCCAAAAAAGACAGAAGCACTTTAAGACATTTAGATGTCAAAATGTATCAAGTGTTCCCACAAAGCAGCGTTTTCTGTTTGTTGGAGGCTATCTCTGTTCAAGAAATAATGCTGCTCACTTTTAGGGGGTGGCTAAACTGGCTTCACGAGGCCTTTGGGGAGTAAGGGGCTTTAAACTTGGAAATGGTGAAAAAATCAGAAAATTATGGTACAAATCAGTATATTTTTGGAAAGACGCTGCAGTGGACCTGCCGACTGCCCCTTCCGTAACTCAAGGTGTTCTTGATAAAGTAAATGATTGGTGCTGGTCAAATGGTATGGCTCTCAACAGCTGAAAGAGTACCATTGTACATTTCAGGCCCCCTTATCGTATGAGAGACTTACAAGAGCCAATCATCCTGACTTATGGGAACAATATTATACCACAAACTACGGTGAAATTTCTTGGTGCGTATCTTGACTGTTTTCTGTATTTTAAACCCCATATAACTCACACCCGTTACCCCATCCTCCGCCAGTCTTCAATGTTGCACCGGGTTAACTCATTCCCCCCCCCCCCCAGATGTTAAGCTTTCTCTTTATGATGCTTTTATTTTTCCTTACCTTTCTTATTGCTGCTCTGTCTAGGGTAGTACTGACAAATCTCTTCTCTGCTCGCTTCAAAAAGACCAAAATAGGGCAATGAAGGCCACTTCTACTCCCTGGGTTATACCCTTCCTCTGATCTTTATAATGATACTGGAATATTTCGGTGCTGGATCGTATTATGGGTAAAAATAATCTTTATTTAGCGCATTCTGCTTTTCTAGGTACACTTCCCCTGTCTTTGCTGCAGTTTTTCATACAGACAGGCTCAAGTAGGTACTCTTCTTCTTTACGTAGTTCTTCTCGCAGATTTATTTTACCTAAGTGATCATCAACAGCTGCTCGGAGATCTCCTATTTATCAATCAATTCTACTATGGAACTCCATCCCTCTGGATGTCCCTCTATTTCTTTCTGCAAGGGCAGTTTCTCTTCAGGTCTTCCCAGTTTAGTACTTTTTCTCTCTTTTTTTTTAATCCTACCCTAATTTATGTCTCTCTTCTCTTCTTTCAAATCGTTTCCGTTACATGTTAAATCTGCTTCTAAATATCCTATTTGTTAAATATCATATCTGTTAAATGTCCTTGTTTTGTTTCAGTGTTTTTTATTGTATGTGCTCTATAAAAGTGTTTTATTTTTGTTTTGTATGGTCCATAACAAGCAAAACTTCTTGGACCTAGTAACCGCTTTACGTTTGTAATAGTTTTTTCTTTCTTTTATTTTTAATTTATTTTTTATTTTATATTTTTAACTTTTTTATATTTTAAATATTTTTATATATTTTCATATTTGATATTTTTTATATTTATATTTTTTATGTTTTATTTCTTTTATTTATTAATATTTTGTTAATAAATTGATTGATGGATTAATTGTTGTCAATATTTATTTGTTTACTCTAAAGACAGAAAAGTTAAAACAAGAACTTGAAGACAAAAAACTTTTTAAAAAGGCTTACTTCATGCCGTTGATTTCAGTAGAAATATAGCCAAATTTTAATTAACTGCAGTGGTAAAATTATTGATTTTATCTTATCCTGTCAACGAAGATACTTCATTACGAAGATACGTCATTTTGTTCATGCAATACAGCATATTGCAATATATATACGATAAGGAATATAGAACAGAATAAAACTCAGATAAATACTTAACACATTTTTTGCTTCAAGTTCTAAATAGTAAAAAAATACCTTTTCCTATCTATTTGGTTGAAAAAATGAGCGCATTATGATAAGAATTGTGTGCTACTCAGACAATGACAGACTCGTATTGACAGAATTTAATCATTGGGAGAAACTAATTAAATTAGTGTGAATGGTTTTTACCAAGTTAGTATTTGTCATCATTAGATGGCTTAATTATTTTGGACTTATTTTCTTTTAAAATATTTTATAATCCCTAGAATAAATTTTTGGGCCAACCTGAAAGCTATGGTCTAGTCTTTACTAGATTTTATGCTGCACCACACATGTTGGCTTGACAGCCTTAGGTTTAGTACTGAGCCTGTGACAAAATACCTGTGAATAAGCATTATTGTATTTCTAGCCGTTGTAATGACAATGGTTATTTAGTTTGTGAATTATTTTTTGTTGCAATTTTATATTCATAACTTTTACCTTTTTTTTGTATATG
This sequence comes from Artemia sinica, assembly GCA_027921565.1. NCBI lineage: Eukaryota > Metazoa > Arthropoda > Branchiopoda > Anostraca > Artemiidae > Artemia > Artemia sinica. Next base: position 41,037,779 of record CM051272.1, on the reverse strand, counting down.
TTTTTGTCTTCTTTTTCGTTTTTATTTTCTGCGATATTCTTTGCTTTCGACACAAAGTTACATTGGATAACTTGGTGTCATATTTTATTGATTACAGGTCAGGTATGATTTTTCTAGAAATTGGATAAAAAAAAAAAATAGTTTTTTCAACTGAAAGTAAGAAGCCACATTAAAACTTAAAACGAACAAAAATTATTACGTATATGAAGGGGATTGCCTCCTCCTCAACACCTCGCTCTGTACGCTAAAGTTTTTTTTAGTACTTTTGAAAAAAGCTTCTTATTGTTCCAATTAAACGACCCTTGTGTTTTAGGATTCGTTCGTAAGGAACTGGGAGAAAATTCAGATTTTAGCGTAAAGAGCAAGCTGTTGAGGAGAGACAACCCCCTTCATGTTCGCAATAATTTCTGTGCGTTTTAAGGTTTAATGTTGATTCTTGCTTTCAGTAGAAAAAATTTGTTTTTTTAATTTAATTTCTGATAGTTTTTTTGATAATCACAGAAAATCTGGTCCCACTTCCGTGGAGAAATACCTTAAATTCCGTTGAAAAATTACCCAGGACAATTACCCTTAACAACTCCACACGTAAATTTGAGACGGAAAAGAGAAAGCAAGAAATATAAAAAGAATCTTGTCTGGGAATTCTGGTAAATTCCCCCAGTGTATAATTTCCTCTGCCAAGTTCACCCCCTGGAAACTTCCCTCCCCAAGGAAAGTTCCTCCGTGAAAAAACCCCGAGCAGAAAATTTGTCTTCCAACCCTAAAATATATGCATGCTTCCCAATAAAAAAATACTATGCGTAATCAATGGGCAATTTTCATAGCTTAAAGACCTTTCTCCTGGGACTGTGGGGCCATGTTGTATTCAAAGGCATAGTTATTGGGCATTTTAACTATGATGAACAAAATGGCTATCTAAAAATTTTAGTCTGACGATTTTGGGGGAAAAGATGTGGGGGAGGGGGCCATGTTGCCCTCCAATATGTTTGTTCATCTAAAAAGGGCACTAGAACTGTTAATATCCGTTCAAATGAGCCTTTTCACGATATTCTAGGACCATGGGGCCAATACGATCACCCCCAGGGAAAAAAACAAATAAACACTCATCCGTGATCTTTCTTCTGGCAAAAAAAAAAATCCCATATTTCTACCGAAAGAAGCTTGAAACCTCTACAATAGGGTTCTCTGATACGCTGAATCTGATGGTGTGATTTTCATTAATATACTACGACATTTAGGGGGGGGGGATGTTTCCTCTTTTTTCGAAAATAAGGCAAATCCTCTCAGGCTCGTACCCTATGATGGGTAAATTAAACTTAATTAAATTTATACATTTGAAATGAGCATAATAAGCCAGTGGTTTTGATATCTCCATTGGTATTAAAATTCAGTTTTTCAGAATTTTAGTTACTATTGAGCCAGGTCACTCCTTACTTAGAGTTCGTTACCACGAACTGTTTGAAACTTCTTTGCTTATCATTTCTATTTTTAAAACACAAACTGCCTTCTCCTATTTTAACTGTCACTCCCCAAAGTCTTAGTTAAACTTTACACTTTTCTAGGAACTTTCTATGCTTAGGAAGCTTCAGAAACGAAACAGTTCCAAAACAGGAAAAACACACGATGCAGAACCGTGAAATTGTTCTTGTACTAAACCAAGCAATGTAATTTACCCACTTCATCAGGAGATTTCCATACATGTCCATTTATATATCACTGGAGGTTTATCTTCTTCAACTATGACATCGAGTGTGTATCTCATTAATCAAGCATGATAGCTTTCCCAATTGTGTATATATAATAAATATTTCGTGTATTTTTGTATAGAAGGCAGGCTATCCAATTTTCAGATTTTTTTTTTAATTTTCTTATGATCTATTTTGAGACTTGCATTAGGGTTCTGGTAAAATTTCCTCATTTAAATTAAGACACGAAAAACACTTCTTGGTCAGGAAGCAGGGTGAGAGAAAGCTGCTAGTGAGCACCATAGTTCGGTTTTTTTCTCTTTTTTTTTTGCTCTTCTGAATTTACCCTCTTCATCGTTTCTTTTTTCTTCTGTTTCTTGTTTTTTTTTCTGTGTGTATTGCTGATTTAACCAGTTGTAGCACAGTGGAATGATGCTCTGCTTGCCAATACGGAGCACCAGGGTTCGATCCCCGCTGCAGTAAGGTTGGACGACAAGCTTGCTACTTGTCCCTGTAAAAACATCCAGCAACTGAAACGTCGACTTGACGTCCTATGTGCCAGCAATGGCTCAGGAGGATCTTTATCCTTTTTATCCTTTTATTGCTGATTTAACTAAAGTTATTTAATTAGCTGAACCGTTGCACATAAGTCAGTTGACTTTATAAAAATGCTTGTTTCTTAGATTTATTCGTCACATTGGATATTCATGTTAAAATAAAGGTACTGGAAAGTTTGATATAAATAGAGGTAGTATGTACATTACTTGTAAGCAGTTTGTGCTTCTTTGGAACTAATAATTTATTAGCTTTCAAATAATTAGTGGTTAAGGGGGCAAAGAAATCCTTTTCTACATTCGTTCAGAATATGTTTTGCTCCTTTGGAAGTTGCGAAGAAATTTTCTTCAGACAGAGACGCGTTTCTAAGACCAAATGAGGACTTTTTAGTGCTAATGTTGATATTTTTAATGCGAGATGTCCCTTCTGATGCCCCCTTTTGGAAATTAGTTTCCTTTTTTTTGAAACATTAAATAATTTCTACTTAGCCATGCAATCATCTGATGAATAGTATATTCGTTATGACGATTTATCGTAGAGCGTTAGCAATCTCTCTGGCTTTATGCTTGCAGACATTTGAATAGTTCACATTGCAGGTCTGACTGTGCTGTCAATAAGTAATCAGTTGGCTCGTTTTTTGTGATCTTATTTTTCTGATCTTAGATTATTTTGCTCAGATTTTAGTTCGTTTCCTTACTCATACTGCTAAGGTCTTACAACTCAATAGTCTCAATCAAAAGTGCCTAAGTTAAAAATTTTCTGGCTTAAAAAAAGCTGAACAAAGCACTTTGATAATATTTCATTAAAATTGCTTTCTGACCAAACACGTAAGAATAGCAGAAATATGCAGGCGAGCAGGATTTTTTTTGGGGGATGGGGGTTAAAGTAACATCATTATTTGATAATTGAATGTGAAGTATCCACGAATTTGGGACTACAGGGGGTTTCATGACCCCAAGGTCCATCCCCAGCGAACATATCTAAACGGAAATACCAATAAATCTTCACTATTTAGCCAGGCTCTCCAATTCGTCTACGTGTCAAGTACGTAATGTTAGTTTTGTAGTAGAATTTTCCGAAATGTTTCATAGCTTCTCATGACCATACAGTTGTTTCTGCACTGATGAAACGGGGTTCAAGGCGATTTAAGTAAGGGCCTTATAACAGCTTAGACTAAGCGACTTTAGCGCTTCTCAGCAGAGAGTTTGTCAAATAATGAATCCGCCCAACAGCATCCGAACTCTGATTTTCCTACATTCTTAGCACAAGGTCCAAATAGAGGTACCAATTATTGGGGAGCGGGGAGGCATTAAGGGGGATAATTGTGAACTAGATTTATTTTCTCCTAGACTCTGATTAATTTCGTTTCTATATCTTCAATAAAATATGAAAATTCCCTACCCCCCCCCTCTGCTACGGGGTGCCAATTAGGGGGCAGTGGGGATATGTTACCCTTTAGATTTTATTGTATCCCACTGGATACTGAAAGATACCTTTTTTCGGTACTTTTATTGACAAAAATTAAAAAAAAAATACTCCTCACCTCTAGAGTTTAAAAACCCATGTTTTTTATCTTAAAAAAAAAAAAAATTAGAAAAACATCCCTTGAAAGTTTTGTAATTTGGCACCCTTGCCCCTCCTACATTTTTGGTGCATTGGCATCCCTGGCACAATAGTTTAAAAATCACTAGTCGTAACTTAGTGTTTTAATATTTAGCTCAGCAAGGAACGGATTTACTGACTGTGTTTTAGATCAGAAACAAGCTAAGACTTCGTTACAGACGGTCTTTACTCTAATTTTATTACGTTATCCAATTTATCAGTTATACACCCACCAAGAGTTTCGTCTATTTAGGCTTTTATGTTTCGAAGTTCTGGCAATATATTGATTTGACATTCGCTGCCTCATCTGAAAAGATATCTTTTTAGAAGTGAGTGATATATTCCATATGTAATCAAGCATTTCGTGGCAACGAACTCTAAATAAGGAGCGACCCGGCTCAATAGTAACCAAAACTCTAAAAAACGGAATTTTGATATCAAAATATATATAAAAAAGAATCTGAATGAATTATGCTGATTCTAAATCAATCAAATGAATTATGCTGATTCTAAACATATAAGTTTCATGAAGTTTAGTCATACCCAACAAAGAAATCCGTTTTCGTTTGAAATCCATATCATTCATAAGCATAGAAAATAATCCCGAAATAAGATTGGTAAAGTGTCGATAGTTAGCTTCAAATTGGTTCAGTGTTTTTAAAGTTATATATTAGGTAAGATTTAAATGTAGTTGAATATTTAGAATGTATGGGATTTATGAATGAATATAATTTTAGAAAATATAGAAATAATATAGGATTTTGTATGATTTAAAAAAATATATAGAGTTCAGATTTGAAATTTTTGAGACCTAGGTTATAGAGTTTAGGTTTGAAATCTTAGATTTGAACAGCTAGATTTGAAAAAAAAGTGTCGATTGGCGAAGACTTAACCATTCTGTTTGGTTTTAATGGACTTAATTCCACTTTTTGTGCGGTTCCTTCAGCGAATTCGAGCGAAAATAACATCTTGGCCTCCTGGTATTCTTACTGAATAAGGTTTTTTTTTGTAAAGATTTATTCTACAACAATCATGTGAAACTCTGTAGCTTGAAAAAATACATCTAGTAAGATTTTTTGGTAAAAATACTCTTGTTGCTACACTTAGTATACACAAATTGACACTTGAAGAAAACTTATAACCAATACTAAAAAAACTTAATCATAAACTCACAACTATAAAAATAAACTTATATAAACTAATAACTGTTACTTGCAGACATAAATTGCCTGTTTTGGCAGCTTCGAACAGCTTTGGAGCACCCCCTCCCCCAAATATCCCCCACAATCAATAGCGATAATTGACAAGCATAGTAACAACACTCCCTCCTTCAACGCGTTGAGAAACTTTGCTATGGCAAAGAACAAAAAGCGGAAGAAGATGGCCGGAACACATGTCGTCTTTAGTTTTTGCAATTTAATGCATCAACGTTCAAACTCCTTGAACGTTGTTTCCGTTTTTACTCCTTGATTCTACGAGCGTTAAATTTATTCCGGTTGTGATTCTACGACTTACTTTTACAGTAGGGTCTATAGAATTCAGCTAAATTCTGTATCTTTCAACTATATTTTCTTATCTAGGGCTATAATTAAAGAAATGTGAAGATGATTAGGCTACACCTCGCGACTGAAGAATGACTTTACCAATAATCCACTTGGGGCAAAGGTTCAAGGAATGAAGCTATGGACGGATTGGGGAGGAGGAGGAGCATGTGCAGTGGTGTTGGTTTCTGGCGGATTGATACTGCTGTAAGTTGCTAATAGTAGTAGCGTACTCTTTTTTGGAAATGAAATGATAAATAGAGAAGAGTTGCATGAGCCTGAGAAAATTACTTTACATTTTCCAATTCTTAGAACTTTGTTTCTACTAGGCAGGTATTAGTTTTCATACAAATAATCTGGACTTTTTTTCTATTCCCTGCATTTTGTAGCTTCTTTTTAGTGTAGTCATGGGTTTGTTGGGGGAAATGTAAACTCCTAAAGCCTATGGCATGGGGTATTTTTGCTCTTTCTTCTTTTTAAGAAACAAACTTAAAAAAAAAAAATTATATATATGTTAGTCCTAAATACAAGAAATTTTAAGTATTTATCTTTGCAATTATATATTTAGGATATATCCTGTATTGGTTAGGAGAGAAGCCCAAATTTTGGAATATACTAAATTTGGTATGTTTGACGTCATGTTTTATAAATATTTGTAATGTACGAGTATAAGTCTTACTTACTTAATTAAACCACCTCCCTTCAACCTGTTTGCTTTAACTTTTAAACATAAATACAAACCTTTATTCAATAAATATAAGACAGTATAAATTAGGAAAATACCAGAATATTTAAATTTCTGTCTTTTCTTCTTTTCTTCCTTTTTGTTCTTAACGATTTGATTCATGATTGCCACAGTTTCGTAATGTTCAAGGTCATAAAATTAATTTTTTCGTAATGTGAAACAGAAAAAGGCTTTCCGGGGCCGGGTGCATATATTTCATTAGTGCAGCAAAAATGTTCATACATTATAAAAGATAGAGTAGATTTGATTGCAACCTGGCTTTTTTAACAAACAATTTTGAATGACACTTTGTACTCATCCTCTCAAAATAAACTGTACCACCAAGGACAATGATGAATCACCAAACATTACAAAAAAAGTTAGCACCCTCCCCTAACAAGAAAAAAATCTTCAATATTTTGAGACTTTTGAACCACATTGCAAGACACTGGAATCTAATTGGCAAATCTCGGGCCATACTCTTAAGCATATTGCTGGAATGTATAAAGGAATGCTGCTGATAGGAAGAGTAATTAGGCAAATATCCTGTTAGGCTCTGACATTTCAATCTGTCTACAATCTTTAGGATATATCGCTTAGTTGTGACTAAATCCGTCATCAATCTGTCTTCATCAAAGGTTTGATAAGAGATTAGAAAACAAATTTCAAGACTCTTAAGAAAAAATTGAGGGAGGAGTAAAAAATATACTCTCCGTATTCAAAATTAGTGTTCTATTAATCTTTATCTTAATCTTTTTACTAATAATTATATATATATATATATATATATATATATATATATATATATATATATATATATATATATATATATATATATTATATATATATATATATATATATATATATATATATATATATATATATATATATATATATATATATATATGTATATATATATATATATATATATATAAATAAATAAATATATATATATATATATATATATATATATATATATATATATATATATATATATATATATATATATATATATATATATATATTATATATATATATATATATATATATATATATATATATATATATATATATATATATATATATATATATAATATATATATATATATATATATATATATATATATATAGATATATATATATATATATATATATATAATATATATATATATATATATATATATATATATATATATATATATATATGTATATATATATATTATATATATATATATATATATATATATATATATATATATATATATATATATATATATATATATATATATATATATATATATATATATATATATATATATATACATACATATATATATATATATATATATATATATATATATATATATATATATATTATATATATATATATATATATATATATATATATATATATATATATATATATATATATATATATATATATATATATATACATACATATATATATATATATATATATATATATATATATATATATATATATATATATATATATATATATATATATATATATATATATATATATATATATATATATATATATATAATATATATATATATATATATATATATATATATATATATATATATATATATATATATATATATATATATATATTATATATATATATATAATTATATAATAATTATATAATATATATATTAATTAGATATATATTTTGATAATTAGCTTAATCATTAAGATACATGGTCACTAAGATTCAGTAAAAAAAATTGTTTTTGTCAATGGATTGCAAGTAATTGTCAAGTGATCTATATATTTTTTTGTTGACATCGAACAGCTCATGGTAACCAACTGTAAGTAAGGAGTGAATCGGATCAATAGTAACCGAAACTCTAAAAAAGATTTTTATTTTTTATACCAATAGATACATTAAAAGAATTGAAGTTTTATGCTGGTTTCAAACATATAAGTGTAATCAAGTTTACTTTTACCCATCAAAATTAAGAGCCTAACAAAATTTGCCTTATTTTCGAAAAAAGGACGAAACACCCCCTAAATGTCATAGAATCTTAACACACCATCAGATTCAACGTATTTGAGAACCCTACTGCATTTTGAGAGGATGAGTACAAAGTGTCATTCAAAATTGTTTGTTAAAAAAGCCAGATTGCAATCAAATCTACTCTATTTTTTATAATGTATGAACATTTTTGCTGCACTAATGAAATATATGCACCCGGCCCCGGTAAGCTTTTTTCTGTTTTACATTATGAAAAAATTAATTTTATGACCTTGAACATTACGAAACTGTGGCAATCCTAATCACACCATCAGATTCAACGTATTTGAGAACCCTACTGCAGAGGTTTCAAGCTCCTATCTACAAAAATATGGAATTTTGTATTTTTTTTTTTTTTGCCAGAAGAAAGATCCAGGAAGCGTGTTTATTTTTTTTTCCGGGGGTGATCGTATCGGCCCAGTGGTCTTAAAATATCGCGAAAAGGCTCACTCAAAAGGAAATTAAGAGTTATAGTGCTCCATTAAGTAACCCAAAAATTGGAGGGCGCCCAAACGGGCGTGACTTGTTTGCCTCTCATTCCAGGCAATCTAACGGTCCTATGTCAATTTTAAATTATCGGTCAACATGCCTGAAACTCTAGGCAGGCATGCGTTTCCAAAAACTAACCTGACAAGTATATGTCCAATGAGAGAGTCATACATACTCCCGCCATTAACCCGTGCCGCAGCCATTTAAACATTTGCCTCTCAATTACTTGGACTATCTGTCTTGGCTTGTCTCTTTATACAATTAGCCACATCTTGATGCAACCTACTGCAAAATACTTGATAACTTCAATTCAATGCACAATAAATTGTGAATTTTGACAAAGTGGAATTTATTGTTTTCCTTTCTACTTTATATTTTGCCACTTTCTCCAAGAATTTTTATCTTTTCACGTCTGAAGGACCGAGTCAAAAATTTTATATTCTAGAAGTGTCCTATGAAATTTCCCCCGGTTTCAGAATACTTCTTTTTCTTGGAGCGGATTTGATTTGTCTCAGTGAAGTTCATCTCTTTCAGCTTCAGTTACCTGAAGGATACAGCAAACTACAAAATATTTCCTTTCCGTAAATTCAGTCTGGAATGCTACAAGAGTCAAACACTGATTTTAAAAAAAGTCAAAATTCTTCTCAGTTATTTCAAACATTTTATAGAGACATCTAAAATTAAACATCGTTTATTTATGTTTCCTTTACGTACCCAAGTAAAAATCATTAAATAAAACAAGAAAAATAAGAGAAACAGAGAGACTATTTGTAAAAAATCTTGTAACTAAAACACATTACGTTCTTTCTTTGTTTTTACCAGCCAAAAATTTCACACGTAAATTTCACAATTACAGTAGTACTTCTACTCTACTTTCTGTGACGTCCATAGGAAAATTAATGCAGGGAAATTAACATATGATTGTTGGTTGCGTTTGTTCGTTAGGTTGGTTATGTTCGTTGTTTTTGTTGGTTATGTTTGCGGTTTGTTGGTTATGTGGTTTGTTGGTTATGTTTGTTGGTTAAGTTTGTTGGTTATGTTTGTTGGTTATGATTGTTGTTTCTTGATTAGGTTAATTGGTTATGTTTTGTTGGATGTGACTGTTGGTTGTTTTTTGTTGGTTATGTTTGTTGGTTATGTTTGTTAATGATCATGTTTGTTGGTTATGTTTGTTGAATGTGATTGTTGGTTGTTGGTTATGTTTGTTGGTTATGTTTGATGGTTATGTGGTTTTATGGTTATGATTACTGGAGGTTGTTTGTTGGTTATGTTGGTTATGATTAATGTTTGTTGTTTATGTTGATGTTTGTTGGTTGTTGTTTGTTGGTTATGTTTGTAGTTTGTTGATTGTTGGTTATGTTTGTTGTTGGATGAAGGTTTGGATATGTTTGAAAATAAATGCTGTTACTGGCCAATGCTAACCCCTGTTTCAAGGCAAAATTCACAGGTGTTTCTCTCAAATACATTTCTAGAAGATTTTCCAGGAGTTTTTCCCTTATTGTTTTTCACCATGTTGGAATCACAAGATTCCCAGAATCCAGGTGTCCCCTTCAAAGATCCCTGTATATTCTAGGAATTGTATAAATACTAAAGGAAGGGATAATTCTTCACCAGTATTGATTTCATTCTCAAACGTCCTAGAGGTCTAATAAAAATAATGGATAATTCCTATCAAGAAGTAAGCCACTTCCTCTATTAAAACTTTTTCCTCCCTCCGGGTTTTTGCTAATCAAAAGTGAGCTTCTATACCCCCCCCCCCAAAAAAAAACCTCCACACATTTTTTATAGTCGTTTTAAAGCATAAAATAGCCTCTTTTTACTGTGTACAAACCCAACCCCCCTCTATTAGTTTGAAAACAATTGATCCTCTCAATAGAGGTTGTTCTTCTACTCAAAAAGGTGAGTTTTTTCCGTTTTTGTAATTTGAACACAATTCCCGTATTCTACCTAAAGGGTAAATTAACATACGTCAACTCTTTGAGTTTTTGCATTAATATGTTTCCTCATTTTGGTGTTAAGCCTTAATAGTGGCTAATAGCTCAAGCTGACTTAGTCATTTCCGTAAATAGGTATAAATGGTAAGTATTAGCATCGTCAGATGTGCATCCAGTCTGCTAAATCTTCTAAATTTGTGCTTAAGCATAGCAATGGTCACACAAAAAGATGCTTTTTTCTGGTCAAATTAACGACATATCTTTCTACAATAAATTTTGATTTACAAGGGGGATAGTGTTAGTTATGATTAATATTTTCACATAGAAACTTTAATTGCTCCCTTTTTAAGTGGCCGTTATCTATTCGAAACAGGAGGGTTGGGATCGTGCGTAAGTTAGTGTTATCGCCTATTATTTGATAAGTTCATTTCTAGCCCCTTAGTGTTGATGAAATGTCATTTCTGGGGGCTTTTGACAATGAGAAAACGCTTACTCTGGGCTGCTATTTTGAGGGTGGAATTTTAAAGGCATTTAAATGATCTTAGCTTCAATTTCTTGGATTTTATTGTCTCTTAGACAAATGATAAATTATTTTGCCACTGAGAAAACACCGGCCTTGGACAATGAAGTTCTATCCTACACCTAGATGATAAATAGCAATTTTAAAAAGATATCTAAGATATCGATGTATAAAGCTGAAGAGAGTTACTGGACAATGTTTAAATATTTATAGCAAGAAAAAAGATCCTGTTTTCTATGAGTATTGTAGAGGGTTTCTAGAAGAGGGTGAGTTAGACTCAAGAGGATCCCCCGAAACCATATATTTCCAATAAATAATATTTTTCTCTTCTTCTGTTGAAGCGTGCGCTATTTTATACTAAATCCTGTTTTCTTTTCTTGGGAGTCTCCAACTCCCCCTCTCAACAAAGGGCAAGAGCCAATGATAAAACCACTTTGAGACCATCAGTTGTACACTATGGGCGTCGGCCAAGACCTTCATGTCTTTCCAGGACTGCACCATCCAGAGCCCCCACTCAACCCAAAGCTCAATCTGCGCAAGACCGTGACGCCCCTGTGATACCTGCACAAGGCTTTGACGCTGCTCAAGGTCCCACCCGGCAAGCTGCACTGCTTGCACAAACGGCAGCCTCATCTATACATCCTCATGACGTCCTAGGGTCTTCAATAACTGTAAAGCCTGCGCAACCCGCCGCTCATCTTGTTACGAACCCATCCGATGCTTACGTTCCGTCTGCAGAATTCCGTGACGCTGCTTGCCTAGCTATGCAAGCCCCCCATCATGCGTCGGCAGAATCTGAAGAAGTGAGTATATTTATTGGCGCGATAACAAACTTAGCGTTCTGTCCTAGCTAGTGTATATTCTTTTTCTATTCCATTCTTTCAAACTAAATTCTTAGCCTACTAATGGAATTTTCCCGCCTTTTCAGGCTACGGAGAGACTTTTTTTTATCTTTACTTTTGTCTTTTTGTTAAAATATTGAAGGTCAAATTTATATATCCTCCTTCCCCCCGTAGTTTAATAGACTCAAACCACTTCAGAAATAACTAAAATAAGGCTGTTTGTTTCAACTTTATTAGGTTAATAGAGTTATTTTCTACATTTCAGAGACATTAAAAGTTTTTTCCGCTTTTCTAAGTTCTTATGTTCGCTACTTTTTGTCTTTTCAGGTTACATGTCCCCCTCCGCCCTTTGTTTAATAGACTGACCTCACAGGGATAATAAAACTTATTCACCTTTTCTACTCTTGCCAGCTTTTTACTCTTTTATACATTCTTTTATTTGCTACTCTTACCTTTCCAGGCTAGATGCTTTTCGACTTTTCAAACTTTAAAGTGTATACTCACTAGCTTTTGAAGGGAGTCGTCCGTGCTCCCCCTTATGGTATTACGTAAGGAGGGATATTAGTTATATGCTATTACACTTCAAAAGAAATAACTAAAACAAGGTTGTTTTTCAAACTCTGAAGTGTATACTCACTAGTTTTTGGGGGATATGACCCCCCCCTGTTAGTTCCATTGATACCTAAAATTTTGTCTCTTTTTCTAGGCCGAGATCAAGCTCTTCGTGGCAAAATCCATTGGAGGAGGACCCGCATCCCCAGAAGAAACCACCGACGAGTTAATGTCCTGGGCCGATGCATTTAATGCCAGATAGCCAGAGCCAAATCCCTTCTCGGTAAATAATTCATAACAATTTTTTAAATATATTCAAAAGGCTTTATCAGTATTGCGGGCATAGGGGCTTACAGTACCGGAGGTACCTCTCAATGCTTCATAATACAATGATACTCTTCAATGAGTAGTAAGGGTCTATGAGTTTAAGGGGGCATGGTACCCTTTCATGATAAAATGATGCGTTTTAGTGGCTTCTCTGCTCATTCTCTCTTTTTCACAGGGCCAACTTGTTCTAATGAGCTAATATGCTCTTATTATTCTTCTATGTTCAAAGAGCGACATCACAGGAAAATATAGTGCTGCTGTCACCTCAATTCCGCCACAGTTTACGGGGACCTGAACACGAGGGGGGTTTAAGTACGGGGGTGAGTCCGGCAAATTAGTTCCCTGACATTGGTTTAGACAGTTTAGCGCGGGATCTCGACCTCAGCAGTGACTTTTTAGATAATGTGCTAGAACAGTTACCATCAAGCGAGGTCAAGACAACACCTGCCATGGACAGTGATTTAGGGGAACAAAGTGGAGCTGGCGCGCCTCCAGTATTGCACAATTGCATTTATCTGATACCACTTTGCACAACATTCACGTGTATAGGGCTGAGTTTGGTGATCCTTTAAATTCCCTAGCAAGTGGTAGTATTCACACGTATATAGACAATGCTATAGACAACGCACACTCCTATTTCAGAATTATTCAGGTACTTCTCAAAAACCATATGTGGGAGGCGGGAGGACGGGGCTCTATAAAAGCTTCCATCGCGTTTAAATGATTTTTTAGTGCAAGTACGGGTGTGTTGCATCCGAATCATATGCAAACAAAGATGCAGACGCTTCACCCAGACTTGCATACTTTTGAGGGAGTGTTTTTGGATTCGGTAGGTGAAATTTTTGATAGGATGGAGTTGAACAATGTAAACGGGATCGGGTTATCGGGTATATTTATAGAAAAATTAGGACTTAATATTACTAAATTTAAAAAATAATTTGTTTCAAGAGGTGGGAGGGGGAGTGGGGTGCAAAATATAAATGCAATTTTAAGGGGTACTAAGGGTGTACAGCACTTTCGTTTCAACACGGGCTTAGAGTGTTTCAAATATTTTGTCCTTGTGGCAGGACATAAGCCGAGGCGAATCCGGGTGTTAGTAAGACAATGTTGAACGATTGGGTAGTTAATAGCGGTGGGGAGGGAGCAGAATTTCCTAAAGTAGATTTTGATGTTTTAAAGGGGCGCTAGCCTATTACACTCAAGGGGGATGATATTTTTGAAAGGGCAAATGACCATTTGAAAGGTGGGGTTACAGTTTTGCAGTTTGATGAAGAATACGAAGAAGGAGAACTTAGTGGTAAAAAGGGTGTAATATATTCCATAAGGGCACCGTCCATTGAATTAGTGAAAAACTGGGTATGGCTTCTTTACGAGCCTGCCAAAGATCCTGAATAAATTGGACATTTCTTTCCATTTCCGCTAATTAGCAGGGTTTTAAGTGAGGGTAAAAATTTTAATCAAGCGAATATCTGCTATTACTGTTTAATGTGTCTGTCTAGGCTCTATACAGAATTAAACTTAAAGAATCATTTGAGACACTGCAAGCGTCATGGGTGCCAGTCTTTGGAAATGGTTCCAGGGGACAATGCCATCTTGCGGTTCAAAAGCTTTCAGGAAACACAGTTGCAGAGCAACAAGGTATCATTGGACATTGAAGCTGGCTCACGGATGTGTCTGATCCGTCAGATTTGAATCGTGTGGAAAAACATGAAGCCATTGCAATATCTTTTACGCATGCGCGAAGAGATTCAAGTAATAGCATGCAATTGTTAGATTTTGTTGAGACTTTGGGTGGCGAGGATTGTATTGGTACAGCTATGGTTGCTCTTATTAGAACAGCAAATAAGGCAATTTCACGGTTGCGTCATAACACATTAATCCAATGAATATATCACCAGAAGATGAGTTAGCTATTAAAAATCAAGACATTTGTTGGGCTTGTAAGAAAAAATTAATGAGGTGGATGCGAAAGCCCGCATTTATGACATGAAATTTTATTAAGGAGAAGTAACTTTCGGGGGGTTGCACATAAATAGTGTAATGTAAATGTTAGACAGCAATACATTTTACCAGTTTACATGCACAATTCCAACTATTATTTGAAATTCATATTACCTGCGCTGGCACGATTGCAGAAAGGTGAAATTGTAGATGGCGCATGGATAGATGGTTCTTTTTCTTATAACAGCATACCAAAATTATCTGAAAAGTTGCTAGTCTTAGAATTTAAATGGCAAGCACTGGATAATGGTAAAACGTACTTGAAACAAATCCGTTTCCTTGATTCCCTTAGTTTTTTCCCTGAATCTTTAAATTAACTCATTCAAGTAAAGAAAAGCGATGATTTTAATAGTTTCCGCCTCCTTAAACCGCACTTTATAGATGGGTAACTGTATGATACATTAACGTGTAAAGGCATATACCCGTACGAGTACTACAGCTCTGCCTCGAAGCTAAGTGACGAAAAATTACCACCTATAGAAGAGTTTTATGATTCACTTCACGATCGTCAATGCACCACTGCCAATTATGAATTTGCCAAGAGGGTGTGGGCAAAAGGAGGGTTTAAAATGGGTGGGATTATTGTAAAATATACCTGGTAAATGATGTTTTGACGTTGTTGGATATTGTCTGTAAAAACACGGAAAAAATTCATGAAGAATTTGGGTTGGATATGGGTTATTATTTTTCTACTCCTCATCTGGTGATGGATTTAATTCTTAAAATCAGTGAAGCTGAAATAGGTCTGATCGCCGACGTAGATAAGCACCTGTTTGTAGAGAGATCCATGCGGGGAGAGTATGTTTTCCACGGGGATCGTATCCTTGAAACCGACCCGACTGGACAACGCACCGGTGAAAAGTCAAATGCCGTTTTCTTGGATATGAATTCCCTCTTTCCGTCAGCAATGTCTCACTTTTTTTGCCGTGTAGGAATTACCAATGGCTTGACAATCCGTCTGTTACAGATTTCCAAACATTCAAACTGTTGACGAGAATGGACAACAAGGATGGTTTTCGAAATTAACGGTGAACCTCTGGAACTTCATGACTCGATAAAAAACTTTGATTTCCCCTTTATAAACAGACCGGTGCCTTCGGACTCTTTGAGTCCCTACAATTTATCATTAGTAGAGATTAAAGGTATGCATTAGCCACCTTCAAAACAAAAGCTTATTGCCGACCTTGAGCCGAAACAGAATATTGTTGTACACCATGTTCTTTTGCGGTGGATGCTAACCAACGGTTTCAATGTCTCAAAGATTCATAGAGCCCTACAGTTTGATCAGAAACCCTATATGAAGACGTTTGTTGACACCTTTCTGAATAAACGGTCTCATGCAAAAACTTAGGTCGAAAAATAAATCTTTAAACTCATTTTGAATTCGGCCGTGGGTAAAATGTGTAAGAGTGTGCATAACAGGAGTCGTTGTGACGTAATAACCGACCCAGAAGAATATGCCCGAATCATTGCGGATCCAAACTTCACATCATTCACGATCATAGACTCCAATATGGTCCGTTTACATAGAAAGAAAAGAAATGTAGTATTAAGTAAAAACATTGCCGTTGGCAGTACCATTTTATGAATTTCGAAAAAATTCAAGTTGGAGTTTTATTGCAATGTGTGTAATCACCAATGGCCGGGGATGGGACAATTTCAGGTGTATTATGGAGACACCGATTCACTCCTGTTGGAATTTCAAATAGATAATCTGTTGCACGATTTTGAAAACAGAAAGTTCATTAGCTCTCGAATGCATTATACTAACTGGGATGAGTCCCTCTATCAGGAGCTAGTGAAACACCAGGCCCCAAATCAATTGCTCAAATTAAAATCAGAGACGGGGAGCGACTTGATATCCCATGGTGTATTTCCTGGTCCAGAGGTGTAAAGCGTGGAAACGCACAACGATACTACAAAAAAGTCTGCAAGGGGTGCCCTCGCACTATGTAAAAGAAAATTTCACCATGAGTATTTATAAGAATTGTATAGAGAATAATTTAGTTCCAAGAGCGAGTGTCATGGCCATACGCTCTTTAAAATATTAAAACTATACAGTTCGGGTTAAAAAAAATTGCCATGTCCAACATATCGAACAAAGTCTTTGTACTCAAAGGTGGTTTGAAGGTACTTGGCCACTACCTTACTTCAGATCGAGTTGCTTGTGTAAATTATAGAAAACAGCTTGGTCTGGAGAAAGCATTATAGTTGAGGAAGGGGAGGGGGCTGTCTGTGGGGGTAGGATTGCGGTTTTTCTGTCGCCAGCTCAGCACTGCCTTTTTTATCTAGTCATTTTTTCTCATTGTTTTATATTTATAATTAATTTTTTGATGCACAGAGCGGTAATTTTTAAATGTTTATTAAGTGTTTATTTATTGATAGCCCTCCCGCGGGGACCTTCCTTCTGCTGGCCGCTACGGAGACCTTCGTCCGATGTTCAATGGGGGGGAGGCGGCCCGGGGGGCCCACCCGGCCGCGACCCCCTCCCAGTGCTTATTTAAATGTTCATGTGTTTTAAAATGTTCAATTGTAAATATATTCAAGTGTTTATTTTTAAATTGTGTAGTGCATTCGTGAATTACATTCACCATGTATTCTATTTCCTTTGAGTCTTTATCAACAGATTGAGGCTTGGTTGGTTATTTGAGTTTGGCATTGGAGGAGTATGTGTCAATCTACAACACCATTCAGATCATTTCTTTGCGTACCGTCCATGTCTGGCAAAACAACACTATTAACGAAAATAATTAAAAACCGCGATAAAATGTTTCTAGAGAATCCGAAAAATATCTATTATTGCTATGGTGTTTGGCAAGAGTCTTATGACAAAATAAAGAAGATTGATCCAAGCATAAAATTCATACAAGGACTTGACGTGTTTACTAGTAATGCGCCAAAATCATGGTTGATTTTTGACGATTTAGCTGATCTATTGAAGAATGGTGGCAGGAAATGTTACAATTATTGACGGTCCGGTCCCATCACGAAAAAATTGTTGTAACGGTTGTGCTCGATAATCTTTTATCAGAGTAAATGTATGAGAACACTTGATTTGAATTGTACGTACTGTATCATCCATAGAGTTGTTCGCGAGACAAGTTCTCTTATAAATCTAAAAAACAAATCTACCCTGCAGAGCCCAAATTTTTACTTTTGGTGTACTACCAAGCAACTAATAAACCTTAGGGTCACATTTTATTGGACCTGAATCAAAAAACGCCAGAAGGGTTGCGTGTAGTGATTGATATTTTCGATAATGAAGTTACTGTATATCTACCGGTGAATAGTAAAAATGGTCATTAGTCGCTATCATGACGTTGAAAAAGCTAAATGAACACAGACATTTATTTTCCGTACTAGCCAATTCAAAACCACGGCTTCAGAAAGCAGAACTGAAACATGGCGTTGACAAGGAATCTATTAATCTCTAGTTGGAACTTTATTTAAATTTAACAGAAGGTAATGTTCAACTATCAGATATTGTGTGAGAACATACAAAGCAACATCCGTCACTTGTACGTGCTCTGGCTTGTAAAAAGAAAGCAAATTGTAAAAGAAAACATCTTGTTCAAGCGGGTGGTAATTTCTTTTCATTGTTACTACCGATAATAGCCTGACTTGATAACACTATTCTCTGGAAATGGCTAAACCCTATAAATTGACGCGAATTGAACCTGCTCTTTCACCATAAGAGCATTTGGAAGATAGTCTTGATAAATTTATTAACAATGAAACAGTTGCCGATGAGGAAAAAATTATTTTACTTCAAAATGCCCTTCGGCGTGTCAACAAACATAAGCCATATCGTAAAAAAACACTTAAAGTCAATGTCATTGATCAACCTTCTGAAAATAGTGAAAGTTTTGAATCTTTCAAAAAAGAAAATTTATTAACAAGTATTGTAGACTTCATGCCTCATTCCTATCGGGAACAAAGTAAAAGACTCTTGACATATCTCGCTGAAAATGAACAAATTGTTGATAAAAAGGATGAAGTTATAATCCAGGGCAATAGTTACATTTTAATTGATTTGTTATGTGATTTGATTACAAATCGTGAAAGAGTCGATTGCATTGATAGTCATATATATATAATATTTTAAAGTCGTCAAATTTTCCTAAAAGTTTTATTAGCAATAAGCAAATTCTAAATACATTAAAAGAACATAGTCCATCAACAACATTAAAGGTAGAAGATGATGATTTTAAATCTTTCTTGGCAAATACTAGTACACCTAGCAGAAACAATCATTCGATGACACAGGTAGCTAGACAAAAGGGAAGACGTATTGACTCATCCGGTAGCATGCAATAGAGTAGCGGACGTTTCACAACTCGTTTACGTTCAAAATGGATCAAGTTTTGAAAGGTGTTTATGAAAATATTGGAGAGCCAGGAAGTTTAATTTCTCCCACTACATTTGCTAAGGTTACTGGAATTAAAAAGAATCTAACAAAAGAGTATTTACAAAAGAAACCCAGACATACTCTTCATCAAAATCATAGGACTAGAGGGCGTAACTATCGAAAAAATAAATTTTTTTACCTTCTGCGTATATTGTAAGAAGATCTTTTGACTCTTTACGTGATTCAAAGACGTCACAATAGCCCATAAAGGTATATTTTACCTACAATAAGTGTTTTTAGTCACTATGCATATGCAGTTCCACTGCAGTCAAAGAGAGTCAATGGAGTTGCTAAAGCCCTTGAATCCATCTTTGAACATGATTCGTATAAAAAATTCAAACAGTCGTGGAAGTCAATTTTTTAATCAACAAGTGAAAAGGGATCTATTGAAATATAATACAATATTCTATCAGGGTCATAGTCCTATAAAGGCAGCATTGGCTGAACGTTTAATTAGAACTATTCACCTTTTAAATTCAAGATACAGTGAATTGAAAAATACGGCTGCTTTTATTCAAGTTTTAGATAAAATTATGATGATTAATAATCAACGTCGTCATTGATCCTTGCTCAATGCTAGCCCTATTAAAGTTTATCATAGTTACAATACACATTTCCTTAAACAATATTGTAATATAAAGGCAAGAAAGAAAAAATTTAATGTTGGTGATACTATGGTGATGGTGATACTGTGGTGTTGGTGATATTGCTGGTGATCAATTTTACAAGAAATATTTTTGAAAAGGGGAATTCCTTGTGGTCCACTGAACTTTTATAGTGTCAAAAGTCTTGAACACTTAATCTATAACGTATTGGCTTCATGATATGAAAGATGAAGAGATCCTTGGTGTTTTCTTATGACTATGAATTGCGAAAAGTTAGAAAAAGTAAAATCTATCAAATTGAACAGGTATTAAAGACAAGTACTCGCAAGGGTAAGCAACAGTTGCTTCTTCACTGGCTAGGATAAAACTCTGATTTTGATACGTGGATTCCCGCTGATGACCTTCACAATGTCTGAAAGGTTTTATGTGACATTCATGTCCAATGTTTCCGATCCTCTTTATGAAGATTGGAATAAAACAAGCAATTTTTGGACAAAACTCACCCCTGCCATTGAATTTGAGGGAACGTATGAAGTTGTTCTCTTAGATTGTATTCTTAAAAATACATATGATATCCTAAGAAAGGATCGAATATATGATATAAAAAGTAGACCACTTGATTGGCCAATTATTATCGATCAACATGTAATTGAAAACAAGAATTCATTTGAATATCCCTTTGTCACATTATCATATAAAGATTTTGGGACTATGAACGAATTGTGTCATGCTATCAACAACAATTTTATATCATAAAAATGGTGCCTTTAAATTCAATTATTCAAAGGAAGAGGATAAAATCTAAATTATTACACCCATTGAGAATGAAAAGGTTCTTCTCAATGATAATCTAAGAGAAGTTCTTTGTTTTAAACATAATATCATCCATGGTAAAAGTGCAAGAAGCGCTAGTGGCAGGAATCGTATCATTTTCACAGAGTATCTACCCGGTTTCTTCTCGGACGATTGTATATTTCTTTACGCTTCCTATGTCAAGTGGTCAAGAGGTGGTAATACCTATGTCCCCCTCCTACGTGTTCTTGAACGAAAAACATCTAATGACCACATTCATCACTACAATATACTGCACCTTCAATACGTTCCAGTCAACACTTCGTATTTGGAGCTCTGTCAGGTAACACTAAGAAGTGAATTGTGTGATCCTCTAGCAATAACAGAAGGTTTGGATGTAATTACATGTCATTTCGACCCATTCAGTGAAATGGCTAATAGAACTCATTTTGCATATCCTGATATTGATTTTTATGTTGTTACTCTTGGACACCGGCAGGTGGGCCATGGAATGGACTATTATAGGGGTCGTTGGACAATGTCCGTTTACGGACTCGGCAGTTGGTTTGCTAAGCTGTTTCGTTCTGCAATCCCCTTGGCTAAAAATATATTGCACTGGTTGCAGCGGATTTTGCGTCCTCTACATTAAATGATTGGGACTCTGGGAAGGATATTCAAGAAAGTGCTTCGCAAAATCTCAGGTCGAGCGTGCGATCTCTTGGAGAGCAATTGAAACAACGCGAAAAAGGTATAAAAAGGGTGCGAAAGACCCCATCACTCATCAGTCTCAAGTCAGCCCGGAAGCGTAAAGCATCAAAGAAGAAGAAAATAAAAAGATCCAAATAGGATTTCTTTTCCTAGAAAACGTGGCATTCTACCACATAAAGACTCTCACCCTTCAGTCATGTCATCTCTAAATCTTTTCAATGCAGGAAATGTTGATGTCACTGTAAAACATGGATACTATGAACAATTGTACCCGCAAAAACCGCTCTCTGAAAATTTTCATTTGATCTTAATCTTTCCGATGAAGATTACTTCATAGATTTGAATTCGACATTTACAGATTTAAATATCATTGTTAAAAAGTCTAACAATGAAAAACCAGTTGCAGCCGAGGGGTTATCCTACGAAAATTGCGTACTACACAATTTATTTCGACAAATAAGTGTCTACATAAATGGAACATTGGTGAGCACGAGCAATAACCTTTCAAATTATACAAGCTAAATACAATTCATGTTGATAACTCCAATCTCTTATAAGCTGTTGAGGGAAAAAGCAATGGGTTATGAATACAAAACAAATACTGACGTCATTAATATTCTTAGAGATGTGACAACTAAAGATTTATATTTAATTGGGAAACTAAATCATGAAATATTTAATATACCTTAGTGTCTTCCTCCTAATGTAAAGATTGATATAAAACTACCACTCACACCATCCAATTATATTATGCGTAAAGCACTAGACGCTGCACCCGATGTAGCAGCTTCTCTCACGTCTGCAATACTCCGTGTGCGAAAACAAAAAGTTATAAGTTCTGTTGCTTTGGCAATTGAAAAATTAAGAGCTGCTTGAAATGATATCAAATTGCTCGTGCCTGATACAATCACGAATCAGCACCATATTGCATAAACTTACGCGTACCTATACCGATTTGTCATTTATCAATGGCGAAATTCCTTCAAAATTGGCATTGGCTTTTGTAAAAAGTGCTAGCGTTGTTGGGTCATGGACATATTCCCCGCATAAATTTGAACTGTTTGAACTTTCTTCGCTTGTATGTAATGTAAATGGAATTCCACTCTGTAATTCATCCTTTGATAAATCCTACAGGACCCTGTATGAATTGACAATGCAATCCCTAGGTCAAGATTCTAAATTATTCGAAAATGGTATAAGTGAAGAAATGTTTGCGAAAACTCATGGCATCATCGTGTTGGATTTGTCCGGTACTCAAGTATTGTCCGAACGGGTATTGTGCGGTTAGAGTGTACCTTTGACAAACCATTGGAGGAAAGTTTTGCATTAATCTCGGTAAATCAATTTGAAACCTAATGGGAAATCACCCCTGACGGCAATATATTATTAAACCTGGGGCCATGAACGTGAATCAAATATTCAGTGTATTCAATATTGACCCCTATATGTCCAAACATAAATTCCATTGCATACCTTCAGATTTTCTGGAACATATTCAACATGTTGACAATACCATTATTGTTAATAGCAGTCCATCAACGGTAAAGACGGGACATTGGTCATGTATATTTCAAACAAGAAGCTATATAGAATTTTTAGACCCGGTTGGCTTACCTTATACATTCTACACACCTCACATTAAAGATTTTCTTGAGCAGAGTGGAAAATCTCTTATCGGAAATCGGAAGCGGGTACAAGATCTATCAACGAGAAACTGTGATTTTCATGCCCAATTCTATTTTGTTTTTCGAAGTCCTGGGCATAGTTACATTGAATTCTTCAAGATTTATGGTGACAATCATCGATTGAACGACTTTCTAGTGGAAAATTCTCTTTTCTACCTCTATACTATAAATTTTGGTTCCCTAAAAGTGAAATGCTTTAAAAATGTATGTAAATTTGTTTAATAATAAAATTTGTATATTTACAACAAATTGTGTCCTTTTTAGATTTCTTCTTCTACGTATAGGTAATCATCAGAAACGATAAGTGGTAACAGCTCATCTGAATTCAACTTGTATTCATCTTGACGTGCAAAGTCAGGGTCACATTTTCTACAATATATTGTAACTTCATTTTTTAAAATCTCTTTGTAAAGTCAATAATGCTACTCTGATACTACTCTGATTCATAAAATTCACGTGTTTCAATTTGCTTATTTGAAGCAATGTCACATACAAAATTCTCATATGAAGAAATCACTTTCTGTAACAGCCAAATAAAAGTCTGTAGGTTTATAATCTAAGTATCCAGTATCTTCACAGCGATGTCGTAAAAACCAGACTCTTTTATCATTCCAGTAATTAAAGTGTAGACCAGGTTCTTCTTCCCAAACGAATTTAAAGCCACGACGATACCAGTCTCAACCCACGCTTAGGTTTTTTCGCAATCATGCCAGGGTAAGTATTTTCCCATTGATCATACTTATCATAGTGACAATTATAACATAAAAATCCTCTAGTATGAGAGTCACAAACCTCTTCAAGACATGAATTACTGTCTTTAATTTGTGCTGCATATCCTCTATGCAATTTACACGGATTGCATAATTTACACTTTTCATTATAGTCATCAGCAAGAGTACAATTCTCATAGGATGACCAACTGCCCAAAGTATATAAGCAGAGTAGGCATGTGTATAACATTTTTCGATGCTGACTGTCTCACTTCCAAAACGAAACTGACTCGGGATAAAAAAAAATGTATCCTAGGAGCAGCACAAAACATGTTTAGACATGATTTCGTGCAAAATGGCAGTCTAAGTAGTGGTTAAGAGCAAAACCACAATATCATTTTGTTTTGTCTCAATTAATATATCTATATTGAGTAAAAGGTTGGGGACCACGATGACAAATTTTCATACAATAGTCTAAAGTTAGGAAATCGGTTCCCATTATGTCGTTAAGCATTTCTGGAGAAATATTTTTCTTTGAAGAGATAATTCCAGAAACTTACCATCTAAAATTAACCATTTTTCCAATTTTACTAAATTACGTAAGATTTTCTGATTCTCAAATATATCCATGTTAATACTCTCACTACCAAATACAGACTAACTGTTTTCTATGAATTGTTTTCTTCAATATATTTGGCCAGCGCATTCGATCCATCTTGTAGTCTCTGTGTATGCACTTTTTTAACCTTAGCCGTAAAGCATAATTGTTCTTCCGACTTGAATTTGCTTAATATTATAAAATATCCAGCATAGATCTTGTCCCATTATAGGGTTAGCCGGCATCCACTTGTAATTTCCACCACCACTTTAATCCCTCTAAGCCCCGTATAATCAACACTTTCAATATTCAATAATGTATAAGCATCCATTTCAATGTTCACTGCCCCACTTCCAGTAAGAAACTGACTCTCTATCAATAAAATGGCTTCTAGCACCTGGAGTTTCGGCTAGACATGTATATGAGAACAGCTGGGAATTTTCCCTAGAAACAGAGGGTGGCATTTGCTAGTAATATCATTTATTTTCAAATATATCCAAACCTTCATCCAAAAACAAACATAACCAACAATCAACAAACAAAAAATATAACCAACAAACAACAACTAGCAAGCACCAAATATAACAAACAAACATAACCAACAAACATTAATCATAACCAACATAACCAACAAACACAATCATAACGAACATAACAAGCAAACTACATCCGGCAAGCATAACCATCTAACCATATAACCATCAAAGAAAACCAGCAAATATAACCAACAACCAATAATCACATCCAACAAACATAACCAAAAAACATAACAATCAACAAACATAACCAACAAACATAACCAACAAACAACAACCAACAATCACATCCAACAAAACATAACCTACAAACATAATCAAGAAACAACAATCATAACCAACAAACATAACCAACAAACATAACCAACAAACATATCCAACACACAAGAGCCAAAAATTACATCCAATAAAACATAACCAACAAACATAACCAACAAACCACATAACCATCAACCAACAAACAACAAACATAACCTACAAAACCAACAAACATAACCAACATAACAAACAAACATAACCAACAATTACATGTTAATTTCCATGTGTTAATTTCCCTATGGACGTCACAGAAAGCAGAGTAGGGATACTACTAATTACCAAGATTTTAAAAACGCATGTTTAGTTGTCTCTACAGAAATGAGAAATGATCTGATTGGGCTATGAAATAAAGTACAATTTTACCATGGAACTGTAAAGTTTGGGGTATTCCCTCAGAAAATACCGTCTTACCCGTCCCCAGCGGGGGGAGGTGATCAAGCCTCAACCATTAAAAGACAATGGGTAGCATGGTAGGCCGATTTCGTATCTACTCAATATGTTGCTAAAACTACTTTAATTAACAAATAAACAATATACAATACTAATGCACACTCGCGAACAGTCTTGCTCTTCCTTGTTGGTACGTCCTTTTGAGCTTATGGAGAATGCAAGCTATTTTCGACTTGCACCAGGCAGGTACATTTGATTTGGAGGTGGCTGCTACACTATCTGAGCTTACCGCATATGGTTAGATAGTGGAGATTTACTCGAACTCGCCAACGGCAGTTGGTGTTGAGGTTATTGTTAAAATCTCCCAGCTCACCGTCTATGATAGGGTAGTGGCGGTTTCTCTAACTCTCTAACGGCAGTCGTCTAACCACTCTAGTCACAGTCAGTTCCAAAGCTGATCTGTCAAGGAGTTGTGTCTTTTGCCTCCTCTCCTCTTCCAAGTCCCAAATTAAGGCATTCCAGTTCCACGACCCCCCAAAGTGGCCCCTCATTGGCTGTCAGGTCGTGGTCATAGTCTATTTCTACCTGGAAGAGAAAGGAAGGCAGATACAGGCAAAATACAACCTTAAAGCAATAAGACACTAAATAGCAAAAACACAATCATTTCTAAGTTGTCTAGGCCTAGCAACAATCTTTATATTCGCAACAAACTTTACAGAACTATAAGAACTAATCTGTTTTTCTCTTTGCTCAGAGTGTATTTACCAATGAGTGAGATATGTTATGATAAAATATTAACCATAGTAACAGAAAAATTAGTAAAAATTAGCAATTCAATAACGGGTGTTGGTGAGGATCAGGAAGAAGATGGTTTTCAATAACAGTTCAAAGGAGAATTAAGATATATAGGAGTGTAGTCACCATTCCGGATGGCTTACTCACTTTCATGCCATGTCTAGCATATCTAGTCCAGGTAACTGGTTCTCTAGAGCAGTAGTTCTCAAACTTATTTAGACACTGTACCCTTCATACCCACAAAACATTTTAGGTACCCCTTCTCAGTTGCCGGTACTAAGTAAAATATAGCGAGAATATAAATAGAACTGCCAATCCTAGAGTTAAAGGGTTGTTTTTTTTTGTTGACCGGCCGCGTACCCCCTAAAAAATTTTGTGTACCCCCAAGGGGTACGTGTAACACAGTATGAGAACCAATGCTCTAGAGTATCATCAAACAATTCGTGGTAATGAATTGTTATTAAGGAGTGACTCGGCCCAATGGTAACTAAAACTCTAAAAAGGAAATATCATTACAATTGATAATGAAAAGAAACGATTTTTTTCTGAATCAAAATAAATAAATTCCATTAAGCTTAATGTTACTCATCAAAAGATACAAGTCTGAGAAAATTTGCTTATTTTCAAAAGGGGGGAATACCCCCTGAAGTAAAGCAAGCTTAATGAAAATCACACCAACAGACTCAGTATATCAGAAAACCACAATATTTTCACGCTCCTATCTATAACAATGTGGTATTTTGTATTTCTGGCGAAAAGAAATATCATGGATGTTCATTTATTTGTTTTCATTTATTTTATTTTTTTATTTTTTTTAGAGGGATCGAATCAGACCAGTGGCTCTACAAGAACAAAGGAGGACGTATTCTAACGGAAGTTACAAGTTTAGTGCCCTTTTTAAGTGACTAAAAATATTAGTGGGTAGCTAGCCCCCCTCCCATGCCCTCTTTTCTCCAAAACATCTTATCAAAACTATAAGATAGGCATTCAATTCAGAATATTTGAAAGGTCCAATAGCTATGTCTCTGGGCATGACCTGAACTTTTTTGGGCTGCCCCTTCCTCATCCCTATGCTGAGGTTTGTTTTTTCAACCCTGTTCCATAAGAACGACTCCTACAGCAGAAAGACCGTTGAATTTGAATGAGTCTTATTTTTAAAGAACTACATAGACTTGAGCCTTAAGATTGAAGGGTAAGGGAAGGTCATCCTCCCCCTCAAGAATGATTTCTGTTCGCTTAAAGTATTAGTGTTGCTCCTTACTTTCATTTAAAAAAAGTTTTTAATTCTGACCGTTTTTAAACAATGTCGAGAAATCCCCTCTGACGCCCGTGCCAAATTTCTCCTCAAAAATTTTCCCCGGAAGATTTCCTCCCCACAGAAAATTCATGGAAATTTCCCCAAAAAGTTTCATGTCATCCCCAGAGGCATAGTTATGAAAACTTTTGACTATGCTCAATCAAGTTGGTATTTCAAAATGGTTATCCAGCATAGTAGTATACCCGTAGGCACTTTAAGCGCACACATAGCCGATTAACATGAGATTTTAAACGCTCAGATAGGGGGTGTATAATTGGAGCTCCCAGTCCCTCGCATCTGTACAATGCGGTCCCAGGTGTCCCAATATTTCCCCTACCAACCCAAATTTGTCACGATTCGTAGCTAGTTTTCGCTTTTCTTGTATTATTCCCCCTTCGTCCCGCTATAAATAGAAAGTAAGGACGGCACACACCTTGTGTAATAACGGCGAACACCTTACGCAATAGCAGTGTACCTTACGGCATGAGAGCGCATGCATCACTGTCTCATAACACTTTTTTGACATTTCATTTTTCGTCGAAACGTTCAAGGCATTTTTCTTTCTTTTAACTTAATGACGGCGCAATCTTTTTGTAAGGACGGCGCACATCTTACGTAGTGACAGCATGTATCTTACGTAATGACAGCGCACACATGACTGTCACATAATACTTTTACTCGTCGCATATCTCCTACTTTTATTTTTGCAGATTCATTCCACTTATTATTTAAATTTATTTCACTTCTCCGATTTCTCCCAGAACAAGGAAACAAATTTCTGGTTATGTCATGTCGTCTTTGTGGCGAGAAATGAGTTTCAAAAGATTGTTACATTATACCGCCAGAAATTTTATTTACTGCTACATTCTCTTCGTAACCTCTGTTACAATCTCTTAGGGTAGAGGGAGGGGTATTTGCCGGGTATCCAAGCCTTTCGTTCGCTACGTCTAGTTATACCTTATTCGACCTTAAAAAATTTGGGCTTATGATGGCTTCATACGGAAAATTGTTGCATATTATAAAGTTTTTCGGAAAAATTCGATTATCCCTTTTTACGTCTAGGCAAATTGAACCTCTTGCGTCCAATTTATGCCCTGTTACGCTAGTTAAATTGGGATTATTAACATTCTTCCGTCGCCTAATATGCGGAGGCAACTTATTAAATACGTATGAGTTTATGATATTAACTGTTGCACTAGAGTCAATTAGTGCCTTAAAGTAAACATTTGCCAAAACAAAAATAATTAAATATAGGAAATTTATTATTACTATCACTAAAGGACGGTACTACTATTGGGTTGGACCTATAAAATATTCTAGGCCCCTTATGGGTCCAATTTATTCTTCTGAGGGGCCTGACACGTTTCTCTGCAGATTTATTTCATACGTCGGTGTCTGCAATAGAGATTCAGATGTGCCCATGGAATCTCTAGCCAAATGATTTACATTTGTTTGCCAATTTTGCCATGCACTATTATTGTAGTTTGGATTTCTTGCAACAGTGCTGGGTGCTGGCGTCGACTGCAAATGCCGTCGGCTTGAAATATTTGCATTTCCCGTCAGCAAATTTTTGGGATTTCTATATACCACTCTTGCACTATATTGGCTTTGACGAGTATTTGGGTTTTCCAATCGATAATTATTTTGTCTATTGGGGGGAGGGTTATACAAATTCGGTTGGTACGCATTGTGAGGTACTGGTGGACGCAATATTCCCTGGCTATAGCCTTGTGCACCACTGGCGCTAAAATTTGCTCTCCCGAACAAATGGTTACCATAATTTTGTGTATTACCGACGGCATTCCCTGGTACCGTTATATCTCTGGTCCTGGAACGGCACTCTCTCACGATATGCCCAGATCGATTGCAGTTATAGCATCTTACAATCGTGGAACTATTTCCATAATTGATTGGTTTAATGGGCTGAAAAAGTACCGTTTTCTGCCTAGTGGGTTCTTGCGTTCTATTTCTTTGTGGCACTGGGGAATTATCCCTTGAAAAGAAATTTGGAGAAGCCTGGCCTTCAAGGGAGGCTAGTCTTGCGGTCGATTCGCCTAGGCTATTTGTATTTGTTTTACTGTGGTTTGCCACAATCGTGTCAATTTCGATCATTCGTCCCACCTCCTGAACTGCAAGATCCAATGTTAGAATATTTTTGGATATTACCATTCTATATAACTTTTGGGGAAAGCCCTTGCAAAAAGGCGTGTAGTATGATTTTTTCATACAATTCTCCTGAATCTTTTCCAAATTTTGCTTCTACTGAAATTCGTGTATTGTGTAAATATTCTCTCACATTCTGTGTATGGTCAAAGCAAACCGTTCCGTGTTTTAATTTATTTGTTGAACTAAATTCGATAAATCTATCTTTGAATGCCGTTAACAATCTGTCTATTGTATTTATTGGCAAATTGTCATCATCCCCTATGGTATTTTAAATTTGCTTTAGGAAGGTTAAAGCCTGCCCTCTTAGTCTTACGAGGAGCATACTTACTAACGTTTTTGGCTCTGTTTTTGTTAATTCTACAAATTGGGCCAATTGGATATCAAATTCGTCGACATCTGATTGTCTATCCTATTGCGGATGAGATTTTGTCATTTCTACATTTTTCGCGACAAACTTTTGCACAATTAATATTTCGATTAATTCTTCTGACATGTTTGCGTTTGAAATATTTAAACCAAGTTCACAAAATTATACACTCACAATACTTTTTCACTTAACCTATTTGGGGGAGACTGCTATCTCCTATGAGATATTCTAAAAGGGTTTCCTATTATAGCTTAGCGGTTATAGGCCTATACATTTTTTCTTATAAGTCTGTATCTATCCAATGATTTAAATTTAAATTAAGAAGTTTGTAGCATAACTATTTCGCATGTTTTTCTCCAAGTTTTCCGACCACGCCCCTTGTATTGGGGGAATTTTGTGTGGTTGTCGGGCCTTTACCACATATGACCGTGCCACTTGTGCTATTAAGGATTTAAGCTGTATTATTAAGGATCGCACCAACTGCACCGTTATGGAATTGCTCCATTTGTACTGCTAAGGTTTTACCTTAAGTCGCTAAGTTGTTATAAACTTGTGCCGCTAAAGGCTGCACCATTTGTAATGGGGGAGAAGGTTGAGTATAACGGAGGGGTAGAAAAATGACCGTGCCACTCCCTATGTGAGAAAATAAAATAGATTAAATAATAGGTTAGAATTGCCTTGTGGGGAATTAATTAGGCTGGGGAGCCGTCAATCCAGGAGCGTAAACATACTTCATAATATTATCAGATTCCTCGGGAACGTTTCTAATGGAGACATTTGATCTAGTTATCTAATTTGCGGTGAGATACAGGCATATAATAATAATAAGCACAAATAGAAAAGTAATGGGTTTATTGAGACTTACATTTTCAGGTATAAAGCAACGTACATATATAAGTAATATTTGGGCTCAAACGCACATACAATCAGAATGACAATTTTCAGAGTGTATCGCAGAATGGTAGGAACATAATGTCTGTCTAATAATAATGCTCAAAATAATAATGACGTGAAAAAAACTTTTCATCACTATATATCATAAGTCTTTATTCTGTGCCGTGAGAGCTATTTCAAGATTGGCCCAACTCCTGTGGAGGGCCCGCTACTTTGTCATTATGTTTACAAACTAAAATCATTATGCTAACTGACCGTCCAATAATTTATTTTTAATATTTTGATGATTAGACATTCATATTCCTATGATAACTTGAAACTTGCTGTGAAACTTTGTATAGAAA
The DNA here is from genome assembly GCA_027921565.1 of Artemia sinica. Taxonomy (NCBI): domain Eukaryota; kingdom Metazoa; phylum Arthropoda; class Branchiopoda; order Anostraca; family Artemiidae; genus Artemia; species Artemia sinica. The sequence continues at coordinate 41,006,349 of CM051272.1, read as the reverse complement.
TTGTCTCGTGATTTTTTATTGCCAAGTATTTTCACGAAACTCAAAACCGTCTTCCATGATTAAAGCCGTAATTCGACCGGTAGCTTTTCCACACTTCACATCTGTAAAACAAAACGTCTGGAATGCTGCGAGGCATTCATATCGGAAGTATCCTTAGAAGGAACGAATTTTCTTTTTTTTTATCACATATTATTCACGGTACAATTTTACTAAATACTAACAAATATTTTCTTAGAAGTAACAGCTTTTTCCTTAATACTAACAAAGTTTTACTTAATACTAATAAATGTGCAGCAGATTTTTTCTTAACAGTAACAAATTTATGTTAATAGCATTAAGTTTTCCGTCAAAGATAACAAATTTCTCTTAGAAGTAACAATTTTCTGTTTACGCTAACAAGTTTTGTGTTAGAACTAGCAAGTTTTTCTTAACACTAACAAATTTTTCTTAGAATTAACAACTTTTTTCCTTTACACTAACAAAGTTTTACTTAATACTATAAAATTTGCTACAGGTTTTTATCTTAACAGTAAAATATTTATGTTAATAGCATTAAGTTTTCAGTCAAAGATAACAAATTTCTCTTAGAAGTAACAATTTTCTGTTCATGCTAACAAGTTTTCTGATAGAAGTAGCAAGTTTTTCTTAACACTAACAGATTTTTTCTTACAGGTAACAACAATTTTTCCTTAATACTAACAAATTTTTATTTAATACTAATAAATTTCTTCTTAAAAGTACCATATTTTTCCTTAATACTAACATAGTTTTATTTAATACTATCAAATTTCTTTTGGAAGTAACAGATTTTCCTTAATAGTAAGATTTTTTTTTCTAATAGCAGCAAATTTTCCGTCAAAGATAACAAATTTCTCTTAGAAATAACAATTTTCTGTTTACGCTAACAAGTTCTGTGTTAGAACTAGCAAGTTTTTCTTAAAATATCAAATATTTTCTTAGAATTAACAACTTTTTTACTTAATACTAACAAAGTTTTACATAATACTGTCAAATTTCTCTAGGAAATAGCAGGTTTTTTCTTAACAGTAATAATTTTTTCTAAAAGCGGTAAGTTTTTGTCAAAGATAACAAATTTCTCTTAGAAGTAACGATTTTCTGTTTATGCTAACACGTTTTCTGTTAGAATAGCAAGGTTTTCTTTGTACTGCTTAGGTTTTACCTTAAGCCACTAAGTTGTTATAAACTTGTGCCACTAAAGGCTGCACCATTTGTAATGGGGGAGAGGGATGAGTATAACGGAGGGGTAGAAAAATGACCGTGCCACTCCCTATGTGAGAAAATAAAATAGATTAAGTAATAGGTTAGAATTGCCTTGTGGGGAATTAATTAGGCTGGGGAGCCGTCAATCCAGGAGCGTAAACATACTTCATAATATTATCAGATTCCTTGGGAACGTTTCCAATGGAGACATTTGATCTAGTTATCTAATTTGCGGTGAGATACAGGCATATAATAATAATAAGCACAAATAAAAAAGTAATGGGTTTATTGAGACTTACATTTTCAGGTATACAGCAACGTACATATATAAGTAATATTTGGGCTCAAACGCACATACAATCAGAATGACAATTTTCAGAGTGTATCGCAGAATGGTAGGAACATAATGTCTGTCTAATAATAATGCTCAAAATAATAATGACGCGAAAAACACTTTTCATCACTATATATCATAAGTCTTGATTCTGTGCCGTGAGAGCTATTTCATGATTGGCCCAACTCCTGTGGAGGGCCCGCTACTTTGTCCTTATGTTTACAAACTAAAATCATTATGCTAACTGACCGTCCAATAATTTATTTTTAATATTTTGATGATTAGACATTCATATTCCTATGATAACTTGAAACTTCCTGTGAAACTTTGTATAGACATTGTCTCGTGATTTTTTATTGCCAAGTATTTTCACGAAACTCAAAACCGTCTTCCTTGATTAAAGCCGTAATTCGACCGGTAGCTTTTCCACACTTCACATCTGTAAAACAAAACGTCTGGAATGCTGCGAGGCATTCATATCGGAAGTATCCTTAGAAGGAACGAATTTTCTTTTTTTTTATCACATATTACTCACGGTACAATTTTACTAAATACTAACAAATATTTTCTTAGAAGTAACAGCTTTTTCCTTAATACTAACAAAGTTTTACTTAATACTATTAAATGTGCAGCAGATTTTTTCTTAACAGTAACAAATTTATGTTAATAGCATTATGTTTTCCGTCAAAGATAACAAATTTCTCTTAGAAGTAACGATTTTCTGTTTACGCTAACAAGTTTTCTGTTGCAAGTAGCAAGTTTTTCTTAACACTAACAAATTTTTCTTAGAATTAACAACTTTTTTCCTTAACACTAACAAAGTTTTACTTAAAACTATAAAATTTGCTACAGGTTTTTATCTTAAAAGTAAAATATTTATGTTAATAGCATTATGTTTTCCGTCAAAGATAACAAATTTCTCTTAGAAGTAACAATTTTCTGTTCATGCTAACAAGTTTTCTGATAGAAGTAGCAAGTTTGTCTTAACACTAACAGATTTTTTCTTACAGGTAACAACAACTTTTTCCTTAATACTAACAAATTTTTATTTAATACTAATAAATTTCTTCTTAAAAGTACCATATTTTTCCTTAATACTAACATAGTTTTATTTAATACTATCAAATTTCTTTTGGAAGTAACAGATTTTCCTTAATAGTAAATTTTTTTTTCTAATAGCAGCAAATTTTCGGTCAAAGATAACAAATTTCTCTTAGAAATAACAATTTTCTGTTTAGGCTAACAAGTTTTGTGTTAGAACTAGCAAGTTTTTCTTAAAATATCAAATATTTTCTTAGAATTAACAACTTTTTTACTTAATACTAACAAAGTTTTACTTAATACTGTCAAATTTCTCTAGGAAATAGCAGGTTTTTTCTTAACAGTAATAATTTTTTCTAAAAGCGGTAAGTTTTCCGTCAAAGATAACAAATTTCTCTTAGAAGTAACGATTTTCTGTTTATGCTAACACGTTTTCTGTTAGAAGTAGCAAGGTTTTCTTTACAGTAACAATTTTTTTCTCAGACGTAAAAAGTTTTTCCTTAAAAATAAAAAAGTTTTACTTAGTATTAACAATTTTTTCTTAGACGTTACAGCTTTTTCCTTAATACTAACAAAGTTTTACTTAATGCTATCAAACTTCTCTTGGAAGTAATATATTTTCTTAATGGTAAAAGTCTTTTAAAATAGCAGCAAGTGTTCCGTCAAAGATAAGAAATTTCTCTTAGAAGTGACAATTTTCTGTTTACGCAAACAAATTTTCTGTTAGAAGTACCAAGTTTTTCTTAACACTAACAAATTTTGTCTTAGAATTAAAAATTTTTTTAGGAAGTAACATTATTAAGGAAGTAACAATCCTTAATACTAACACAGTTTTACTTAATTACATAACAGTTTACTTAACAGTTTTAACAATTTTCTGTTGACGCTAAAAAGTTTTCTGTTGCAAGTAGCAAGTTTTTCTTAACACTAACAAATTTTTCTTAGAAGTAATAAAATTTTTCCTTAATAAGAACAAAGTTTTACTTAATAATATCAAATGTGCTACAGGTTTTTTTCTTAACAGTAACATATTTATGTTTATAGCATTAAGTTTTCTGTCAAAGATAAAAAATTTCTCTTAGAGGTAGCAATTTTCTGTTCGTTCTAACAAAGTTTTCTGTTAGAAGTAGCAAGTTTGTCTTATTAGTAACAGATTTTTTCTTAGAAGTAACAACTTTTTTCCTTAATACTAATAACTTTTTATTTAATACTAATAAATTTCGTCTAAAAAAATTTCTTAGTCTTGAGAAATACTTGGTACTTCTAACGGAAAACTTGTTAGCATAAACAGAAAATAGTTACTTCTAAGAAAAACTTGTTATCTTTGACGAAAAGATTGCTGCTATTAGAAATTTTTTTATTATTAAGATAAAACCTGTTACTTCCAAGAGAAATTTCATAGTATTAAGCAAAATTTGCTAGTTCTAACTGAAAACTTGTTAGCATAAACAGAAAATTGTTACTACTATGAGAAATTTGTTATCTTTGACGGAAAACTGGCTGTTATTAAAAAATTTCTTACCATTAAGAAAAACCTGTTAATTCCATGAGAAATTGGATAGTATTAAGTAAAACCATGTTAGTATTAAGGGAAAACCTGTTACTCCAAAGAAAAAAACTGTTAGTATTAAGTAAAACTTTGTTAGTACTAAGGAAAAATTGTTTATTTCTAAGAAAAAACTTTTCAGTGTTAATAAAAGCTTCATACTTCTAACAGAAAACTTGTTAGAGTAAACAGAAAATTATTAATCCTAAGACAAATTGGTTATATTTGACGGAAAACTTGCTGCTATTAAAAAAATTTCTTACTGTTAAGAAAAAGCCTGTTAGTTCCAAAAGATATTAGATAGTGTTAAGCAAAACTTTATTAGTATTAAGGAAAAGGCTTTACTTCTAAGAAAAAGATTGTTAGTATTAATTCAAACTTTGTTAGTATTAAAGAAAAACTGGTTACTTCTAAGAAAAAAAATGTTAGTGTTAAGAATAACTTGTTACTTCTAACAGAGAAGTTTAAGCGTAAACAGAAAATTGTTACTTCTAAGAGAGATTGTTTATCTTTGACGGAAAACTTGCTGCTATTAGAAAAAAATTCTTACTATTAAGAAAAACCTGCTACTTCCAAGTGAAATTTTATAGTAAGAAGTAATTTTTTTTATATTAAGCAAAAAGTTATTACTTCTGATAAAAAATTGTTAGTATTAAGTAACATTGTGTTAGTGTTAAGGAAAAAACTTTTTACTTCTATGAAAAAATTTGTTAGTGTTAAGACAAAACTTATTGCTTCTAACGGAAGACTTGTTAGCATGAACAGAAAAATGTTACTTCTAAGACAGATTTTTTATCTTTGACGGAAAACTCGCTGCTATTAGAAAAAATTCCTTACTATTAAGAAAAAAATCATACATGCAAGAGAAAATTGACACAGTTAAATAAAACTTTGTTAGTATTAAGGAAAAAATTTCTACTTCTAGGTAAAACTTTGTTGGTATTAAGGAAACAAAGTTACTCCTTCAAATAAAAAATTGTTAGTGTTAAGAAAAACTTGCTACTTCTAAAAGAAAACTTGTTAACGTAAACGGAAATTTGTTACTTCTAAGAAAAATTTTTTATATTCGCTGGAAAACTTGCTGCTACTAGAAAAAATTCTTACTATTAAGAAAAATCCTGTTACTTCCAAAAGAAATTTGATAGTATTAAGCAAAACTTTGTTAGTATTAAGGAAAAGGCTGTTACTTGTAAGAAAAGATTTGTTAGCATTAAGTAAAACTTTGTTAGCATTAAGTAAAACTTGTTACTTTGTTACTTCTAAGAAAAAATTGTTAGCGTTAAGAAAAACTCGCTACTTCCAACAGAAGACTTTTTAGCGTAAACAGAAAATTGTTAATTCTAAGACATATTTGTTATCTTTGACGGAAAAGTTATTGATATTAGAAAAAATTCTTACTATGAAGAAAAAACTTACAATGTTACTTCCAAGTGAAATTTGATAGTATTAAGTAAAATTTTGTTAGTATTAAGGAAAAAGTTATTACTTCTAAGAAAAAATTGTTAGTATTAAGTAAAACTACGTTAGTATTAAGGAAAAAACTTGTTACTTCTAATAAAAAAATTGTTAGTGTTAAGGGGAACTTGCTACTTCTAACCGAAGACTTCTTAGCAAGAACAAAAAATTTGTTACTTCTAAGACAAATTTGTTATCTTTGACTAAAAACTTGCAGCTATTAGAAAAAACTTATTACTATTAAGAAAACACCTGTTACTTCCTAGAGAAATTTGACAGTATTAAGTAAAACATTGTTCGTATTAAAGAAAAAAGTTGTTAGTATTAAGTAAAACTTTGTTAGTGTTAAGGAAAGAACTTGTTACTTCTAAGAAAAATTTCTAATGTTAAGATAAAACTTGCTGCTATTAGAAAAAATTGTTACTGTTAAGAAAAACCTGTTACTTCTAAGAGAAATTTGATAGAATTAAGTAAAACTTTGTTAGTTTTAAGGAAAACGTTTTTACTTCTAAGAGGAAATCTTTTAGTAAAAGTAAAACTTTGTTAGTATTAAGGAAAGTGCTTGTTACTTCTAAGAAAAAATTTTTAATGTCAAGATAAAACTTGCTGCTATTAGAAAAAATTCTTACTATTAATAAAACACCTTTTAATTCTAAGAGAAATTTGATTGTATTAAGTAAAGCTTTGTTAGTAATAAGGAAAACGTAGATACTTATAAGACGAAATTTGTTAGTATTAAGTACAACTGTTAGTATTAAGAAAAAATGTTGTTGCTTTTAAAAAAAAAATTGTTAGTTGTAAGAAAAACTTACTACTTCTAACAGAAAACTTGTTAGCATTAACAGAAAATTGTTACTTCTAAGAGGAATTTGTTATTTTGACGGAAAACCTGCTGCTATTAGAAAAATTTTTTTACTAATAAGAGAACCTGTTATTTCCAAGAGAAATTCGATGGTATTAAGTAGAACTTTGTAAGTATTAAGGAAAAACTAGTTACTTCTAAGAAAAAACTGTTAATCTGAAGAAAAAACTTGCTACATTTAACTGAAAACTTGTTAGCATAAAGAGAAAGCTGTTAATTCTGAGAGAAATTCGTTATCTTTGACGGAAAACTTTCTGCTATTAGAAAAAGTTTTTACTATTAAGAAAAACTGTTACTTCCAAGAGAAATTTGATAGTATTAGGTAAAACTTTGTTACCATTTAGGAAAAATGTGTTACTTTTAAGAAAAAAATTTGTTAGTGTTAAGAAAAACTTGTTACTTCTAACAAAAAACTTGTTACTTCTAAGAGAAATTTGTTATCTTTGGCGGAAAACTTGCTGCTATTAGGAAAGGCTTGTTAATATTAAGAAAATCTGGTACTTCCAAGAGAAATTCGATAGTATTTTGTAAAACTTTGTAAATATTAAGGAAAACCTTGTTACTTCCAAGAAAAAATTGTTAGTCTTGAGAAAAAACTTGCTACTTTTAACTGAGAATTTGTTAGCGTAAAGAGAAAATTGTTACTTCTCAGAAAAATTTTTTATCTTTGACGAAAAACTTGCTGCTATTAGAAAATTTTTTTTACTATTAAGAAAAACCTGTTACTTGCAAGAAAAATTCGATAGTATTAAGTAAAAATTTGTTATTATTAAGGAAAAACTTGTTACTTCTAAGAAGAAATTTGTTATTATTAAGCAAAATTTTGTTAGTATTAAGGAATAAAGTTTTTACTTTTAAGAACAAATTTGTTAGTGTTAAGAATAACATTCTACTTCCGACAGAAAACTTGTTAGCATGAACAGAAACTTGTTACTTCTAAGAGAAATTTGTTATTTTTGACAAAAAACGTGCTGCTATTAGCAAAATTGTTGTTATTAAGAAAATAGCTGTTACTCCCCAGAGAAATTTGACAGTATTAAGTGAAACTTGCTACTTCTAACTTAAAACTTGTTAGTGTAAACAGAAAATTGTTACTTCTAAGAAAAATTTGTTATCTTTCACTGAAAACCTCCTGCTATTAGAAAAAACTCTTTACTATTAAGACAAACCTTTTACTTCCAAGAGATAGTATTAAGTAAAACTTTTTTAGTATTAAGGGAAAAATTATTACTTCTAAAAAGATATTTGTTAGTATTAAAAAAAATTTTGTTAGTATTAAGGAAAAAAAGTTGTTACTTCTATGAGAAAATTTTTTAGGGTTAAGAAATACTTCACACTGTTAACTTAAAATCAGTTAGTTTAAATAGTAAATTGTTACTTCTAAGAGAAATTTGATAGAATTAAGTAAAGCTTTGCTAGTATTAAGGAAAATATTGATATTTCTAAGAAAAAATTGGTAGTATTAAGTACAACTTTGTTAGTATCAAGGAACAAAACTTTTTAATTCTAATAGAAAAAATTTTATTGTGAAGAAAAACTTGTAAATTCTAGCAGAAGACTTGTTAGCGTAAACAGAAAATTGTCACTTCTAAGAGAAATTTTTATCTTTGACGGAAAACTTGCTGCTATTAGAAGAAATTTTTTACTATTAAGAAAAGCCTGTTACATCCAAAAGAAATTTGATAGGTTTAAGCAAAACTTTCTTAGTATTGAGGAAAAAATTGTTACTTCTAAGAAAAAATTCGTTAGTTTTAAGTAAAACTTTGTTAGTATTAAGGAATAACTTGTTACTCCTATGAAAAAAATTGTTAGTGTTAAGAAAAACTCGCTACTTCTAAACAGAAAACGTTTCAGCGTAAACAGAAAATTGCTAATTTTAAGATAAATTTGTTATCTTTTACGCAAAACTTGCTGCTATTAGAAAATATTTTTTTACTATTAAGAAAACCCTGTTACTTCCAAGAGATATTTGATAGTATTAAGTAAAACGTTTTTAGTATTAAGGAAAAACTTATTACTTCTAAGTAAAAAATTTTTGGTGTTAAGAAAAACTTACTACTTCTAACAGAAGACTTGTTAGCATGAACAGAAAATTGCTGCTTCTAAGAGAAATTTTTATCTTCGACGGAAAACTTGGTTCTATTAGAAAAATTGTGTTACTATTAAGAAAAGACCTGTTACTTCCTAGAGGAATTTGATAGCATTAAGTTAAATATTGTTAGTATTAAAGAAAAAAGTTGTTACTTCTAAGAAAAAATTTGTTAATTTTAAGAAAAACTTGCTAGTTCTAACAGAAAACTTGTTAGCGTAAACAAAAAATTGTTACTTTCAAAGAGAAATTGGTTATATTTGACGGCAAACTTGCTGCTATTAGAAAAAATTTGTTACTATTAAGAAAAAAAAGTTACCTCCAAGAGAAATTTGATAGTATTAAGTAAAACTTTGTTAGGATTAAGGAAAAACTTGTTACTTCTAAGAAAAATTTTTTTAGTATTAAGTAAAACTTTGTTAGTATCAAGAAAAGAACTTGTTACTTCTAAAAAAAATTGTTAGTGTTAAGAAAAACTTGCTACTTCTAGCAGAAAATTTGTTGGCATTAACAGAAAATTGTTACTCCTAGGAGAAATTTGTTATCTTTGAGTCAGAGGGTGCCAGAGAGCAGTAATAGTCTGGCATTATGGCATGAATTTCTTGGAGTATCTCATTCCAGCAATGAAACTCCAAGTTCCACTGTTCAAGTAAAAACAGTGTTTAATTTATATTCATGAGCTTGTTTTCTGTGGGAAAAGGTTGAAAATGTGGGAAAATGTGTGAGGGAAAAGGTGGGAAAAGGGGTTGATGAGGCGTGGTGCCACGTGGATGATGGAGAGTGAGGTGTGGGTGCTTATATTGTCACAATGGTGTGAAATATTCATAGTCTTGGCTCAAAGAAGCAAGGCATTATCGTTAATAGCTCTCGGAAATATTTCAATAGTGCCTAAAAATTTTCATCTAATATTAAACTTTCCACCTGGAAATGATTGATAAGGGAGGGGGGGGGCAGTCGTAAAACTCCAAGCTCAGAGTCCTGATTTAGAGGTTCTTTTAACTAGATTTGTAATTTATAACCGATTTCAACTCAAATTCCTAGTGCTTTCAATATGCCGAGTCCAACTCCTAAGATAAGGTAAAAAAAATTTTTGATCCTTAAATGCTAGCATACCCTTAGTCAAAATTGCCCCTATATGTGTGTTTGTAAAAACTGTGTCGCAGTTCCACACTGGTCTCCAGGTTGAATTTTGTAAGCCCTGGGTCTATTAAATCCGAGGAAAATAATGAAAAATAAAAAAAAATATTAAAATGATATCATGAAAACTCTCAGGCCTCAGGCCCTAAGCCCTTTAAAATATTAAAAATATAAAACAAATGTTAAAATATGGTAAATAATTGTTTAAAATCCTCAAGTCCTAGCATACCCTTAGTCAAAATTGCCCCTAGATGTGTGTGAAAACGGTTTCGCAGTGGCATTCCGCTCTTACATTTGAATTTTGTAAGCCTTGGATCTATTAAACCCAAGGAAAATAACGAAAAAAAATATTAAAATAATACCATAAGAACTTTCAGACCTTGGGCCATAAGCCCTAGAAAATATTAAAAATATGAAACAAATGTTAAAATATGGTAAATAATTGTTTAAAGTCCTCAAGTCTTAGCATACCCTTAGTCAAAATTGCCCCTAGATGTGTTTGAAAACAGTGTCGTAGTGCCATTCCACTCTTATATTTGAATTTTGTAAGCCTTGGATCTATTAAACCCAAGGAAAATAACGAAAAAAAAATATTAAAATAATGTCTTAAAACTCTCAGATCTCGGGCACCAACCCTAGAAGATATTAAAAATATAAAACAAAGATTAAGATATGCTAAATAATTGCTTAAAATACTCAAGCTCTAGCATTGCCTTTGTCAAAATTGCCCCAGAAATGATTGCTATGAGCGTTAGTGGGGGGGGGAGGAAGTCGTATATTGTCTCAATGGTGTGAAATATTCATAAGTTTAGCTCAAAGAAACGAGATATTTTCATTAAAAGCTCTCGGAAACACCACAATATGGTTTTTTTTATCTCTAATATCAACCTTGTCCTTCTGAAAATGGTTACTAAGATGTATTTTTATTTAATGCATGGTTTTTTTATTATAATTGATTCCTTATAAGCTTTTTCACGTTTTACTTTTGTTTGTCGTGTTTTTTAACTGCTTTTTCTTTTTTTTAATATTGTTTAAATTTATTTTTATTTACAAGGTCTGCGTTCTTAAGATTTATTGTTTAGGATGCGTCTCTAATACCTAGGTGTTTACATAATTTACTAAACACTAAATAATTATTACTTAAAATATATTAAGAGCAATTGTGTCTGGAAGTACATATTTTCCGAGTGCGTGCCAAATTTTGCAGTAAACACGCCGTTCTAGCATGCTTGAAAAATGGGGAAATATCAGGTGTCACGAAATACTTTATTTTTAGAATGTAGTTTTCGATGTCGAGTACTGGGAATAGCAGTTTAGTCCTGATGCTTGAAGCGCTATTCCATTGGAAGGAAATTGACATTTCGAGTCGTATTGAGGACAAAGAACCAAATAAAAAAAGAAGAAAGAATAAAAATGAAACTCTTTGAAAGAAATAACAAAAAAAAGTTGAATATTTTGGCGAAAAATAATGTCCCAAAAAATTATTACGTGACCGTGATGTGTGCAGCGTCATTACGTAAGATATATGTTGTCATTACGTAAGATGTGCACCGTCCTTACACAAAGTGTGCACTGTCATTAAGTTAAAAGAAAGAAAAATGCCATGAATATTTCGACGAAAGATGAAATGTCAAAAAGGTATTATGAGACAGTGATGTGTGCACTGTCATTACGTAACGTGCGCTGACATTGCGTAAGGTGTGCTTCGTCAATATGCAAGGTGCACACCGTCATTACGCAAGGTGTGCACCGTCCTTACATAAGACTCAGTCATTACGCAACACCCACGTGTGTGCCGTGTTCAGTTACAAGCGGGGATTCCCCACTGATTCCTGAAGTCTAGCTAGTCACATACGATGGCGTCATCCATATTCCATCGTCTTCCAGAAAACAATAGCCGTGCCAAAAATGGCTATGAATCGTGACTTCTATTTATGGAGGGACGAAGGGAGGATAATACAAGAAAACAATGGATGTGCCAAAAATGGGCATGAATCGTGACTTCTATTTATAGTTGGACGAAGGGGGGATAACACAAGAAAAAAATATTCAAAAGTGGCCACGAATCATGAAAAATGGCGGTAGGGGAAATATTGGGACACCTGTGACCGCATTGTACAGGTGCGAGGGACTAGGAGCTTCAAATATACACCCCCTATATCTGCGTTTAAAATCCCATGTTAATCTACTTTATGTGCGCTTAAAGTGCCTATGGGGATACTACTCAGCATGCTATATAGACAGTCTTTACATTTTTTATTTCTAGTTGATAGGATATGTTAAAAAATGTTTTCCAAAACAAGTTTTAATATTGTTCTTATAATTCTTTGAAAACCTATTTTTCATGAACATTTCTGAAAAAATTTTTGTTGTTCCAGTGATGACCATGAATGGTCATTTTAAGGTCATTTCTACGTCATTCCAATGCCATTTTCAAGTCAAAACGAAAAGTGTAACAACATTCCATTATATAAATATTATGTGAATCAATTTTACCAAAACAAAGTAAAAATTAGAACAAGGTTGCTTCAAAAAAGACCTTAAAGAGCTCATCCTAAGGTCATTCAAGATCGAAACAAAAAAGTAATCTTGTTATACTTATTATTTTATGTCAAAATCACCATTTGAAACAGATAATAAATGGTCCACCAACATCTTTTCCACCAGGGTGCATTTTTGCCATTTTGTATTTCTGCAGAATGATTTTTGATCATTATCGCTATCTTCTATAGCAATTTGAAATCTGGAAAATGCCACTTAGCACAAAATCTAACTAGAACATTTTTTTGCCCAACAAAAAATTCTACCCTTAGCAAGATAAATTAGCCCGTGCACGAAGCATAGACTAGACTTCTAACACCCCATCTTATCGGGTCCCGATTAATATTTCAAAAAAGTGCTCCTGAAGTTATTATCTATCTAATTATAGCCTATATTTTCCACCTGAAGAAAAGAAGTCAAATGTTTCTTTAGTAAGTGGCTACGGGATGACTGATCTTTGATTTATTTCAGAAAAAAACTTATCGGAAAAATTAATCCGCAGGATTTGGTACCGGGTCTAGAACTAGAACTGAAGAACATGAAACCGACAGAAAACTGCTTTAATGGCAAACAAAGAGAAAGCATGCTTATTCACAAGCTAAGCATTTACTACACGAATGATTGAAATCATTAAAGATAGTCAAAAATAAAACCTAACATACAGACAAGAAAACTGCTGTGATTGCAAAAAAAAGAGAAAGCATGCTTATTCACAAGCTTTTACTATAACTCAAGCCAACGCTTTCACAAGCGTTTGCTATAACAACAATTAAAATCATTAAAGGATAGTCAAAAATAAAACCTAATATACTGTCAAGAAAACTGTTGTAGTTCCAAAAAAGAGGAAACATGCTCATTAACCTGCTAAGAATTTACTATAAGAATAATTGACAAGTCAAGCGTTTACTATACGATTAATTGTAACCATAAAATGATAGTCAAAAATAAAAACGTAATGTACAGACAAGAAAACTCCTTCAGTTGTAAAAAAAAGAGAAAGCATGCGTATTCACAAGCTAAGCATTTACTATAAGAATTATTCAATCATTAAAGATAGTCAAAACAAATCCTAATATACAGACAAGAAAACTGCTGTGATTGCAAAAAAAAGAAAGCATGTTTATTCACAAGCTTTTAATATAATACAAGCCATCACTTTCACAAGCGTTTACTATAACAGCAATTGAAGCATATATGTTTCTTCTAGAAGGGAAGCTCGTATAAACTTCAGAAAGGGCTCATTTGATTTAAAATTGAAAGTTCTAGTTCACTTTTACAGAGTCAAAAGAGATCGAAGGTCAATGAGCCCCTCCCCCTCCGCGCCCTTATTTCTAAAAACCCTTCCAATAAAAATGCTCGTATAAAACATCAGCTCAATCAAAGATCAGATATTAAAACTCCGGGGTTGACACAATCCCCCAGGGCCCAGGGACAGGTGTTGTAAGTTATACCCTGGGATTATAAATGGTTCTTATAGAAGGAATACTCGTATAAACATCAGAGAGAGCTCATTTGATTGAAAATAGAAAGTTCTAGTTCACTTTTAAAGAGTCAAAAGAGATAGAAGGGGTAATTAGCCCCCCCCCCCAGACCCTTTTTCCCCTAATCTATTCGACAAAAATTTTGAGATAGCCATTTTGTTAGAAATAGTTCCAACATCAGATAATAAATTCTCCGATGTTGACACAAACCCTTTTTTCAGTTTGACGTTGTAACTTCGATACCAGTTTGATACTTTGATGAATATTTGATTTTTTTTTAAAGTTTGATTTTGAAATAATGAATTTTTTAAAACTTGAAACTTTTTGCAATCAAAAACAAACAAGAATTAATTAAAAAACTCTCCGAAAAATAAGTTTTCAAAGAAAAGTAAAGAGAGTAATCCTTAGATTGAATATGAAAATCAAGCTTAAAACAAAAAAAATATTTTGCTATTGAAGTATAAATGAAACTTAAAATGAACCGAAATTACATAAACAATTAATGCAAGCAAACATACAATAGATATTAATGTCAATGAATTAATAAATTCTAAAACGAGTGAAACTTAAATTGAATATGCAAATCAAGCTTGAAACGAACAAAAATCACTACAAACAAGAGTTTGGGTATCGCCTCCTTCTCTCACTGTATAAGTCTAAAACCTACCGCGTCGTTGGCGCTTTACTGAAAACAATAAGCGTCTAGAACAGTCACTCGTTATAGTAAAAAGTAAAAAATATTTTGCTATTGAAGTATTAATGAAACTTAAAACGAACAGAAATTACATAAATAATTAATGCAAACAAACATACAATAGATATTAATATAAATGAATTAGTACATTCTAAAACGAGTGAAACTTAAATTGAATAGGCGAATCAAGCTTGAAACGAACACAAATCAATACAAAAAAGAGTTTGGGTATCACCTCCTTCTCTCACTGTAAAAGTCTAAAACCTACTGCGTCATTGGTGCTTTACTGAAGACAATAAGCGTCTTGAACAGTCTTGGAATGTATAAACAAAATCAAATTGAATACTTGATATATATTCAATAAAAAAAAACAAGTTTTTTAAACTGAAAGTAAGGAGCGACATTAAAACTTAAAACGAACAGAAATTATTCCGTATATGAAAGGGGCTGTCCCCTCCTCAACGCCTCGCTCTTTACGCTAAAGTTTGACTCTGTCTCACAACTTTATTTTTTAAAACAATAAAAAACTTTAGCGTAAAGAGCGAGGCGTTGAGGAGGGGACAGCCCCTTTCATATACGGAATAATTTCTGTTCGTTTTAAGTTTTAATGTCGCTCCTTACTTTCAGTTTAAAAAACTTGTTTTTTTTATTGAATTTCTGATCGTTTTTTAGTTAATGCAGGGGATGTTTCCCCCCTCTTTAAAAAATAGAGTAAATTTTCTCAGGCTCGTAGCCTTTGATGAGTAATACTAAACTTAATAAAATTTATATATTTAGAATCAGCATTATAAACACATTCTTTTGATACATTTATTGACATCAAAATTCCGTTTTTAAAAGTTTCGATTACTATTGAGCCGTATCGCTTGTTTTTTATTGTTTTTTTTTTTATTACGTATATGTTATTACGTATATCAGGGGGTTCTCCCCTTAGTCAATACCACGCTCTTTACGTTAAAAGTTAAAAAAAATTTTTATTCACAAACACCTGAATCACAAAGGCCGTTTAATTAGAATAGATAGCTCTTTTGAAAGCAATAAAAAAAACTGTAGCGTAAAGAGCGAGGTATTGACTTGGGGGAGAACCCCCTCACATACTTTATAATTTCTGTTCGTTTTAAGTTCTAATATTCCTTCTTACATTTCAGTTGAAAAAACTTGTTTTTTTTATTTAATTTCTGATGGTTTTTTAAATAATGCTTGGAAATCCGGCGCCCCTTTCATAGAAATGTCCCTTACCCCAAAGAAACATCCTCTACGGAAATATTTTCCAGATTAACCCCCTCCTCTAGCCCCTCCCCCCCCCCTCCAGAAAAAATCCTTCCTGAAAATGGTTGTATACTTCCCAATAACCAATAAATAATGCTGGCAAGTCTGGCGCCCCCTTCATGGCAATTTCCCTTCCCCCATGAAAACTTCCTTCATGAACAGATCCTCCAACATAACCACCGACACACCCTTCCCTCCCACTACCAGAAAAAACACTTCCTGAAAACTTCTGTATACTTCCCAATAACCAATACTATATGTTAACATTGGGTAAAGTTCATAACTTTTAGCCCTCCCTCTGGGAACTTCGGGGGACTAAGTCATCCTAAAAGACATATTTATCATATTTTCGACCATGCTGAACAAAATGGCTATCTCAAAATTTTGATCGGGTGACTTTGGGAAAAAAATAAGCGTGGGAGGGGGCCTAGTTGCCCTTCATTTTTTTGGTCACTTAAAAAGGGCACTAGAACTTTTAATTTTCGTTCCAATGAGCCCTCCCACGATATTCTAGGGCCACTGGGTCGATACGATCACCCCTGGGAAAAAAAAAAAACAAACAAACAAACAAATAAACACGCATCCGTGATCTTTCTTCTGGCAAAAAATGTAAAATTCCACATTTTTGTAGATAGGAGCTTGAAACCTCTACAGTAGGGTTCTCTGATACGCTGAATATGATGGTGTGATTTTCATTAAGGATCTATAACTTTTAGGGGGTCTTTCCCCCTTTTTTTTAAAATCAGCCAAATTTTCTCAGGCGCGTAACTTTTGATGAGTAGCACTAAACTTGATGAAAGTTATATATTTGAAATCAGCATTGAAATCTGATTCTTTTGATATATCTATTGGTATCAAAAACCCGTTTTCTAGAGTTTCGGTTACCATTGAGCCGGGTCGCTCCTTACTTACAGTTCGTTACCACGAACTGTTTGATTGATACTAATTGTTGAAAGATCCATCAGTTCAAGAATTTATTTACAGTTAAGCTTTACTGAAAACAATAAGCGTCTTGAAAAGTATTGGAAAGTATAAATAACATCAAATTGAATACTTGATATATATTTGAAACAGACAATATATGGTCCACCAGCATCTTTTCTGCCATGGTGCATTTTAGCCATTTTACATTTCTGCACAATGCTTGTTGATCATTATAGATATCTTCAATAGCAATTTGAAATCTGGAAAGCACCGCTTAGCACAAAATCTAACTAGAACATTTTTCCCCCAACAGAAAATTCTACCCTTAGCAAGATAAATTAACCCGTGCACGAAGCAAAGACTACACTTCTAACACCCTATCTTATTGGGTTCCGATTAATCTTCCAAACAAGTGCTCCTGAAGTTATTATCTATCTAATTATAGCCCATATTTTCCACCTGTAGAAAAGAAGTCAAATGTTTCTTTAGTAATTGGCTACGGGATGACTGATCTTTGATTTATTTCAGAAAAAAAAACTTATCGGAAAAATTAATCCGCAGGATTTGGTACCGGGTCTAGAACTAGAACTGAAGAACATGAAACCGACAGAAAACTGCTGTAATGGCAAACAAAGAGAAAGCATGCTTATTCACAAGCTAAGCATTTACTATAAGAATGATTGAAATCATTAAAGATAGTCAAAAATAAAACCTAACATACAGACAAGAAAACTGCTGTGATTGCAAAAAAAGAGAAAGCATGCTTATTCACAAGCTTTTACTATAACTCAAGCCAACACATTCACAAGCGTTTAGTATAACAGTAATTGAAATCATTAAAGGATAGTCAAAAATAAAACCTAATATACCGTAAAGAAAACTGTTGTAGTTCCAAAAAAGAGGAAACATGCTCATTAACCTGCTTAGAATTTACTATAAGAATAATTGACAAGTCAAGCGTTTGCTATACGATTAATTGTAATTATAAAATGACAGTCAAAAATAAAAACGTAATGTACGGACAAGAATACTCCTTCAGTTGTAAAAAATGAGAAAACATGCTTATTCACAAGCTAAGCATTTACTATAAGAATTATTGAATCATTAAAGATAGTCAAAAACAAAACCTAATGTACAGACAAGAAAACTGTTGTGATTGCAAAAAAAAGAGAAAGCATGCTTATTCACAAGTTTTTTACTATAACACAAGCCACCACTTTCACAAGCATTTACTAAATCAGCAATCGAAGCATATATGTTTCTTCTAGAAGGGAAGCTGTGATTGCAAAAATAAGAGAAAGCATGCTTATTCACAAGCTTTTACTATAACACAAGCCATCACTTTCACAAGCGTTTACTATAACAGCAATTGAAGCATATATGTTTCTTCTAGAAGGGAAGCTCGTATAAACTTCAGAAAGGGCTCATTTGATTTAAAATTGAAAGTTCTAGTTCACTTATATAGGGTCAAAAGAGATCGAAGGGCAATGAGCACCTCCCCTCCACGCCCTTATTTCTCAAAACCCATCCAATAAAAATGCTTGTATAAAACATCAGCTCAATCAAACATCAGATATGAAAACTCCGGGGTTGACACAATCCCCCAGGGCCCAGGGACAGGTGTTTTAATTTATACCCTGGGGGTGTAAATGGTTCTTATTGAAGGAATACTCGTATAAACTTAAAGAGAGAGCTCATTTGATTGAAAATAGAAAGTTCTAGTTCACTTTTAAAGAGTCAAAAGAGATCGAAGGGGAAATTAGCCCCCCAGGCCCTTTTTTCCCCCAATCTATTCGATAAAAATTTTGAGCTAGCCATTTTGTTAAAAATAGTTCAAACATCAGATAATAAAAACTCCGAGGTTGACACAAACCCTTTTTTCACTTTGATATTGTTACTTTGATACTTTGATGAACATTTGATTTAAAAAAAGAAAGTTTGATATTGAAATAAGGAATTTTTAAAAACTTGAAACTTTTTGCAATCAAAAACGAACAAAAATTAATTAAAAAAACTTTCCGAAAAACAAGTTTTTCAAAGAAAAGTAAAGCGAGTAATGCTTAGATTGAATATGAAAATCAAGCCTAAAAAAAAGTATTTTGCTATTGAAGTATAAATAAAACTTAAAACGAACAGAAATTACATAAACCTTTAATGCAAACAAACATACAATAGATATTAATGTAAATGAATTAATAAATTCTAAAACGAGTGAAACTTAAATTGAATAGGCAAATCAAGCTTGAAACGAACACAAATCAATGCAAACAAAAGTTTGGGTATCGCCTCCTTCTCTCACTGTAAAAGTCTAAAACCTACTGCGTCATTGGCGCTTTACTGAAAACAAAATCGTCTTGAACAGTCTTGGAAAGTATAAACAACATCAAATTGAATACTTGATATATATTGATATTAATTGTTGGAAGATCCACCAGTTCAAGAATTTATTTCACTGTAATTTTATTTTTTATTTTTAATGCTGTAAGAACTGGAAAAGAAAATATTTGTAATATAATTCGTTCTCAGTGAACCGCCAATGACGCAGTAGGATTTTGGTTTTTACAGTTAAGGAAGGGGGCAATAGCCAAACTCTTGTTTGTAGTGAAACTATATTCGTCATGAATAATTTTAGAAAGAACTAATAAATTAAACTGAATATTTGATGTATAATGATATTAATTGCTGAAAGCCCATCAGTTCAAAATTTTACTATAATAAATTTTTATTTTCAATATTAAGTACAAAAAAAATATTTGTAATAAAATTGGTTTTCAGTAAAGTGCCAATGACACAGTATGTTTTAGACTTTTACAGTGAGAGAAGGACGCGATACCCAAGCTCTTGTTTGTAGAGATTTTTGTTCGTTTCAGGCTTGAGTTGCATATATTTATGTTTCACTCGTTTTAGAATTTATTAATTCATTTACATTAATATCTATTGTATTTTTGTTTGCATTGATTGTTTATTTAATTTCTGTTCGTTTTAAGTTTCATTTATACTTCAAAAGCAAAATATTTTTTATTTTTTGTTTTAAGCTTGATTTTCATATTCATTCTAAGCATTACTCTCTTAAAGTTCTATTTATTCATTTATATTATTACTTGTTGTATGTTTTTGCTATGATTTTTATTTAATTTCTGTTCGTTTTGGGTTTCAATTATTCTTTAATAGTAGTTTCTGGTTGTTTTGAGTTTGAATTTTAACAGGAACTTATATCTGCTGAGCTTAAGTTTAAAGTGGCCTTTACTTTTCTTTGAAAAACTTATTTTTCGGAACGTTTTTTTAAAATAAATTATCCATAAAGGACTATGAGCCTTTATGGGAAAAGAGGATGTTATGACCTCCAACATCCCCTTGGGAAAGGGCTATAAGAAATCCCATTTACCCACTATTTACAAATAGCATTTGTTATTGGGGAATTTTCTGTGTGTGTGGGGGGGGGGGGATTTTCCTCTGGGAGAATTTTCGATGGAGAGCAAGTTTTCCGAAGGAATTTACCAGGTAAAATTTTACACGGGGGGGGATTTCTTGGAATGATTTGAAAAAACGAACAGAAATAAAATTTTTAAAAAAGCAAACCATTTTTTCAACTGAAAGTAAGGAGCAACTTTAAATTATTTCGTATACGAGGGGGGCTGTCCCATTCTCAATTCTCGATCTTTACTTTAAAATTTTAATATTTATCCCTATACTGCTCAAGCAAATGAGCAATAAAGAACTTTAAGACTTTACCGTAAAGAGTAAAGGTTAAGGAAGGAGAAGGCCATTTACAGAATAATTTTTGTTCGTTTTAAATTTTAATGTTACTCATTACTTTCAGTTAGAAAGTTTTTTTAATTTCATACTTTCTTATGCTGTGTCACTTATTGGCTACTGAGTTACCAGAGCCGTTCTGTATCTTCTGATTTTATTTATTTCTGATAGAGTGGTGATTTATCCATCGTTGACAAACAAGATCGAATCATCGTTATGAAAAGATGAAAGTCACTGAAAAATCACGCTATTTTCTACTTTTGTAGTTCTGGTCTGTTTTCGTGATAGAATGGAAGTGTATTTAAACATGAGAACCTTTTTGGTTATTATTGGGTAATTAACTTTTCAAAAGTTTTTCGGGAAATTTACCGCCATAAAAGTTAAAAGAAACAGAAAAGATACTATACTTCAAAAAGGCTATTGGTTTCAGAAGCTACGATTTTGATCAAAAGGTTGCCCATTTTTTCGTGAGGCGCACAGTCCCCACTCGTTCAACCCGATATGGCATTCTTCTAAGATTCACGGTGCAGACGCTGTATAGCACACACAACATGATGTACAAGACCCAAAAGTTGGAAAGTGCTCGATCGTCATACAGAAGTTCCGATTTTTAAAGAGAATATTTATGTTTGCTGAAAAAAATATTCAATATAAATTTATCTTAAAGTATTTAACGACATTTCCTTTTCAACAAAGTGTAATGTATTGATTCTTTTTAATGAACACGCATAGTACCGCATAGCTTTAAAAATTTAATTCATCTATTAATTTCACACTTCTGTTTTTTTATAAATAAAATTCCTAGATCTTATTAATTTAATAGAGAGAGTTATGAAGTGAGATTAAGGATATTCCAAAGTCAGTTTTATGTAAGTCTTATCTTTGTTACCCTCTCAATGCAGGAGTGAGATGGTTTTCCAGGAAAAGTATTCTTTAGTATCTTTCTGAGATGAAAGAAGAGGCGATACAATTTCGAGGTAGCTAAAATCTTACTTACTATATCCGTTTTTGAAACAAAAAGAGGATGTCTTATGCTAATGAAAACATCTTATGCTCAAAGAAAAAATACATGTCTTCAAAATACAGCTGGGAGTTTAGATTAGTCATACGAAAATGGAAGACGGATGAGTGCGGAAAACTGACGAGAAATGAAACATCAGATCATTTGCGAGAAAAAACTTCTACCACCTAGTGCTACTAATTATATCATTAGGTTAATTACAAAGACCTAGCCGAACCATTAGCTGTATTAACTTATTACTTTTTTCTTTTTACTTATTCTTTAAAGCAGGTTAAAGGTAAAAGAAGTGGTTTTGCATAAAGAAAACAAAAGGACTTCAGGTAAACTTGTATGAATCTTTTTTTTTTGCTATCCCTCGTTCAGCACACTAGCCTGGCTCTAGCTATTCTACATAATTGTGCGAAAAACCACTACATCGAATTCATAAAAATGTAGGGGGAAGGGTAAAGATAAAAGAGCAGGTTTTGCTAAAAGACACGACGCTATATTTTTGTATATTTTCTTTACTAGCCCTTGTTATGGATATTAAGCTACTCCTAGCTAATCTAGATAATGGCCCCAGATCACAAAAATATACGGGAGGCAAAATTATTTGGTTTATTCATTTTAGTGAAGTTACAATAAAAGATACTTTTAAAAATTTGGAAAGAGAATAAAATTTTTTATTCTTTTCAATTTTTAAATCTCAGTACCAGAAATGTGTTTTCTTTAACCTTGGTGGGTAATCACCCTCCCCCTTCCCCCAATTGGCGCCCGTGATCCCATAATCCAGATCAAACGTCTGCACCAAATAATTTGCCTGAGAAAATTTCAGGTTTGATGCAAGGAAATTAAAAACTTTAATAGAAATCCAAATTGACTGATAAGTTAACATTAATCTTGTTTTGAGTGTTAAATTGCTTTTTTAGGTAACACTGCACTGTCAGTGGCACTAGGGTCTTACATATCAAAATTCCGGTTTTTAAAGTTTCGGTTCCTATTGGGATGAGTCGCTCTTACTATACAGTTCGTTACCATGAAATTTTTGAGCGTTTCAAATATCAAATATCTTTGAAAAGACCGTAGTATGAAAAGAAATCAAATATTTAGTTTTTTTGTAAAAAATGATTCTTTTTTTAAATTATTTTGTTTTCTGATTAAAAAAGGCACTAGAAGTTTAATTTCCGTTTGAATGAGCCCTCTCGTGACATTGTAGGACCACTGGGTCGATACGATTACCTTTGAGGAAAAGAAAAAAAATTTAACAAATAAACACGCATCCGTGATCTTTCTTCTGGCCAAAAATACCAAATTCCACATTTTTGCAGATAAGAGCTTGAAACTTCTACAGTAAGGTTCTCTGATGCGATGAAACTGATGGCGTGATGACTGATGTGACTTGATGTGACTGATGTGACTTTTATGGGGTGGTTTCCCCTTTTTTCGAAAATAGGGCAAATTTTCCCAGGCTCGTAACTTTTGATGAATAAGAATAAACTTGATGAAACTTAAATATTTAAAATCAGCATAAAAATTCAATTCTTTTGATGTATCTATTGATATTAAAATTTGCGTTTTTTTAGAGTTTCAGTTACTATTGAGACGCGAGGCTCTTACTATGCAGTTTGTTGCCACGAACAGTTTGAAATTTTTGTTAACCCCCCCCCCAAAAAAAAAAAAAAATGATCCATATTATAACTACAATGGACTACAGCTCGTTCTTTACTATAATTCTCATAAATTAGATCTGCACTAAATTTAAGGCAATGGACAAGCTGGTAAAATGTACAGTCTATATGTAATAATGTAGACTCTGCAGGTTTAAGACTAGAATGATCAGGTACAATAATTTTCGAAACTTCAGAATCTACAGAGACCCTATAAGAATATGCAAGATTTTGATCCCAAATCAACATAGTTCTCCAAGGTTTATATAATAGTTCAGAAAAAAATTTGGGCTATATATTTGCACATTAAAGGGGGGGGGGGTGGTGAAGCATAGCATATATTAAATACGTAACCTAACCTATACAACCCGACTTAGGTACCTTTTAGTCCCCCTAAAGCCCCCAAAAACTAAAGTTTAAATATAGTTCCCGGAGTGAGAAACACTTTGCTTATACCTCGCAAGCAAGCGTAAACCTGTTTCCATAAAGATCTTTGCAATACAATTGTCGCGCACTTACCAGATTCTACACAAGTACCTTTAAATATAATATCAGTAAAAGTTTTTTTTAGGATGACAATGAGTTAGACTTTCATTAAGTAAATTACGTTTAACTAAGTTTAAACCAAGTGAGTTTGGGCTTGGCTATATCTAGTCCTGAATACCAGCTAATACTTTAATCTCAATGGATTCGGGTTCAAAAATTATAATTAGCTGAAGCTTTGTGTTCGTAGAATCTTATTGAAAATAGGTATTCAGTTGGTTATTTTTCTAATGATTTAGCACCTCAACTGCAGTCAGCCCTCTTTTACAATAATTGGTAAATAATATCGTAAAGGTGGCCGATGCAGGGACATAAGTAAAGTTAAAAAAAGAATGAAAAAAAACTGCTAGAGTAAAAGTTAGTCACTGTCTACCAGACTCCCATGTTAAACTACCACTAAACTACCGCAGCAAAAGTTAGTTTTTCTAATCTACTAAATAATTGATTGAGAGTCAAAGGGCCGTACTCGTCTTTTATCTGGTGCTCTGTTGTCTTCTCTCGTTTCTTGCAATGAGTGAATATTATTTTATATGTCGTGAATAAATCAGTAAAGTTCGGTTTAGTTCTCAAAAACCAATGAAATATTTATAATGATTAAAGGTTAATAATTAAAGATTAAAATAAAAAATAATTAAATAATAATAAATTAATAAATAATAATAAGTAATAAATTTAATAATTAAAGATTAAAATAATTAAAGAAATATTTATAAGTATTTATAATAGCCACATGCTGTTAAAATAAGACTGAAAGGGGTCTTCTTTTCTTATAATTAGGTAGCTAACTCAGTCCAATATATGCAATGGTTTGTTCTTATAATAATCGTCTTTTACTATATATCTCTTACTAGGTTGCAAGCTACCGCTGCAACCCAGAATAATGTAACCTTTATGTATCCTTCTTTTCAAGATGATAAACTTACATAAACACAATTTATAAGGACCTCTAGACCGACCCTTTATATAACTAGTTTCAATCCAAAAAGTGGTATAGTAGCTAAAACACTAGATTTTTGCATTTTGTATAATTATCCTTGAAATTTTGAGCTGAGTTTATTTTTTGTATACATGATCTTTGTTTGACGTGACATTACAGACAGGAAAAGTCTATGGCGTTTTCTTAATTGGAATAGTTAGAGAAGACCTACAATTAGTACATCCTGAATAGTACATCCTAATATTATGACGTCATTGATCAATCTTTAACATGAAATATGTAGTTTTTCGTCAAAAAAATGATTCTTTTTAAAAAAAATAATTTGTTTTAATTACGAAAGGTTTTTAACCCCATTAATTTCATTTAAAATGTGCCATTGAACAAATCTCTACGATGTTCCAGTGCCAAGCTATCTGTGGAAAAAAAGATGCCGTTTAGGCAGAATGTTGTAGCAGCTGCCACTTTTCTTGATTTTCAAGCCAATATATTTTCTTGCTATTCAAGCCAAGGGATAGAAAGTTTCCCATATAGTGGTTTCGGACAAAGCAGTTCTAATTGTGTGCTTTTTGTTTTGGTCCGACTCTTTTGTTTTTAGGAGTTATGGGTTTTTATATATCTTAACATTGTGCGTGATCGTCTCTTACTAGGTTGCTAACTACCGCTGCAATTCGAATTAAAGCTACATTTACCATCATCATTTAAGCAGAACTTTTAAAAACTTGTAAGGGTGGTTAGTCCATTGGGCTTCGTATTCAGAGAATTTACCATAAAATAATTTGGTTATTTTTTTTTTCTATAGATTTTTCTGTCATTACCAAGACTGTCATATGACAACGTATTATCTGTTTTTCCAACAATTGAGCTAACTATTGTTATTTTTTATTGTCACAAGATAAACTACGATTGTTTTTTCTAGTCATCGGGTAAACTGAGATTGTTTTTCTATTGTCATGGAATAAACTGTCATTGTTTTTTCTTGTCATCGGACAAATTTTCATCATTTTGTTTGGTTCTGGACAAATGATCATTCATTTTTATTATCATCGAAAAAAGTGCCGTTGTTTTCATTTGTTACCAAACAAATTGTCATTGTTTTCGTCTGTCATTGGACAAAATTTCTTTGTTTTCTGCCGTTGAATAGATGGTCATTACTAATGAAATGACTCATTAGTGAGGTTTTAACATGCGTCTAAACCCCCTCCCTTTCGGGTGGCAGGCTAGCTTTTAAGGGGTTTTCATAAACGTTTCACTCAGGCTCTAGTGCCAATAGCAAATTCAGATGAAGACTGACTCGACTTGCTCTTAGACTGACTTGACTTGCTTACAAGACTTTTCCACTCTGGGATTCAAAGGCCGAAGTCAAAGGGCTCAGAAATGAAAATACAACAACAACACCTTTCTTGGCATAGCTTCTTCGAGCTAAGATCACGGTCAACAGCTAAGCAAAAATGCGACTATTGTTTAATCTTCCATTTGAAATTGTTTTTTTTTCTGCCATTGAACAGAAGATCATTAATGGGGTTTTGGCACGCATTCGAGTACCTCTTCGGGTGACAGGTTTGTTAAAAAGATGTCTTCAGAAACCTTTTACCCAGGCTTATGCAGCCTTTTTGCTGTAGCGTCCAATGGCAAGAAGCAAAATCCAAAGCTGAGACTTATACTGTTCTATAGGACTTTTCCTGCTGGGCCTTAGACAGACTAGATTTACTTATAAGGCGTTTGGACTGGAAATTCACAGAACAATGTCAGTTGGCTCAGAGACGGAAAGCAGAAAGATTTGTTGAAATGTTGGGGCAAGCCTGTACACTTGAACAAGGGTGATCAAGTCAGTAATCTTGTTCACATGATCTGACATTTAGAATTTTTACTCTTTAAGCAGCCGATTCCTTCAAAACCGACGAGCAACCAGAGCTATTCTCTAGGAGAAAAACAACCGATTGCCTTGAAAAAAACAGCTATTTGTATTGCCGAATAGTCGTTATCGACAAATAATCGGTCCGTCTAAGCACGGCAAATTACCTTAAGGATTTTCAAATTTAGTATTAAGATGTATTTTTTTTCTTTGTGTGGTTTTTATTTCTTTAATTGTTTGTGATTGAGACGGCTCCCCAACATAAGGGGGTGGATCCAGTTAAAATTTTCTTAATATGACCTTGCGCTTGTATGGTCTAACGCGCTGGCGAAATACATAAATTCTTCTCTTTGGACTAATATCGTAAAAAAATATTTTGAGAAGAAATTACTCTCGTGGCGAATTTTCGTAATGCATATGTAATACTTAAAATCAGCGCCATTTCCGTTGTCGCGAGTGTTGAAGGCGAGAAAAGATGGGAATTTCATTTATCACGGGTACTACGCAACATACTATTAGGCAATTCTTTAATGGCTGGTAGATATTATGTGTGATTTTTCGTGTTGTACCCCTTGAAGGATATTTTCTCATCAGTATATATATACATATAATTGTATGTATATATATTTGTTAAACAGGCGTCATGGCTCCGTCACAAGTGATGATAAGCCACTAGTCCTGGTAATTACCACGCTACTTAATTTTAAGATACTTATTGTACCTTCTCTTGAACGCCTCAAGGGACGGATTTTCTGGGATTACCCCTACAGGGAGGCCATTCTATATGGTGACAGATCGTCAATCAAAAATGTTCTTCATGTTTTCTTGGCGGGTTGTACCTGCAACAGGTAATCCTGTCGAGCTTTACTTTGGCGGTTTGATCGCAAAGCCTTTATTTTATCTGGAACAAGTTTTGATACCTCCTCAGATAGAGGGCAATTCATGTATTGGTAGAACACGGACATTAAAACCATGTCAAATCGATCGAATTGTAAGAAATCCGTTCGAAACGTCTGAATTCGTCAGTTAAAATGTCAAAACGATGGTTTTTTTAATGTCTTCTCAAGTCTTCATGTAGCGCTGAAGCCGGCTCAGAACCGGACAGCCAGAAGTCCCTGGGACCTCCAGTTGAATGGAGGTCTTGTGTAATCCTGGGTCCATCTTGATCACAACATGATTTTCCAGACTTGGCGATGCTCTTCTATAAAAACAGTTCTGAAATCCTGCAGAGAAAATCTCAAGCCTATTACCTCCGACTTATTATATATTCATGCATAAGAATATTATGCTACTGCGGGGAGGCTACCCATAATAGATAACTAATACAGGAAGAAGTTTTTCGGCCCAAAAAAGCCCACCAAAATAAACCAAACCCAGAAGAACTATCCATTCATCAAAATCTAGTGCAACTGCTGTGTCATTTACTAGTCTACAATTTCCTCGAGGGGTGCCACTCCTCAAGGTAACCCCGCAGCACTGTTATCAGTCACAGTTTTGGCTAGGAAAACTCGTGGAAGGTCCAGCCTGATGCCGTTTATAAGTCACACAAGCAGGATTTCTCTGTCAGTTACAGGAACGGAGAAAGGAGATTAAAACGAAGCGGAGACCCCAAACCGTCTCACAACACCGGAACAGCTCCAGCAATCTATAACCAGCCTCTCCTCGTCAGGGCATTCGTCTTATTGCGGGATACGATAATACCGGGGAAAAAAGAAATAAACAACCATCCCTGCCACTTCTTCCTGGAAAAGATGGAAAGTTTCATATTTTTTTTTGGACAGGGGCTTGCAACGTCTGCAATAAGATCTTTGATTACTGACTTTGATGGTATAATTTCCATCAAGATCACTTACTTCTTAGGGAATGTTTCACCAATCTCTCAAAAATATGGCAAATTGTCTCACACTCCTTCCTTTCGGTGGGTAACCGTGAAGTCAATGACTACTGATACTTTTGAATAAAAACTTGATTCATTTGGTCTATATATTGTTTTCAAAACTTATTTTTTATATTTTACATATTCTTTTATTCTACTGCTGATAACACTTATCAGCAATAGTTGTCCTTACTTGCAGTTCTTTCCCACGAACTGTTGGATAGATATTATCATAATAGACGTCATACACCCAAAATTGATTTTCATATTAAAGTCCAAAAAATACGGTCTTTTGTATAAAAGTCCTGAAAAAAAATTCCTTGTACATAAAAGTCATAAAAACTCCAAGTCTTAATAAATCTAACTTTTAGTCTTGAAATCTATTTCTTGAAAAAAAACCTAAGTCGTGATGTTATTATAATAGTCATCGATAATATTCAAAACTATAACCCAAAATATGCCAAAACTATAATCAAATTTATCGACTTGTAAATTATATGTTTACGTTCACTTTCGTAAATTTTTCTGTTCTCCTAAACAATTTGAAAAAATGCAGATACGAGGGTGTCACTGTCCACTGGTGATAATATTTCCTTGATTTAGTGGGATCTTTCCATTTTATAGTGCTATTTCTTATATAATTCCACGCTCGCATTTATTACTGTCCGAGATGACACAACGTCCTTGTTGAAGGTTGAAGAAGACGTCTCTCTCCATAGGGAGAAAGTACTAGTATTTTCCTTGCTTAGAGTGAAATACTACTGCATAGAATATCTCGAAACATATTTTCTTGTTGGGAAGAGCGTTCACTTAAGATAAAATAAACTTGTGGCCATAAAAAGATTTATTTATTGCTAAATAAAAATATTTATTGCCCAAAATAAATTATTTCATTAGAACATTCTACTCATTTATGAAATAATGATAAAATGGAAATTTATCTAGATACATGGTGGCAATAACATCTGGTGACATGATATTTTGGTGACGTGTTAAAAAACACAGGTGAGAGGTGACATGTCATGGCTTTTTAAAAGAGAAGAAAGTCTTAAAAGTAGATAAGAGGAAAAATCTGTATAACATATTTTTTCATTAGATTGATTTTAGATTAAATTACATTAAATTATTAAACGAAATTTTAGATGTAAATAATTTTCAATCATTAAACTTAGTTATGTAAAAATTGAGAGCAATTTAGAGCTGCTGAGATTCAACTGAGACCAAGCAGTTATCATTAACAACCAATGGTAAAGTGTCTTCTTTAAAAAAAATCCATTGTTAAAACAGAAGCTCAAGTTTATCTGCTTTTTATTTATATGAAAGCGAAATAAAATAATTGGATAATAATAGCTACTGAAAAGAGAAAACCAAAATGAATCTGAAAAAGCTAGAGCAAAAACAAAAATGTCTTCAACTTCGCGCAAGCAATAATGAGACAAACTCTTTACTTAGGCATAGACATTCAGAACAAAAAAGATACCAAAGATTCTCCTCATTTCTCCAACAAATACTTGAATTCTCACAAAGTGTGTCGTGGCACACTGGTTTGTCAAATGCTCCATTAAACATGACACAAAGCCATCAGAAAATATAATTATAAAGATTATTTCTTTCTGCTTTGAATGAAACTATTGTTGGTTATCTGATTGCAAGCTATTTTTTCTCCTACATTTTAGTTAATAGATATTTATTTATTAATATTATTTTAATTTAATACTTTCAATGCTATACAGTTCATTGGTGAGTTGACTTTAGCATTTTGTAATTTCTAGTTTCCAATGGAGTTGGATCGAAAGAAAATATTTAGAAGAGGTGCTAACTGAGGGGAGGAGTGAGGGGGAATTCTCCTCTTGGATTCTTAAAAATGCTTCTTTTTTTCTTTTAAACAATATGAAAAAGGCTCTCCCCTAATTTTTAATAATACCTTTATTTTTACCCTTATAAAAAGTGAAAAGTTTAATTGTCTATTATAGATAGGATCGTTAGGAAAATAATCATCTCATTTCTTTCACACCCTTACAAGCAATTAATTAAAAAAAACTTTTTCCACAAAATAAGTTTTTTCAAAGAAAAGTAAAGAGCCCGATTAAACAAAAAATGAGCAAAAATCAAATCAAATAATCTACCAAGCTCGAAACTACCACAAATCATCATCGATAAATAAATAAAAACCAAAAACGAACAGAAATTACAATAAATAACCGAGTCAAACTCAAAACGAGCAGAAATTAACATAAGTTGGGCACGATTTCCTATGCCTTCCCAAGGCCAGAACAAAATTTGCACTTTACTGAAAAAATTATAAATGTTTTTACTGTTATAACTTTAACAAACCAAATAATTTTAGCATTTTGATTACTAAATATCAGTATATGTGTTTTAAAGTGACAATGCACATTCATTTGTATTTCTTCAGTAAAGTGCAAATTTTGTTCTGGTCTTGGGAAGGCATAGGGGTTTTGCGCCCAACTTATGTTAATTTCTGCTCGTTTTGAGTTTGACAAGGTTATTTATTGTAATTTCTGTTCGTTTTGGGTTTCATTTATTTATCGATGCTGATTTGTGGTAGTTTAGAGCTTTTGCTCATTTTTTGTTTAATGGAGTTCTTTACTTTTCTTTGAAAAACTTATTTTGTGAAAAACGTTTTTTTAATTAATTTCTGTTCGTTTTATATAGACATAGTCTTTTTAGGGAAAAAGAAAATAACACTTTAAATCTTTTCGTTTTTTAAGACTTTATAGTTTGGCCTACTATTTGTATGCTGGAGAAAGATTTTCAGCAATTTTTAACAAAATATACCATTTTAAAAATCTGGACACAAATAATACTGTTTAACTTAGTTTCATACCTCCTCTAGTTGACCTGAAATGGAAAACTTGATACCATTCGCAAAAAAATCTGTTTACTTTCTTTGATAGCTACGATACACTTACACTATTTTGATTTGGTTAAATTTTAAGAGCAGAAGTAGCCTCGGTAGTTTTAACATAAGTAGAGATGCCTTATTGAGCCCCATGTGGCACCCCTGCTGCCACCTACAACTTTTTTAACACCATATATTGGCACGAGAACCACGTGGTTTATGGTTTTTGTCAGTGAGAATTTGAAAAACATGAATTTTGTCACATTTATGGTTGTTTTCATGGATGGTCATGTGTGTGGTCGATTTATTTGATGTTTTTCATGGATGTCAACATCAAATTATGGATGTTTTATGGTTTTTGTCAGTGAGAATTTGAAAAAACAGGGACTTTCTCACATTTATGTCTGTTTTCATGGATGGTTATGTGTGTTGTTCGATTTATTTGATGTTTCTATGTGTAATAACCTAACCGGGACGAAGGTTGCACATGCGCATTGAATTCTAACGGGGACAATGTTATTGATCTAGGACTCGAGGGGGAAGTGAATTTCTGAGAACTTGATTGCGTAATCGATCGTGAATGTCATGGTGTCCAGAAATAGTATTTGTTGTTGTTGCTCGAGCCAAATGTTATGACTTTCCCGGAAACAGTTAGATCACGTGTTTCCTTCTCAGCCAATCATCGAGTCGGATACATCCTCCTTCTCAGCCAATCAGAGGCCTGCTTGCATATTAGCGGCGGTGGGAATATAAGGAACGGGTTTTTTGCTATAGTTTTATTAGTCTGTGAATAGAATTCAAAGGAGTGAGAAAGAAACAGTTTTGACTTTACTTATTTGGATATATATTTGTGATGGCGATGAGTGGAATGTTTACACTATTAGAAGTTGATAGTGGAGTTGATGATAATAGTACAAGAGCACCAAACATTGCGGTGGAAATTACGAAAGGATCGCGGCTTTGTCTGGAATGGGATGCAGTATATGCAAGATATGTGATATCCTTGAGCAAATTTAAAATGGAGGATCAATTATGTTTCGCCGCTAAAGTTGATATAGCACATGTGAATAGACTTCAATGTGCTTTAAGTGCATTGGTGAAACATATTGAAGACAATAAACAGTATCGCTGATTGTACATGCTCTGTATTATTGATGTTGTTGTTGTAATTATTCAATAAAATTGTTTCGAAATCGAAAATGTTCCCTTTCTTTTCTGGCTATGGGGCTAACAAATCAGGGTCAGTCTAGAGTCAGCAGTCAGAGTGAAAGGATTGAAAAAAGAATAAATTTGAGAAAGAGAGAATTAGATCAAATCTAGTGTTTATGGTAAAACATTGATTTTGGATGATGATTTTCTCGAGTTATCTCTTAAACGCAGGATATTCTCTTGTCAGGGAACACTTGACAATATAATGAGGAGTGATTCTCCCCCATTGGACTATTGTATGAAACTTTTAAAATGTGATTCAAATGCTTATAGTCAATTTATTGATATATTAATTGGAACAAGGCAGAATCATATTGTGGATATACTTTTGAAAACATTGCCAATGGATTCAATGTAGATGGCTCCCCCATCATTCGAAAGAGGTAACGTTACAGAGCTACTCCTCTCTCCCACCATTTCCCTCCACCTTGAATTTATCGAACGAAGAGGATCAGTTTCGTTTTAGCTGTGAGTGAGTTGACATCGGAAACCGAAAAATGTTCTATATATGTCCATTGTGCATGTACACTCTTGGCAGTTGGAATCAATGTGAGAATTGTACAATTATTGATGACTATAGTGAAAAGTGTAAATTATGTAATCCTTGTAAATTACATAGAGGCTATGCAGTTCAAATTAAAGGATGTAATTCATGTCTTGAGGAGGTGTGTGACTCTCATCCTAGAGGGCACCTGTGCTCCAATTGTCACTATGATAAATGTGATCAGTGGGAGAATACTTACCCCGCTATGATTGGAAAGAATCCCAAACGTGATTTTAGTTTATTTCTACGAGATTGGTATCGTCGTGGATTTAAATTATTCTGGGAAGAGGAATCTGGTCTACGATTCAACTGTTGGGGTAACAAGACAATCTGGTTTCTACGTCATCGTTGTGATGACACCACCTACTATGACTATAAACCAAGTGATTTTTATTTGGCTGTGACGGAATGTGATTCACCATTTGAAAACATTGTATGTGATATTGCTTCAAATAGACAGATTGAAACTCGTGAATTTCATAATATGAATGCAAATAGTATCATTGACTATACAAAGAGATATGACAAGAGTGAAGTTACATTGTACTGTAGAAAATGTGACCCTGACTTTGCAGTCAATCAAGATCAATATACAGTGAATCCAAATGATTTACCAGCATTAGTGGTTCACGACAGTTGCCTATACATCGAAGATGAAGAAATCTAAAGTGAAGATTTAAAGACATTGTTGTATATATATATGCATTTTATTAATAAACAAATTCACAAACATTTTTTAAGCACTTTACTCTTAGGGCACTGAAATCAATACTATATAGGTCTGAGAGGATATTTTCCACTAGAAAGTCATTCAGACGTGGATTGTCAACATAAATGTGGAGAAACTGCTTGTAAGTATAGCCGCGACATCGGAACACAAAATATAGTAGTGCATGGAAGCCACAGCTTTTAGTCGTTAGATCCTGTACCCTCTTCCGATTTTGAATAATAGTTTTCCCACTGCTCTCAATATAGTTGCTGATGTGAGGTGTGTAGAATGTATAGGGTAGACCAAGAGGATCAAAAAATTCAATCGTCTTCATTGTTTGAAAGATGCACAACCAATGACCCGTCAGCACAGTCGACGGACTGCTATTAACAATAATCAAGGTATTGTTCACGCTTTGAATTTTTCCAAGATAGTCTGAGGGTAGACAATAGGATTTGTACTGGGACATGTAGGGGTCCATATTAAATACATTGATTATTTGACTGGTGTTCATGGCGCCAAGTCTAGTAGAACACTGCCTTCGGGAGTGATTTCCCAATAGGTTTCATATTGATTTAGTGAGATTAGGGCAATACTCTCAGCCAATGGGTCGGTAAATATACACTCTAAACGCACACTCCCCGTACGTACTATACTCATATCCTGTGTACCCGACAAATCCAGTACAATGATACCATGTGTTTTAGCAAACATATCTTCGGTTATACCATTTTCAAATAGTTGCGAATCGTGATCTAGGGTTTGCATGGTCAACTCGTACAATGTTCTATAGGATTTATCAAAAGATAGATTGTAGAGTGGGATACCGTTTACTTTGCACACAAGAGATGAAAGTCCAAACATCTCGAATTTATGTGGGCATTCAGTCCATGATCCTATTGCACTTGCGCTTTTTACAAATGCCAAAGCCAATTTCGAGGGGATTTCGCCATTGATAAAGGACGAATCGGTGAAGGTGTGTGAGCCCATTGCAATATGACGTTGATTGGTGATTGTATGAGGAACAAGTAGTTTAATATTGTTGCCATTAGCTCTCAGTTTTTCCACGGCCAAAGCAACAGAACTCATAACCTGCTGTTTGCGTACATGAAGTATTGCCGAGGTGAGGGAGAGACTTACATCAGGATTGGCAGCAAGTTCCTTTCTCAGTATGAAATTGGAGGGTGCAAGCGTCAATTTTATATCCACTTTAACATTGGGCGGTAGCCATTGGGGTATATTAAATATTTCATGATATATTTTTCCAACTAGATGTAATTCACTAGTTGTAGCATTTTTAAGTGCATCTGTACTATCAGTATTAGTAATATATTCATATCCATTGGAGGCGCCTCTCAATTCCTTGTATGACTTGGGTGTCATCAGCATGAATTGCATACAGCTTGTATAGTTGGACAGATTGTTGCTTGTGCTCACCAGCGTGCCATTGATGTAGACACTAATTTGACGAAATAAATTATGTAGTATACAATTTTCATAGGATATTCCATCGGCCCAAATTGACATTGTATTATCGGATTTCCGGACTTTCATTTGCAAATCTATAAATGTTGAAGACATATCCATAAAGTAGTCTTCATTGGAATAAATTTGAAAGTGGATATTATCGGAGAGGGGTTGTTGTGGATAAAATTGTTCATAGTATCCATGCTTGACACTCACATCAACATTTTCGGCATTGAATAGATTCAATGAGGCGGTGATTGAAGGTTGAGAATCCTTATGCGGTAGGTAGGACATTTTAGGAGAAGAAATCTAGTTTCGATCTGACAATTCTATTCTTCCTGGGGCTTCTGTTTACAGCACGTGTCGGCTTTTTCCTTCTTTTCTTTGACAAGAGGGATGATGTCTTTCGTTTCCGACCTGAGTGGAGACTGATGAGTGATGCATTGTTTCTTGACCTTTTTATGCCTTTACCATTCTGTTTTAATCTCTCGCCAAGGGTTCGCGCACTGGACCTAAGATTTTCCGAAGCACTTTTTTTAAAATCCTTGCCAGAGCCCCAATCGTATAGTGTAGAGGATGCAAAATCTGTCGCAGCCGGTACAAGATATTTTCTGGCCAGTGGTAGTGAAGAGCGAAACAGCTTAGCAAACCAACTGCCAAGACCATAGCCAGACATTGACGAGCGACCTTTGTAGTAGTCCATTCCATTGCCCTGTTGTCTTGGGCCAAGAGTATTAACATAGCAGTCAATATCAGGACAAGTGAATACCACTTTTTTATTAGACATCTTGTTGTTGAACGATGGGTCGAAAATGGCATGTAATCACAGCCAAACCTTTTGAAATTGCTATTGGATCACCCAATTCGGTTCTTAGTGTTAACTGACAGAGTTCCAAATAGGAAGTGTTTACGGGAATATACTGAAGATGCTTTATATTGTAGTGGTGAATATGTTCTTGATTGGTTTTTCGTTCAAGAACTCGTAGGAGGGGAACATTTGAATTACCAACTCGAGATGTTTCCACAAATGAAGCGTAGAGAAATATACAGGTGTCTGTGGAGAAGGCAGGCGGATAGTCAGCAAAAATGAAATTAGTGTTTCCGGCACTTTTACCATTGATTATATTGAGCTTAAAGCCAAGAACATCCTTTAGATTATCGTTGAGAATAACCTTTTCACTGGCAATAGGTGAACTAATGTAGATCTTGCCCTCCTCCTTTGAATAGTTGAAATGAAAAGCTCCCTTTTTACGAGCGGAAATTCTTTTATTGATAGTACGACATAAATCATTCATACAGGTGAGTTCCTCGTAGGGTAATTCCATATATGGATATTCCATCCAATTGATTTTTTGAATTTGTTCTTGATCACCTGTTGGTGGTGGCGGCCAATCATAGGGTCTAATTTTTATTTCATATTTACGATCCTTTCTCAGGATGTCTTAGGTATTTTTGAGAATACAGTCGACAAGAGCCACTTCATACTTTCTATTGTCGTCGAATTTGATGGTGGGGGAGAGTTTCGTCCAAAAATCACTTGTTCTATTCAAATCATTGTAGAGAGGATCAGAAACATTGGACATGAAAGTCACATAGAAATCATTGGGCATTGTCAATATCTTCAGCACTGACCCAAGAATCAAAATCTGAGTTGTATCCTAGCCAGCGAACAAGCAACTGTCTCTTGCCATGGCGTGTACGGCTCTTTAATATCTTTTCAATTTGATAAATTTCACTATGTTTCTAACTTTTTGCAGTTCATATTCATAAAAACCGCCGAGAATCTCATCATCTTTGGTGTCTCGCAGCCGATAAGTTATGGGCTCGGTGTCCAGGATTTTGGACACTTTAAAAAGTTCAGTGCTCCATAAATAATTCCCTTTTTCAAAAATATTGGTGGTTCTATTAATTCGAACAGTATCACCAACATTGAATTTCTTCTTCTTTTTTTCTCTTTTTCACCCTTGGAGTATTGCTTTAGAAAAGCATCAAATGTATTTTCATTGTAGTGAACATCCGTTGGTGTAGAGTTGGACAGAGATCGATGGGGTCGATGGTTGTATATCTGCATGATTTTATCTAAATCATGAATAAAAGCCGGTGTATTTTTCAATGTGCAATATCTTGAAATTAATAGACGAATCGTTCTTATTAATCGTTCAGCCAATGCAGCCTTTATCGGACTGTGACTATGATAGAGTGTTGTATTATATTTCAAAAGAACCTTTTGCACATGGGGATTAACAAATTCACTGCCACGATCCGATTGAATTTTTCTATACGAATCCTGTTCAAGAATACTTTCAATGGCCCGAGCAACTTCAACACCTCTCTTTGACCGCAGTGGAATGGCATAGGCATAGCGACTAAAGATACTGATTGCCACTAGAATATATTTGTAGGGCGCATTGTGACGCCGTTGAACTGCGTCTAAAGTTAAAAGATCCATTTGCATTATATGCAGGGGGAAAAAGGCTTTAGTTTGTCGATATTGTTTACTGCGAAGCCTGTGATTTCGATTCAGTGTGTAACTCGCTTCATTTTCTAGATACTCTTTTGCATTTTTCAATGTGGTGGTGGTGCCGGAGACAGCTTTGGTAAGCGTTTTGGGAGAACTTAAACTTCCCACCTCGCCAATATTTTCATAGACGCCTTTCAAAACTTCATCCATTTCGAGCGTAAACACGTAGTGTAATGTCCACTCCCCTTTTGCACACTGGCGGTCGAATCAATTCGTCTTCGCTTTTGACTAGCAGCCACAGGTGTTGTAAAATCATTGCTGCTGCTGATAGTATCTTCAAATATTGAATCTTCTTCTTTTTTAAATGGTGTTGGAGAGGAGGAGGACTATATTCTCTTAGTTTCTTTAGAATTTGCTTATTGCCAATAAGACTTTTGGGAAAGTTTATTGCACACAGAAAGGTGTATAGATTATCGTCAAAGGATAAGAGTCCTTTACGATTCGTCACCATATCACAAATTAAATCAACTAGATTATAACTTTTTCCCTGAATTATAATTCGTTTCCCTGTGCTCTCGACTTGAACTTGATCACCAGCAGTTTCCAACATGAGATAAGATAATACTCTTTTACTCTGTTCTCGATAGGTCAAAGGCAATAGGTTTCCAATTTTCAATACAATCGAATTCAATTCCTTCTCCTTTGATGCTGCTGCAGAATCTTGAGGAGATGTTTCCTGTTTAGGGGGATCAGTGGTGACGGTGACGGTGGCAGGTCTCTCACGATAAGGTTTATGTTTGTCCACACGTCGCAATGCATCTTGAAGTAAAAGCAGTTTTTTGTCGTCGGCAATATTCTCATCGTTAATGAATTTGCTTAGATTGTCTTCAAAATGTTCGATGGGCGAGAGGACAAGTTCAAATGGTGTCAATTTATAGGGTTTTGCCATTCTCTCTCTCTCTAGAGAAAACTGTTTACAAGTCCTGCAATTATCGGTAGTAAAAGTGTGAAGAAGCTACCGCCTGCTTGAAGGAGCCGTTTTCTTTTAAATTTTTTTCCCTTGTTTTTACAAGCCAAGGCGCTTACAGTGGAACGATGTTGCTTTGTCTGTTGTCTAACACCTTCTGGCAGTTGAACATTGCCCTCAGTTAAATTTAAACAAAGTTCAGATATTAGATTAATGAAATCATTGTCAACCCCATGTTTGAGTATAGCCTTCCTAAGCAATGGTTTTGAAGTGCTTAAAACGGAAAACAGATGCCGTTGTTCGTGTAGTTTCTTCAGTGTCATAATGGTGACTAATAGTCTTTTCTACTGTTCACCGGAAGATATACTGTAATTTCATTGTTGAAAATGTCGGTGACTACACGTAGATCCTCGGGCGTGCTCTGATTAAGATCCAGCAAAATGTAACCGTAGGGCTTGCTAGTCGCCTGAGTGTACGCTGACAATAGAAATTTTGGAGCGCCGGGGTATATCTGCTTATTGAGAGTTTTGAGCGAGCTAGAATCACGAACGACTCGATAGATAATATAGACGGTGCAATTCAAAGCAAGGGTTCGCATACATTTGCTCTGATGAAACAGATTGTGTAGAACTAGGGTAACGGAAATGTGTTCATGATGGGAGCGAACGGTGAACAGTTGTAGCATTTCCTGTGAGAACTGTTCAATGGATTCAGCCAAATCATCAATAATCAACCACGAGTTCGATTCAATACTATTGAAAACATCAAGTCCTCGTATGAATTGTATTGGTATGGTTGTGGCAATAGCTTTTATTTTATCATAGGACTCCTGCCAAATACTATAGCAATAGTAGATTTTTTTCGGCTTTTCCAAAAACATTTTATCACAATTTTGAATTATTCTAGCTAAAAGCGTTGTTTTCCCCGACATTGAGGGACCACACAGAAACGATCTGAAGGGTGTTTTAAATTGATACATGCTGCTGCTGCTGCTGTTGGGGACAACAGTCGGACTACAACTAACTGTAAATCATTTGTGCTCAATGAATAAGTAGTAGCAATAATTTTCCCCATGGATCTATCTATTCAAGAACAACAGCAAAAACAATATTTCATGACAGCATTTATTTCGACACTGCATGAAAACAAATATTTGCAGTCAACATGAACAACGATAAAAATAACACAAGAACAATTGACAAAATTTCTCCGGTGGTCAAAATGAAAACTCTATTTGCAGTCAACATGAACAACGATAACACTTTATAAATAAAACACTTATTGTCTTTAAACACTTTTTGTCTTTAAACACTTTTCTGTACAATAAAAAAAAAAAACACTTTTTGTCCATCATCAACTTAAACACTTTTCTGTACAACACTTTTTTTTGTCAACTTAAACACTTTTCTATACAACAACACTTTTTGTACAACAAAAACACAGAAAATACACACACTTGCAGGGAACTAGTAGTAGCACAGTTGAGCATTATGAATTTAAAGGTGTGTGGGACCCCCCCCCCCGGGGACCGCGGGGCCGAAGGCCGGCCGGCCGTGGGCGGGACCCCCCCCCCACCCCCCCACCCCACCCCCCCCCCCCCTGGGCGGCCGCGGGAAGGGACCCCCCCCCCTCCTCCCCCGGGAGCGGCGGTGGAAAAAGAATAGTTGTCGTCACAGCTATGGTTAGTTGAGGTTGAGTTAGTGCTTGGGTTAGATGAGGTTGAGTTAAGGTGGTTAGATTGGGTCAGTTTAGTTAATTTATGTACAGGTTGAGTGGTGGTGGTTAGTGGTTAGTTCAGGTTAGGTTAATTTATCCAGACCAAGTTGTTTGCGATAGTCAATGCATTCAACTCGGTCTGAAATACGGTAGTGACCGTGGGGTAGAACACTCACACCATTCTCGAGCACATAGACCTTGTCGGATATACACGACATTGCATTCTTTTCCACTCTCACAGTATAATTTCTATACTGTAGAGAGCGAATTGCAAGCACTTGTGCTCTCGGCACTAGGCTACTTTCTACACAGTCTCTGTACACACTCATGTTGAAATTGCTCTTTACAAAATGTGTAGGCACCCCTTTACACGCCTTCTTTTCTTCCCCACTATGAGTTTCCACGCAATAAACTTTGGGACCCGGGAACACCCCCCTGGATATCAAATCACTCCCCGTCTCTGATTTTAATTTTAATAGTTGGTTGGGGGCTTGACGTTTCACCAACTCGGGGTAGAGCGATGGATTCCAGTTGGTGAAATCCATCCGCGAGCTGATGTGCACCCCATTTTGCAAATCACCCAATAAATCTTCAGTTTTTACTTTTAGCAGCAGAGAATCTGTATCACCATAGTAAACTTGAACCTCCCCCTCCCGTGACCATTGCACCTTGCACACATTGTAAAAGAACGACAACATGAGCTTTTTTGAAATTTCTAGTACTGAACTGCCGCCTGCAATATTCTTGTTCAGTACCACATTTCGCTTTCGCCTGTGTAGAAGAACCATGCCGGCCTCTATGCTCGTGAACGATGTAAAATTGGGGTCGGCAATAATTCGTGCACACTCTAGAGGGTCAGTCACGACGTCACAGCGAGATCTATTACGAACGCTTTCACACATTTTGCCAAACGCTGAATTTAGGATGAGCTTATACATTTCCTTCTCCACCTTTGAATTTGCCTTAGAGCGTTTATCGACAAAGGTGTCGATAAACGTTTTCAAGTAGGGTCGCTGATTGAACTGCAGGACCTTGTGTATTTTAGTGATCATGAAACCATTGCTCACCATCCAGTGCAAAAGCACATGGTGAACAACGATATTCTTTTTAGGGTCCAAATCAGCAATCAGTTTCTGTTTAGAGGGAGTCCAGTGCATCCCCATATCCTCAACCAATGAACGATTGTAGGGGCTCAGAGAGTCCCTGCTCACGGGCCGATTGATACAGGGAAAGACAAAATCTTTGACTGAGTCGTGAAGCGCCAGCGGAATGTGACCATCAACTTCAAAGAACCATCCTTGTGGCCCATTGTCCTCGACGGTGGTAATGTCGGGGAACTCACAAGGATTCTCAAGCCATTGATAGTTCCCACACGGCAAAGAGTAGTGTGACATTGCCGAGGGGTACAACGAGTTCATGTCCAAGAACACTGCATTTGACTTTACACCGGTGCTTTGTCCGCTCGGATCGGTTGATAAGACGCGGTCCCCATGAAAAACATACCCTCCCCGCATTGAACGCTCTACAAAAAGGTGATGATCTACGTCGGTGATTAGGCCTATTTCCTCCCTGCTAATTTTTAAAATTAAATCCATTACTAAATGGGGTGTGGAAAAATAATAACCTATATCTAACCCGAACTCTGAATAGATCTGGTCTGTGTTCTTACAGACTATATCCAACAGAGTTAGAACGTCACTGGCCAAGTACAGTCTACAATAATCCCACCCATTTTTACAACCCCCCTTGGACCACACCTTCTTGGCAAACTCATACTCCTCGGCTGTGCATTCACTGTTGGTCAGTGAATTGTAAAAAGCTTCAATTGGAGGTAGTTTCTCCTCACTTAAGCGAGCGCCAGAGCAGTAATAATCGTATGCATATATACCTTTGCAGGTCAACAGGTCATACATTTCACTGTCTGGAAAGTGCTGTTTAAGCAAGGGAAAGCTATCAAAATTGTCGCTTTTTTGCACTTGAATCAATTGACTCAATGCCTTGGGGAAAAAACTAAAGGAATCTAAAAACCTGATTTTATTCCAGCACATATGCCCATTATCCACTGCCTGCCATTTCAGCTCAAGAAGCAACAACTTCTCGGCTGATTTGGGAATTATGTTGTAGGTAAATGAACTATTTACCCATGGACAATCTACTCCCCCTCCCTCCCTATGCATACGTGCCAGTGCCGGTAAAATAAATTTTAAATCATAATTGGAATTATGAATAAAAACAGGGATAAAAAACTGCTGGCTAACATTTAAATTACACGATTGATGCGCAACCCCTCTAAAATTACTACCCCCCGAGGATATTTCCTGCCACAAATGGTCATGATCTCTGACTTTCCCCCTCCCCCACGTTTCCCTTTAGTCCCCTTATCCACCTCTGCAAACTCCCCCTTACAAACCCAACATATTTTTTGATTTTTAATCGCTAGACGATCCTCTGCAGACAACACCATTGGATAATGGGTATTTCTCAAACGAGAAATAGCACCATTAGCCGTGCCAATCAGTTTAGTCAATGCCTTGTCTATGCACTCCCGCTCATCCAATGTTTCTACTATTTCTAACAACCGCATGGTGTTAGAACTGTCTCTTTGCGCGTGGGCGTAGGACACTGCAATAGCCTGATGTTCTTTGACTCGGTTTGGATATTGGGGGTCATTCACCTCCACCAGATTAGCTTCACAATCCAAAGATATTTTGTTGCACTGGAGAAGGGTGTTTTGGAAATTTTTAAAACGTAGAATGGCCCTATCCCCCGAAACCGTTTCCACTGTCTGGTAGCCATGCCGTCTACAATGCTTCATATGATTCCGTAGTTTTATATCACTACGGAATCTAGAGAGGCATGTTGGACAGTAGAAACATTCTCCCCTAAGCTTACCCTCCCCCAGAACTCTACTAATGTCAGTGATAGGGTTAAAATGACCGATTGTGTTCGGTTGACTAGGTGGCGTGTAAAGCAACCAAACCCAGTGTTTAACCAAATCAACTGAGGGACCCCTTACAGGGAAGAGCACCCCCTTCTTTTTTAAACGAACCCCATCTTCAAATTCAGTTTCATACTGTACCACAGTAACGCCTATATTTAAGTGGGCATTAGCCCTTTCAAAAATATCAATAGATCGAAGCGTTACTGGGTATTTCCCCTCTAAACATGAAAAATCTACAATGGGAAAACTGGATCCCTCCTTCCCATGTACAGCCCAGTGATCTAAATTCTTCTTGGTAGCGTCCCGAGCTAGAGGCTCGTATGCTGATATGAGGAAAGCATATCTGAAACACATATGACCTGTTTCAAAACAAATCCGCTGGACACCACGAAAACCTACTAGATCTGGATTTTAATTTAAAATAGTATCCCTTTCAGAACTAGCCCCCCCTCTTAAAATAAAATCTTTCTTAAATTTGCATATATTTACGCTTAAATTTTCAACAAAAAGAACTACTGAGCCACTCCCATTTTCGTTAAAGTTCTCGAGATGCGTTATAATTTGATCCACCCCATCTATGAAAACTCCCTCAAAATTTTCTAAATTTGAATAAACCAAACGCATCTCGGAATGTATAAAATGATAGTATACCTAGCTTTTTCCCTCATTCAAATAAAAAACCTTTAAAACAATGGCCACCTTAATTGAATCCCTCCCCCACAACTGAATTTGATTCTCCAATAGTGCACGAATTTTTTCTACATAGGCATGCACAATTTCTACAGGGTCATAAACAAATTTTCCCGCCATAAGTGTATTAAAGGGATCCCCAAACGTTCCAGTGAAAACAACTATATTATTTAAAATTCTGTTGGACAGCTGAAAGTCTGGGAGAGTTGTACCCTCCTCTCCCTCTTGTATGTTACCCCCTCCCCCAAGCTGTTCAACAATAACTGGCGAATGCTCCACTTCAGTTGTTCGAAGTGGAGTCGTTAGGGTATCGGAGGTTGGAGGGTTCCCTGTTAATTCCCGGGTGAAATCGTCTAAAATTTGCAATGTGTTTGGACTCAAGTCTACCAGCTCAACTGCGCTATAATCAACATTTAAAAATCACCTAAAAAGTCGTCAATATTATCTGGAATTTGATGTAAATCATCCCATAGTGAATTGTTGGGGGACTCCACGTGTGCCTCCTCTCCTTCTCCAACTGACGAGCAGGGGGGAGATGGTGAGTTTGGAACCAGGACAACCTGTAAATGAAAAAATAACTTATTTTCAAAGTGTTCAAATCATCCCTACAGTTAAAATTTGGATTATTATTGCTTAATAACAATTGATTAATTCAACTGAAAGTTCCAACTTAAGATATGACATGGAAGGCGACAATTTGGTCGTTTATTTTCAAATTGTTAAAAAAATTTTTTTTTCGGCGCTCCCCCCAGCGCCCCGCCCCTAACCTTGCCCACAGCGCTTCCCGGACCATCCGTGGCGCTTTTCGGAGCCACAGCACATCCCTGTGGCACTTCCCTGACCCGTGGCGCATCCCCCCCGGCGCTTCCCTAACCCGTGGCGCATCCCCCCGGCGCTTCCC
Organism: Artemia sinica; assembly: GCA_027921565.1. Taxonomy (NCBI): domain Eukaryota; kingdom Metazoa; phylum Arthropoda; class Branchiopoda; order Anostraca; family Artemiidae; genus Artemia; species Artemia sinica. The sequence continues at coordinate 40,961,659 of CM051272.1, read as the reverse complement.
TAACCATGCCCCCACACCACTCCCCGGACCCATCGGCGCATTCCGGGCTCCGATTATTTACATAATGTCCCAAAAAACCGTATTGTTAGGCGGCATAAGTCGTTTCGCCTACTCCCCATACAGGTTGTCTATGACTCCAAATGAGCCTAGATTATTTTTAATCTCGTGTCTGCTCTGTTTCCAAGCGTATTCTCTGGGAAACAGTACAATTAAATTCGAGAACCGTTAATTCTTATTCAGGAATGTCTCTCCATCACTAAAATATTGGCAAGGGTTTGTAAGATTGAAAGTTATTTTAAAATATCCTTGCGCAAATTACGGGGTCCATATGTGACAAATAGATATATGTGAATAATCTCACTCAGTTCCTTCTCTTGAAACTAAGTGATAATCAATTGTGAAAAATATGGGGATTTTGAGTTTCAAATGGTGAGCATTAATTGAAATTACCTAAAAATATTCGCTTATGAGATATCGAAGCGATAACAAAGATTAGAAAAGAGCGGTTTCTTTGCAAAAAATTACATTTAGATATCTCCGAGGAGGGGGGAGCAGAGAAAAGAGTGGTTTCATTGTAAAAAATTACATTTAGATATCTCCGAGGGAGATAAATTTAAAACAATGGTTGGGGTGAGGGTTAATATCTCACAGAGATACGTTTATATTGGGATTGAAAAGGACTAAAATTGGAAGAAATAGAAAGGTAGGAAAAAATGCTTACATTTGCATATCCCGGCTGCACTTGGGCATCCGAAGGACCAGGTAGTGCATGCTGGAGGGCCACTTCCTGACCTTGAATAAGTGGGGCAGCTCTTGAAGGCCCAGGCAACGTATGATGGAAGGTGGACGGACCGGCGGCGTTACATTCTTGTACAGATGATTGCACTTGTTTTGGAGGCTTCGGCCAGCTACCATATTGCCGGACAGTAGCCTTCGCATGGCCCGCATTATTAACCCTCGCTTTCTTGGAAGAAGGGGGCACGCATTCTTCACAATTTGCCTTAAAAAGAAGAGAAAAAATTAGTATCTAAATAATTTGCCCCTTTTTTTTTACAGAAAGAAAGTTATTAACTATAATTTTGTCTAGAAAAGGCATTTATCACTAAGAAAGCACAATGTAAAAAATTTCGTGAAATATACTAATTGCATCCTTTTTTGAATCTGAGAATTACGACTCACTGAGCCATTCAAAAGCCGGCCTAGTTTGTATATTTATCACACCCCCAGAAAAACAGCCCACGGAAAATAACCCCCACGGAAAATATCCCTGAGAAAACACATGGAAAAATATCCCCTCCCCCCACCGATAGATATCGCATCCTTTTGAATCTGAGAATTACGACTCACTGAGCCGTTCAAAAGCCGGCCTAGTTTGTATATTTATCACACCCCCAGAAAAAAAACAGCCCACGGAAAATAACCCCCACGGAAAATACCCCTGAGAAAAGACATTGGAAAAATATCCCCTCCCCCCCCCCCATCGAAAGATATCGCGTCCTTTTGAATCTGAGAATTACGACTTACTGAGCCGTTCAAAGCCGGCCTAGTTTGTATATTTATCACACCTCCAGAAAAAAAACACCCCGAGGAAAATAACCCCCACGGAAAATATCCCTGAGAAAAGACATGGAAAAATATCCCCTCCCCCCATCGAAAGATAAGGTAAAAATGCTATTCAATTTACGCATAATAAAGCAATGTATCTTTTTCTTAAACCCACTCCCCTTACTTTTCACGCGAAGAAGCAGTTTGTTTTCACCTTACAATGGAGGTGTTAGACATGAGGCATTGTCAAACCCCCTCCCTTTCACCAATGTCCTAAAAATATTGTTAGGCATTAATTTTGGGAATAACTCATTTCCATGCTTCCATAGCACATAGAATTACGCAAAGCCTGTAAGCACACAAGGTTAATTAACAATAATGTCTCTTTTCACGCGAAACTAACTTTCTCAGAGAAACCCTTTGGTTAAGCCGCTATCCAAATTCTTGTATATTTATCAAAGCCGGATGTACTTTAAAGGGGTGTCAGTAATTATCAGATATTTAAATCATTGCGAGAAATCTGTAAGTCAAGCCATATCGGACAGTATATTAAGGGAATGACAGAAAGTTGACAGTTGCTTTTAGATAAGATACGGAATTTATCAAAACAGAATTAAGGTCGTAAACAGAGGGGGGAGGAAGGATGGGGTTTACGTAACGAAAAAAGAGCGTATTTTACACTTTTTATCGAGTATAAACATCATATAGGGACGTTTGTATAGGGGGGGGGGTTTACCCGAATATGGTAGAGGGTGACCACGGAAAACAATTTTATTTTGAAAATAAAAAATGAAAACAGAACTTACATTGCTAATTGTGGATGCCAAGGCTTCAAGTTCATCAATAATATCCATTTTAGTTGCTTACACGGTGTCAAAATACTTTCTGATAATTTAATCACATTGCATGTCCGTTATATACGAAATCTCAAGGGTGAATTGTTATGTAACGGGGAAAATCATATGTAAGCACGTCTCTGATTGGCTGAGAAGGAGGATGTATCCGACTCGATGATTGGCTGAGAAGGAAACACGTGATCTAACTGTTTCCGGAAAGTCATAACATTTGGCTCGAGCAACAACAACAAATACTATTTCTGGACACCATGACATTCACGATCGATTACGCAATCAAGTTCTCGGAAATTCACTTCCCCCTCGAGTCCTAGATCAATAACATTGTCCCCGTTAGAACTCAATGCGCATGTGCAACCTTCGTCCCGGTTTGGTTATTACACATAGAAACATCAAATAAATCAAACAACACACATAACCATCCATGAAAACAGACATAAATGTGAGAAAGTCCCTGTTTTTCAAATTCTCACTGACAAAAACCATAAAACATCCATAATTTGATGTTGACATCCATGAAAAACATCAAATAAATCGACCAACACACATAACCATCCAAGAAAACAACCATAAATGTGACAAAATTCATGTTTTTCAAATTCTCATTGACAAAAACCATAAACCACGTGGTTCTCGTGCCAATATATGGTGTTAAAAAAGTTGTAGGTGGCAGCAGGGGTGCCACATGGGGCTCAATAAGGCATCTCTACTAACATAATACCCTCAGTCGTTCTTGGGATACTACTGAGATTCCTTATTGGGAATTAGCATTATAACAGTGCATTTTGATTTAATCTTAAGGCAACCTTTAGTTTTTAAACATAATGGGCAAATGGGAGGGTGGGAATGGAAGGGGGATTAGTTGCCCTCCAATCACATTCGACTGTTGAAAAGGGCATCAGCCCTTTCTATTTTCAATTGAATGAGCCCCTTTCGAGGTTCCCACGACAATTCATTCGATACGAAGTGCCCTGGTCTAAACAACAACAACAACAAAAAATATTACTAATCGCTTTTGACTATTAAAAAGGGCACTAGCCCTTTGAATTTCAAATCGAATGAGCCTGTTTTGAAGCTTCTACGACAATGCCTTCTATAAAAACTTTATATGCCCCCAGGGCATAACTTAAAACCCTTGCCTGAGGGCTGCGGCGGGGTATCCTCCTCAAAAACATATCTTCTATCTGTAAATTAACTACGCTGAACGAAATGGCTATCTCAAAATTTTGATTGGATGTGTTTGGGGGAATGATGGGCGTGGGGGAGGGGGACTAGTTGCCCTCCAATCACTTTCGACTATTAAAAAGGGCACTAGCCCTTTGAATTTCCAATCGAATTAGCCTTTTTGAAGTTTCTACGACAACGCCTTCTACAAAAACCTTGGAGAGGGGGGGCTAGTTGCTAGTTTTATAAAAGTGTGAGGGAAGGCTAGTTGCCCTCCAATCTCTTTCGAAGATTAAAAAGGGTAATTGCCCTTTGAATTTCCAATCGAATGAGCCTGTTTTGAAGCTTCTACGACAGTGCCTTCTATAAAAACTTTATATGCCCCCAGGGCATAACTTAAAACCCTTGCCCTGAGGGTTGTGGGGGAGTGTCCTCCTCAAAAACGTATTTTCTATCTTTAAATCAACTACGCTGAACAAAATGGATATCTCAAAATTTTGATTGGATGTATTTGGGGAATGAGAGGCGTTGGGGGGGGGGGCTATCTGCCCTCAAATCTCTTTCTACTATTAAAAAGGGCACTAGCCACTCCAATTTCCAATCGAATGAGTCCTTTTCGAAATTTCTACGACAACACCTTCTAAAAAAACATTATATGCCCCCTGGGCATAACTTAAAACCCTTGCCCTAAGGGATGTGGGGGAGTTTCCCCCTCAAAAACATATTTTCTATCTGGAAATCAACTACGCTGAACAAAAAATGGCTATCTGACAATTTTGATTCGATGTGTTTGGAGCAATAGCGGGCGTGAGAGGGGGTTAGAATACCCTCCAATCACTTTTGACTATTACAAAGGGCACTAGCCCTTTCAATTTCAAATTGAATGAGCCCCTTTTGAAGTTTTACGAAAATTCAATCTATAAAAACCTTATATTCCCCCAGGGCAGAAATTACAACCTTTGCCCTTGGATCTCTGGGGGATTTGTCATCCTTAAATACATAATTACTAGAACTTTCAACTGCGTTGAAAAAAATGGCTATCTCTAAACTCTGATTGAATGTTTTTTGGGAAATGGTGGGCGTAAAAGGGGGTTTAATTACTCTCCACTCACTTTCAAATATTAAAAAGGGCAATTTCAATTTCTAATCAAATGAGGCCTTTTTGAAATTTCTATAACAACTTTCTACAACTTGCCTCAGGGCAAGGGTTTTAAGTTATGCCCTGGGAGTATATAAGGTTTTTAAAAAAGGCATTGTCGTAGAAACTTCAATAAAAGCTCATTTGACTGGAAATTCAAACGACTAGTGCCCTTTTCAATAGTCGAAAATGATTGGAAGGCAACTAGCCCCCCCTCCCCCAACACCGATCATTCCCTCAAACACATTCAATAAAAATTTTGAGACCGCCATTTTGTTCAGGGTAGCTGATTTCCAGATAGAAAACATATTTTTGAAGAGGACACTCCCCCACAACCCTCAGGGCAAGGATTATAAGTTATGTCCTGGGGGCATATAAGGTTTTTATTGAAATATTTGTCGTAGAAACTTGATAAAGGGCTCATTCGATTTGAAATTCAAAGGACTAGTACCCTTATAAATAGTCAAAAGTGATTTGAGGGCAACTAACCCCCCTCTCACGCCCACCTTTTCTCCAAACACATCCAATCAAAATTTTTAGATAGCTATTTTATTCAACGTAGTTAAAAGTTTTGGTCATTAGCTCTTTAAGGATGACAACCCCTCACCCCACAGCCCTCCTGGCAAGGGTTGTAAGCTATGCCCTGGGGGCATATAAAGTTTTTATGGAAAGTGGTATCGTAGAAACTTCAAAAGGGCTCATTCAATTGGAAATTGAAAGGACTAGTGCCTTTTTTTAATAGTTGAAAGCGATTGGATAGCAACTAACGCCTCTCTCACACCCACTATTTTCCAAAACACATCGAATTATAATTTTGAGATATCCATTTTGTTCAACGTAATTGATACTTCTGGAAATTAGGTCTTTTAGGACGATAACCCCCCTCAGAGCCCTCAATGCAAGGGCTGTAAGTTATGCCCTTGGGCATATAAAGTTTGTATTGAAAGTGCTGTGGTAGAAACTTCAAAAGAGCTCATTCAATTGGAAATTGAAAGGGCTAGTGCCTTTTTTAATAGTTGAAAGTGATTGGATAGCGACTAACGCCCCTCTCACGCCCAACATGTTCCAAAACACATCCAATCAAAATTTGGATATCCATTTTGTTCAACGTAGTTGAACGTTCTGGAAATTAGGTTTCTTTGGATGATAACCCCCTCAAACCCCTCAGTACAAGGGTTGTAAGTTATGCCCTGGGGGCATATAAGGTTTATATTGAAAGTTATTGCATAAATCATAGGCAGCGCAATCGTGCTGCCTAAGTAAAGAACGGGGACACTCGAGAACGAGACAAGAAACGGGGACTAAGTAAAGAGGAGGACACTCCCTCACAGTCCTCAGGGTAAGGGTTTTAAGTTATGTCCTGGGGGCATATAAGAACGATGTTGGCACAATGTATTATTTATTAATTTTTTTCCTTTAGAGCAGGGCACTTGGTATCGAAGAAGTTGTTGTAGAAACTTCGTAAAGCGCTCATTCAATTGGAAATTGGAGTGGCTTGTGCCCTTTTTAATGGTCAAAAGTGATTGGAAGTTGACTAATACCCCTTCCACGCCCACCATTTGCTAAAACACATCCAACAAAAATTTTGAGATAGCCATTTTGTTCAGCGTAGTTGATTTCCAGATAGAAATTATTTGTTTAAGGACAGTCCCCCTTAGGGCAAGCTCTTAGAGCAAGGGTTGTAAGTTATGTCCTGGGGGCATATAAAGTTTTTTTAGAAGGCGTTGTCATAGAAACTTTAAAAAGGCTAATTCGATTCTAATTCAAAAGGCTAATTCAAAGGGCTACTAACCTTTTATATAGTCGAAAGTGATTAGAGGGCAACTAACCCGCCTGTCACGCCCACCTTTTCCCCAACCAGATCTAATCAAAACTTTCAGATAGCCATTTTATTCAACGTAGTTTAAGCGCTGGAAATTAGGTCTTTGAGGATGACACTCCCCCCCAACAGCCCTCAGGGCAAGGGTTGTGAATTATGCCCAGGGGGCATATAAGGTTTTTATATAACGCGTTGTCGTAGAAACTTAGAAAAGGAATCATTCGATTGGAAACTGAAATGGCTAGTGCCGTTTTTAACAGTCGAAAGCGATTGGAAAGCAACTAACACTCCACGCCAACCCATATGAATATACAGGCTATCAAAAGGACATGTCGACAATGTCATAGCAATGGCTAATTCTATTAAGTTGAGAACTAATACTACTGCTCTGACTACTATTACATCTAAACCTATGGGTACGAAGGTGAAATTTTCAGAGAAATTTTAGGAAGGAAGGTAAACTGTATCACAACATGCAATCCATATGCACGTTGTCATAAGGTCACATCAGCAATATCTTTGGATTAGTTTTGTGTCTGAAACTAAAACTTATAATGCTTGTTGAGGAGGATGGTGAACTAACCGAAAGACCATGTTTGCATCATAATACTACTGCTTCTACTCCTACAACTACTACTACTATTATTATTACTGTTACTACTACTAATGCTGCTAAAGATAAGACTACTGCTACTAATTCTACCTTTACTACTACTACTGCTACTACTATAACTACTGATGCTACTACTACTCCTACTAAAGCTAAGGGTATTAAGGCTAAAATTTTCATTTTCGCCTTACTCTTTACGTCCCTCAGAAAACAAAGTTTTTCGGTGGGAGCTAAAGAGCAAAGTTGAAACTTAAAACGAACAAAAATTAATGCTTCACAGTCTATCATAGGCAGCTCAATAGCGCTGCCTAAGGACCAAATGATGTTGGCACAATGTATTATTTATTTATTACTGTGTCTTTTTTTTAGACCAGGGCAGTTCGTATAGAATGAGTTGTCGCAGAAGTTTCGAAAGGGGCTTATTCCATTGGCAATTGGAAGGGTTAGTGCCTTTTAAATAGTCGAAAGTAATTGGAGCGCAACCAGCCCCCCCTCCCCTAAGCCCATCTTTTCCCCAAACACATCCAATCAAAATTTTGAGATGGCCATTTGGTTCAGGATAGGTGAAAAGTCGGGAAATTATGTCTTTGAGGATGACAATCCCCCATAGGCCTCAGAGCAAGGGTTTTTGAGCTATACCCTGGGGGCATATAAGGTTTTATATAAAGGGTGGTCGTATATATTTTGCATAGGGCTCATTGGATTGGTAATAAGAATTTTGTAAGAGTCGAAGTGATCGAAGGGCATGTACCCCCTCCCCTCCTCACACGTCTTATTTTCCCGAAATGCATCCAATAGAATTTTTGAGATAACCATTTTATTCAAATTAATCCAAAGATTGTATAACAAGACTTTTAGGGTTGAAGCAAACCCCCTCAGCATGGTGGCAATGGTTGTAAGTTATGCCACGGGGGTATTTAAGGTTTTTATAGAAGGGATGGTTGTATAAGCTTTAGAGGAGGCTCATTAGCTTGACAATTGGATATCTAGTTCCCTTTTAAAAGTCAAAACTGATGGAAGGCAACTAGCCCCACCTTTCTACCCTTCTTTTCACCAATCGCATATAATTGAAATTGTGAAATAGCCATTTTGTTCAAAATAGTCAACAGAACATATAGCAACGCCTCTGGGGTTGACACCCCCCCTCCCAAAGCCCTGGAGCAAGGGATGTAAGTTATGCCCTGAATTCATATAAGGTTTGCAGAATTGGTGGTCGTACAAACTTCAGATGGGGCTCCTTTGATTTGAATTTGGAAGTTATAGTGCCCTTTTTAAGAGTCAAAAGTAATTTGAGAGCAACCAGCCCCCCCCCTCTCACATACACACACCCATAATTTCCTCTAACATATCCAATCAAAATTTTGAGATAATAGTTTTGTTCAAAATACTCCAAAGAACATATAGCAATGCATCCAGGGTTGACACAACCACCCAGAGCCCTGTGGCAAGGGTTGTAAGTTATGCCCTGGGGGCATATAAAATTTTTGCAAAATGGGTGGTCGTACGAACTTCAGATGGGGCTCATTTGATTTGAATCGGAAGTTATAGTGCCCTTTTTAAGAGTCAAAAGTAATTGGAGAGCAGCCAGCCCCCCTCCCCAATCAAAAGTTTGAGATAGCAATTTTGTCCAGCATAGTTGAAGTATCCAGAAATTATACCTTTGAGGATGACAAATCCCCCACAGCCCTCAGGACAAGGGTTGTAAGTAATGTCCTGGGGGCATATAAGGTTTTTTCATAGAAAGGGTGGTCGTATCTACTTAGGAGAGAGTTTATTGGATTTGTAATCAGACGTTCTAGTGCCCTTTTTAAGAGTCAAAGTGATCAGAGGACCGCTACCCCCCCCCCCCCCTACACGTCATGTTTTCCTGAAATGCATCCAAAAGAAATTCTGAAATAGCCATTTTATTAAAAATAGTCCAGCGATAATATAACAAAGCTTTTGGGGGCTGATAAAAACCAGCAGGCCCGAGGGGCAAGGGCTGTAAATTATGTCCCGGGGCACTTAAGGTTTTTACGGAAGGGTTGGTTGAATAAACTTTAGAGGTGGCTCATTTGGTTGAAAATTGGAATTTCTAGTTCCCTTTTAAGAGTCAAAAGTGATGAGGGGGCATCTAGCCTCCTCCCCACTCAACTGCTCCTCTTTTCACCAAACGCATCTGATTGAAATTGTGAGATGGCCATTTTGTCCAAAATAATCCTAAGAACATATTATAATTCCTCCAGGGTTGAAACAACCCTCCCCCCCAGAGCCCAGGGCAAGAGCTGTAAGTTATACTCTGGAGCATATAAGGTTCTTATGGAATGAGTGGTCGTATAAACTTCAGACAGGGCTCATTTGATTTGAGATTGGAAGCTATAGCGCCCTTTTTAAGAATAAAAAGTGAGTTTAGGGCAACCAGCCCCCCTCCCACGCCCATCTTTTCCAAAAACAAATATCTAAACAAAGTTTTGAGACATCTATTTTTTCAGCATTGTTGAAAGGTTCAGTAATAATTTGTTTGGGGATGTTATTGAGAAAATATATGCTTGTTTGACTTCTACTTTCCCAAAATACGAAGGGTATTAAGGTGAGTCTTTAAGGGAATGTTGTGGGGATTGTTAAGCTCAATCAAAACATAGCATGTGTATATGGGTTGTCAAAAGGGCGTAGCTCAGGTTAACATATACAATATGTGAGGAATTAACAAATTACCTAACTTACAGCCCTTGCCCTGAGGCCTTGGGGGGGGGGGGCTCAACATCCCCAAGCACATTATTACCTAACGTTTCAACAAACCTTACTGAAAAAATAGATGTCTCAAAACAATGTTTAAATATTTGTTTTGGGGAAAGATGGGCGTGGGAGGGGTGGGGGCTGGTTGCCCTCAAATCACTTTTTATTCTTAAAAAGGGCACTATAGCTTCCAATCTCAAATCAAATGAGGAGCAGTTGAGTGGGGAGAAGGCTAGGTGCCCCCTCATCACTTTTGACTCTTAAAAGGAAACTAGAAATTCCAAATTTCAACCAAATGAGCCACTTCTAAAGTTTGTTCAACCAACCCTTCCGTAAAAACCTTAAACGGGCCGTGGCATAATTTACAGCCGTTGCCCTTCGGGCCGTCTGGTTTTTATCAGCCCCAAAAAGCATTGTTATATTATCTCTGGACTATTTTGAAGAAATTTCTATTGGATGCATTTTAGGAAAACACGACGTGTAGGGGGGGGGGTAGCTGTCCTCTAATCACTTTGACTCTTAAAAAGGGCACTAGAACTTCTGATTACAAATCCAATTAACTCTCTCCTAAGTAGATACGACCACCCTTTCTATGAAAAAACTTTATATGCCCCCAGGACATTACTTACAACCCTTGCCCTGAGGGCTGTGGGGATTTGTCATCCTCAAAGATATAATTTCTGGATTCTTCAACTATGCTGAAGAAAATTACTATCTCAAACTTTTGATTGGGAGGGGGGCTGGTTGCTCTCCAATTACTTTTGACTCTTAAAAAGGGCACTATAACTTCCGATTCAAATCAATTGAGCCCCATTTGAAGTTCGTACAACCACCCATTGTGCAAAAATTTTATATGCCCCCAGGGCATAACTTACAACCCTTGCCAAAGGGCTCTGGGTGGTTGCGTCAACCCTGGATGCATTGCTATATGTCCTTTGGAGTATTTTGAACAAAACTGTTATCTCAAAATTTTGATTGAATATGTTAGGGGAAATTATGTGTGTGTGTGTGGGAGGGGGGGGGCTGGTTGCTCTCGAATTACTTTTGACTCTTAAAAAGGGCACTATAACTTCCAACTTCAAATCAAAGGATCCCCATTTGAAGTTTGTACGACCACCAATTCTGCAAACTTTACATGAACCCAGGGCATAACTTACATCCCTAGCTCCAGGGCTTTAGGGGGGGGGGGGGGGTATCAATAAGCTATTCCCCCAGGGTATAGCTTAAAACTCTTGCTCTGAGGGTTATGGGGGATTATTTGCTCTCGAATTACTTTTGACTCTTAAAAAGGGCACTATAACTTCCAACTTCAAATCAAAGAAGCCCCATTTGAAGTTTGTACGACCACCAATTCTGCAAACCTTACATGAACCCAGGACATAACTTACATCCCTAGCTCCAGGGCTTTGAGGGGGGTGTCAATAAGCTATGCCCCCAGGGTATATCTTAAAACTCTTGCTCTGAGGGTTATGGGGGATTGTCATCCTCAAAGACATAATTTACCGACTTTTCCCCTATCCTGAAACAAATGGACATCTCAAAATTTTGATTGGATGTGTTTGAGGAAATGATGGGCGTAGGAGGGGGGGGGCTTGTTGCGCTCTAATTACTTTCGACTATTAAAAAGGCACTAGCCCTTCCAATTGACAATGGAATGAGCCCCTTTCGAAGCTTTTACGACAACTTATTCAATACGAACTGCGCTGGTCTAAAAAAAGAAGAAACAGTAATAAATAAATAATACATTGTGCCAACATCATTTGGTCCTTAGGCAGCGCTATTGAGCTGCCTATGATAGACTGTGAAGCATTAAATGTTGTTCTTTTAAGTTTCAAATTCGCTCTTTAGCTCCCTCCGAAAAACTTTGTTTTCTGAGGGACGTAAAGAGTAAGGCGACAATGAAATTTTTTGCCTCAATACCCTTAGCTTTAGTCGCAGTAGTAGTAGCACCAGTAGTTATAGTAGTAGCAGTAGTATTAGTAAAGGTAGAATTAGTGGCAGTAGTCTTATCTTTAGTAGCATTAGTAGTAGCAACAGTAATAATAATAGTAGTAGTAGTTGTAGGAGTAGAAGCAGTAGTATTATGATGCAAACTTGGTCTTTTGGTTAGTTCACCATCCTCCTCAACAAGCATTATAAGTTTTAGTTTCAGACACAAAACTAATCCAAAGATATTGCTGATGTGACCTTATGACAACGTGCATATGAATTGCATGTTGTGATACAGTTTACCTTCCTTCCTAAAATTTCTCTGAAAATTTCACCTTCGTACCCATAGGTTTAGATGTAATAGTAGTCAGAGCAGTAGTATTAGTTCTCAACTTAATAGAATTAGCCATTGCTATGACATTGTCGACATGTCCTTTTGATAGCCTGTATATTCATATACATTGAAATTTTCATCTTAACGCTCTTAGCCTTACAAGTAGCTGCCGATATGGATTGGACAAGTAGCTTAGCCTTACAAGTAGCTGCAATAGAAGTAGTAGTTGAAGCAATATTAATAATAGCAGTAGAACCAGTACATAAAGCAGTGGTAGTAGTATTAGTAATAATGTGCACATGTTGCCTAATGGTCAATTGATCTTCCCCTTTAAGCAATCTATGAGATTTTTAACTTGATACCCAAATCGATTCTTAAGATACGCTCTTTTGATAATATAAATGCACATAGTATCAGCATAGTGTCAACACGTACATCTTACCTTTTGGTCAGTTGAACATCCCTTTCATAGTGCCCCGGAAGTTTCACCTTCACATGGTAAGCCGTTCCAAAACTATCGCTGATTTGCGCGTTTGACTCTCTTTTGACACCCTTTTCATCTGAATACTCTTAGCATGATAAGTTGATGCAATTGAAGTAGTAGTTGGAGTAGTTCAGTAGCACTAGTTCCTCCAGTTCACCCCAAACTCAACCGCTACTTAGTTACCGCTGTTTAGTTACCGCTGTTCTCCACTAGCACCTGCTCAATTAAATGCAATTGTATTTGAAAAGATGGATTTGATCCCCCTGTCTCTTGTTCTCACTATCCAAGTTTAGCCCCCGTCAAGAATTCCACTAGAACCCCTGACCCCATCCGTGATATAAAAAAAAGTGAAGTGTAAAAACGGTACCTTCACAAGTCGTTTTCGATTCCCAACACTTTTGCTGAGTAACACTGATAGCCTTACCTTTGAAAAACTTAATGAATTAGACAACCTTTCTAAAATATATAGATTAGATGTAATCGCTATTACTGAAGTTCAAGCTCAAAATTTGCACATGTTAAAGATTAACAGTTTTTCTCAATTTATTAAACTCAGACCAGAAACCCACCCTCTGGGTAAGAAAGGTGGCAGAATTATGTTCTTTGTCCGTAATGACTTGTACCCAAGTGAAATCTCAATTCCGTGTCTTGCTCCCTTTAATGAGATTATGTGGGTGTGTGTTCGACCTAAAGTCTTGCCGCGTCCTTTCAATTTAATTGTCCTGTGTTGTTTTTATTACTCCCCTAATCTGAGTTCCGCTGACAAAATAAATTTTATCGAAAAATTACATGCAAGTGCTGACTTTGTACTATCAAAATACCCAAATGCAGGAATTTTCCTGATGGGTGACGCAAACGATACAAGACTTGATTCTACATGTAATGCTTTTAATTTAAAACAGGTTATTAGCGTCCGAACTACAAAAGGCAATACTACTCTTGATTTAATTTGCACTAATCTTTCGAAGTTTTACAAACCCGTCTCCACTCGGCCCCCTCTAGGGGGTAGTTACCACTTCAGCCTTTTCCTATCTCCGCTGGCTTAAGTTAAACAGTCGTTTTCTATAACTGAAACCACTTATAGACCTCTCACTGACTCAGGACTTTTCAATTTTGGCTCCTGGATTACTACTGAAAATTGGTCCACTGTGTATCAAACAAATGACATAGACTGCATGGCTTTGTCCCTCCAAAATTTATTGAGGAGTAATTATGAATCCCACTTCCCTAAGAAAAAATTTAAAACGTGTTCTATAGATAAGCCTTATGTTACTGAGTCTTTTAAAAACTTATAAGGAAAAAAAATCAATTTTTTTCAAAGCAGGTCGTATTACTGAGGCTAATGGTCGAAGGAAGTTCATAAAGAAAAAATTAAGAAAAGCAGCTTCTAATTATTATAATACTAAAGTCAAAGATCTATGTTCGAACAAGCCCAAGCAATGGTACAGAAAAATTAAAGAAATATGCGGAAAAAGCCCTTCCGAAGTTGATTTTCATCTCCCTGAACCCCCTAATAAGACTGCCAACGATTTAAACTTGTACCTTGCTTTCATCGTGCAAAGTATCCCCCCTTTCACTGGCTCAAGTCGAACTATTCCTCCCAATACTTCCTTCCCCTTTATTTCTCCCTCTGATGTTATAAATAAAATTCTAAAGCTTAGAAAATCAAGTATTTGTCCCTTGGACATCCCAGTTGACTTGATTAAAGGCTTTTCAGACAAAATTGCTGACCCTTTATCAAATATTTTCAACCACATCACAAAATTTGGTAATTTCCCAAGTTGCTGGAAACAAGGTTTTATAACACCTGTCCCAAAAAAATGCACCAATCTGACTTTCGCCAACATTCGCCCCATTACACTCACTTCAGTTTTTTCCAAACTTTATGAAAGTTTCCTCTGTGACTGGCTTAGGGATATAATTTGTACGCGTATTGACACCCGGCAGTTTGGTAACTTAAGGTAAACTTCTACCACCCATTACCTTGTGCACTTAATGTATACCATCGTAAGTAACCTTGATAAACCAAATGTTTGGCTGAACCTCTTAGTTGATTTCAAAAAAGCTTTTGACCTGGTTGACCACACAATATTAATTCGTTCACTACTGGTTAACTTTGAACTTGATCCTTTGTTAGTAAATATTGTTATATCGTTTCTTTCGAAAAGATCTCAAGTTGTTAAATACAAAAATATTTTCTATAGCCCCCTCCCTATTTATTGTGAAATTCCTCAAGGAACATTATTGGGACCACTTTTATTTCTAGTCATGATTAACGATATTGGTAAAGATTTTCCCCAAAGGTGGAAATACGTGGATGACTTGTCGATCCTTGAAGTATGTCACAGGACTACTAAAAGTGAACACCTCGGAAACCTAACCTACATTTCAGATGAAGCTAAGAACCTAAATATGAAAGTAAATTCCACCAAATCAAATATAATAACGATAAATTTTTTGAAATCCACTCCCGCTTTCCTTGACCCTATCCCACCCGAAATGCTTGTGAAACATGTTAAACTCCTTGGTGTCACAATTTCAAATAATCTTAAATGGGACATGCATGTTTTTAATATTGTTAAACAAGCGAACGTTTCATTACCTATGTTAAAAATTTTAAACAAATTTAATTGCCCCAAGATGCAGTCCCTCCGTGTTTATTTATCATTTATCAGGCCGCTATTAGAATATGCATGTCCGCTCTGGCATTCGCATCTTTCAAGCGAGGTTAGTGACAAAATTGAGTCGGTCCGAAAGCGTTCGCTCAGGATCATCTACAAAGAGAGCAAAATTCCATACTCCTTCCTCCTTAAATCCACAGGTATTTCCACGTTAAAAGAAAGGAGAGTACAAATTTGTTTGCATTTTTCTAAATCCGTAATATCTAATCCTCGTAATGAGGATATCTTTCCTGATTTACATGACCCTATTAGACCCCGTCTTCCCCGCTTAGCTTCCTCGGCAATTCTAACATATTCACCTATCCATACCGTTACTGAGAGGTTTCGGAAAAGTTTTATCCCCTTTATTTTGGCACACCTAAATAATCCCTGAACTATGCTCTGTACCAAAATTAACTCCTCCGTCCCTTATTTTATTTAGTTGTTGTGTATGTTCACAATAATCATGCGTCATGTTTTCTCTTTATCTTTGTCACTTTTATTTTCCCTTTTGTTGATACTTATTTATGTTAAATTTCTTATCTGACCTTTAATTTTTAATTTTTTTACTTTAATTGTATTCCTTTCTTTAATTGTAAATATTTCTTTTGACAACTAATTTGGCTTGATTTTAAGTGGTTTTTTTTTTTAATTTTATGTATTTGACCTTGAACACGATTTTGGCAATGTTTTTCTTCTTGACTGTGATTTTCTTTTATCCCCCACCCCTTCTTTTTCTATTTTTCTGTTTCATTTGTTAAATTCTTATCGAACAATTTTATGCTTGATTGGTGTTTCTTTTCTTGCTGTATTATTTGTTTCTTCGTTTTGCTTTGTCTATTTCTTTTTGACATATGAAGCGAATTCGGCTCTATTAGAGCTTGTGAAAGCCTTTGGAAAATAAATATTACCTTATCTTATCTCATTAGTAAAAGTAGCAGTTGTAGTAGTGTTTGTAGTGACATGCATATATTACCTTTTTGTCAATTGATCTTCCCCTTTAAGTATTCTCTGAAAGTTCCAACTTAATAACCAAATCCGTTCTGGAGACGCTCCGTTTCGGCAATCCGCATGCACATAGTGTGTTCTGATTTAGTTTAAACTCCCCCTCCGTATTCGGTCAATTTTTCGCCTTCCTACGCTTCACCTTAATTGTACCAGTATCACAGTAGTTGTGATAGTAGTAGCAGTAATAGTGTAATATTGGTAGTAGTAGTAACAATAGTAGCAACAGCATTAATAGCAGTAGTAGCAGGTACATTTTGCCTTTTGGCCAACTGAACATCCCAACCATGATGGCCCTGAAGTTTCCTCCTGATGCGATAAGCTGTAAGCCAAAAATATTGCTGATACGCCCATATCAGCTATCTGTATGCATATAGTATGTTTTGATTTAGTTGAACTTTCCCCTCAACGTTTCCTCAGATGTTTATTTCAATCTCCTTAGCCTTAGTTGTACTCGCTTCAGAAATAGTAGTTATAGTGATAGTAGTGGTAGCAGCAGTTGTTGTGGTAGCAGTAGAAGTAGTGTCAGTTGTACTAGTAATAGTAGCGTGAAAATAGTGCCTTTTTGGTCAATTGGTCATCTCCCTTATCATTGCTTGAAAGTTCCAAATTAGCATACTCAGTCATTCCTGAGTTACACCCTTTTGACAACCCTTGTGTATATACTATGTTTTGATTGAGTTTAACAGTCCCCACAACATTCCCTTAAAGACTCACCTTAATGCCCTTCGTATTTTGGGAAAGTAGAAGTCAAACATGAATACATTTTCTCAGTAACATATACAATATTTAAAGAATGAACAAACTGCCTAAATTGCAGCCCTTACCCGAGGCTTCGGAGGGGGGGGGGGGAGCAGTCAACATCTCCAAACGCATAACTAATGAACCTTCCAATAATGCTGAAAAAAATAGATGTCTCGAAGCTTTGTTTAAATGCTTTTTTTTGGGAAATGAGGGCTGTTGGGGCGGCTGGTTGCTCTCAAATCGTTTTTGACTCTTAAAAAGGGCACTTTAACTTCCAATTTCAAATCAAACGAGCCCTTTCTGAATTTAATACGACCACCCATTCCATAAGAACCTTATATATCCCCAGAGTATATCTTATAGCGCATGCCCTGGGCTCTGGGGGGTTGTTTCAACCCTGGAGGAATTGTTATATGTTCTTTGGATTATTTTAAATAAAATTGCTATCTCATAATTTCAATCAGATGCATTTGGTGGAAAGAGGGGTAGGTCGGGGGGAGGGGCTAGTTGCCCCCTCATCACTTTTGACTCTTAAATGGGAACTAGAAATTCCAATGTTCAACCAAACGAGCCACCCCTAAAGTTTATACAACTGATTATGAGCTAAGAGAAGACAATAGCTACAAAATCAAGAGAGAACATGGCGAAGTATTTATGGAACAGATTCAAAATGTCCAAAGTTGATCATTGATATTAAAAATGTATCATAATATATTTTTTGTATTAATATTCTACATGATATTATTTCATTAAAAATATATTATGCATAACATTATTATCTATTCATTATTTTTAGAGTAAGCTAGCATATCAAACGTTTAGAATGTCTATTAAAACATCGGAGATATAAGAAAAGGAATTTTTATACATCATATGGCGGATAGATAGGTTAAAATAGAGAAAATCTAAGTATAAGAATGAATAAAGTCTCTATCAACATCTATTGTCAGATACATGGGATAACATTGACAAAATCAAGTAACAGAGTGAATAAATTTTTTTCTATCATTATCTTTATCGGATACAACGGATAAAATTGAGAAAATCTAAGCATCAGAATAAATAAATTCATTATCAATAGCATTTGACAGTGTTAGAATGAATAAATTCTCTATCAACATCTATTGTCAAATACATGGGATAACATTGACAAAATCTAAGTATCAGAGTGAATACATTTTTTCTATCAGCATCTTTATCGGATACAACGGATAAAATTGAGAAAATCTAAGCATCAGAAGAAATAAATTCTTTATCAATATCATTTGACCGATACGTTTGATTGGGTCAGAGTGAATAAATTTTTTATCATTGTATTTTGTCAGATATGATTGATAACATTGAGAAAATCTAAGCATCTGAGTGAATAAATTCTTTATCAATGTCTTTTGACAGATACGTTTGATAAGACTGACCATAACACTGACCAAATCTAAGTATCTTAGTGAATAAATTCTATATCAAATTCTTTTGTCGGATATATCAGATAACAGTGCTGTAACTTACTTGAAGTACTTTTACTTCAAGTACTACTTAAGTAAAATTTTCAAGTACTTGTACTTGTACTTAAGTACAAATTCCACAGAGTACTTATTACTTGTACTTCAGTAAAAAATTGCAGCTACTTATTACTTCAAGTTGCAAATAAAAGTCAAGTACTGTTTCAAATACATTACGAGGAACCGTTCCATTTTTTTTTTTTTTTTTTTTTGCAATTTTTTAATTTTCTGGTTGTGCTGCGTCTGTGTTTCGTTTCGTACTTGCTGTGGTTTGCCGTTTCCGTCGAGCGCATTTCAGAAGAAGAAGAAACAAGGTGTCACAAAAAAAAATGGCTGACGCAGGCAAACAACAATTACCGTTTATTCTTCAAGGCAAATATTTTGCTGTAAAAGGAAAAATCGAAAAAGATGGCGCACTTAGTGCATGGTGCAAGAACTGTCCCAACAGGGTTCTCAAAGGACACCTGCATGCACCTTCAAATTTCCACAAACACTTGCGTGTAAGTCTCCTTGTCCTTTTTATGTCTGTTTGTACTTTTTTTCTCTCTTAAACTTTGACAGGTATCACCATACAGATAGCCCAGTAGTTTCCTTACAACACAACCTACACATCATACGCAATTTTAATCTGTTTGTTGTTTTGGTCTATTCGGATATCGTTCAGATTGGATTGAACAAACCTAGGCTAGAGTTGTGTAGCCTGGATCTCCTGTAGGCTAAGCTTACTGTTAATCCAGCATTATGAAATTAATGCACAATTTACCCCACACCTAGCTTGATTAACTTCACCTCAGGAGAAGAATGTTCAACGAACCAGAATGGGCCGAAATTAGTTGTGGTAGGCTAGGTGTCATTCAAAAGGGTCTCGGAACCAGCAACCAGCAGCTTTACATTTACGAAAACTAATGGATTGCTATGAGCCTTGGCTTCTCTGTGTTAATCTTGAGGCTAAGTTGTGTATTGAGATTGTTGTGTATGAGGCTGATTGGGATTGGAATAATGGTTATAGAATGTAGAATGCATATATAATTTTTGTTTTTGTGTGTGTTTTCCATTTGCAGAACTGCAGAACTTGCAGAACTTGCTAATTTGCAGAACTCAAAGGAAGTATCAAATTTTCTTGAACAAGTAGGCTAGCCTAGGCTATTTGATTAGGCTGAATATTTTAGCCATATGGATTGCTGAATGTTTTGAATGCATTGATAGTTAATAGTAGAGTCTAATGACAAATACACAATTTAGTTTAAGCATAGCCTAGGTTAATTCTAGAAAATACTGCCCAATCTTAAACACATGATCCTATAGGCCTTGTAGGATACAAAACCACTCAAACATAAATAGATTCAATCCCAGACATGTGCTGTAAAGAAAAAATAGGCTACTAGGGTTTGCTAACTTTTCTTTAAGCTTAATTTTCAGTATAAAAAAGTTTCTGAGATCAAATTGAGCTAATCCCAACAAGGTAATCTAAATCTATACATATGCAAGACTAAGAGCTTGCTTGGAAATATAGGCTCTATTTGAATCAAATTATGCTCGGTTGCTTGTCCAAAGTTAGTGATTATCCAAACACCAGGGGTGCTTGGATAATATACCCAGTTCTTCATCAGCAGCTGATGTGTATTACCAAATAAAGCTAGTTTAAAGAAAAATCAAACTGTTTTGTTAAGCCTAAAGGTGTATCTGGCTTTGTGGGGGAATAGACAAGGAAATAGAAAATCTAATGGTATATTTCCTTTTTTTCTTTATCTGATTTCTCCCCTTTAATAAATATTAGAGCTAAAAATATGTTTTGCTATTACTAGGCCTAGACTAGTCTATCCTTACAAAGCCTATCTTTAGTCTACTGAAAATTTCATTTTCCTGACCTAGCCCCATTTTCCATTTCCTGACTTGAAGTAAAATCAAGTAATTGGAAGCATTGCATCAAGCCACAATGTCCATTGGGCTTGTATAGCCTAAGCTTAATAGGCTTGCCTGCTTGTGATCTACTGATCCATCCATAATTAATACACCAGCATTCAAACATTCAATTAGATTTTCATCCACAAATATATTGTCAATTAGTGTTGCAGATTTCCCAGTAACTCATGTAAGGATAGTTATCAGTGGATATAGAAAAGAAGAAATTACTAAATTGAGAAAATCTGGACAATCTGAACTTTTAAGGAAGTCAGTATTGAAATCTCCCATTTGCACTTTATATTTAGGTTCACTATTCAAATTTTCCATTAAATTCTCCATCTCCCTAATAAAAATTTCATTTTATGATATTTTATATACTAAACCAATGGTGATTTTTAGGTGATTTATATACTAAACCAACAACTATATTTTTTTTTTATCACAATTACATATTGTTGTATAGTCTAACCTTTATTTTCTGGGTTCTAGGCATTTTGTTGAGATTGAGAAGCTAGTATAGCAGGAATGTTAATTTTTCCCATTAAATTTAATGTATTAATAGGGAAATCCTTAGACCTAGGCTATTTGTTACATAGGCCAGATATCCCAGGCTACATACCTTATTGTATTTTCAGTTAACCTGCTTCCAGTTTAACTGCAGCTCAACTAATGCCTGGATATGTCCATAAGCTATTTACAAGTTTGATGATAGGCTAGTTGTTATATTACTATGTTTCTATATTGCTAACAACTCAGTTTATTTCTGGACAAATTTTCGGTTGATGTTGATGTTTCAACGATGCTGCAGAAACATGAGGGTTCATTGCTTTTTTGCAGAGGATGGTCCAAGTTTAAGCTGCAAAAAGGTTTTCTATGGTGATCATTGTAATCGTTGAATCTGCAGTAATGTGAAGGTTTGTTGTTATTGTGAAGGATCCACCAAACCCAGTCAGGAACTCGTATTTTGAGACTATTGCCGGATACAAGCAAGTTCACCTAATGAGAGGATATGTCTCTAGTTAGTAAATGTCTGAAATGAGATTATTCCCAAGTAAAGGAACCTTCCACTCAGGAGGAGAATGTGAAGATCTCCTCCTGAGAGGTATATGGCTGTACCTGGGACCTGGGAATCATTTCATTTTGGGCATTCACTGACAAGCAGGTGACAAGGGACATATCCTCACATTAGGTGAACTTCCCTCTATCAGGTGATGGTCTCAAAGTAGTTGAGTTCCTGACTGACAAAACCAAACCATCAAACCTTCAGAAAGTGATGGTTCATTCATATTTGTTATACTTGTTATACTGCAGTTTCAATGTTCAGTGGATCCTGTGGAAAAGCAATGAGCCTTTGGATTTGATTCATATAGCAAAACTAAACATTATGTCTGCTTTCAGACGGCTCATCCTTCAACCTATGTTGAATTCTCCAAAGTGAACACTAGGAAAAAAAGGAGGCGAGATGGAGATGAGCAGACCATTGATTCTGCTGATGACGCAACCGATGAAAGCATCCCCGAGCCTAAGCAAGAGGATACACCTTTTTCTTTCTTTGAAAAAAAGAAATGTACGAAAAAAAGGGCTGATGAGTTGATTATGAATTACATAGTGTCTGACATGCGCCCACTCTCTACAGTGGAAAGTCATGCATTTAAGCAAATGATTCTGGGGATAAACCCAAGTATCGGACCAATAATGTCAAGGAAAACTCTGGCCGGTAAAATTGATGAGTCTCTGTTAGTTGTAAAGAAAGAAATGATTCAGCTCTTTGAAAAAGTAGACTATGTCACTATGACGTGTGATATCTGGTCTTCTAATAATAAGAGCTTTATGGGAGTAACAGCTCATGTGTTAGATAGTCAAAACAAATTTGTGCCTATGGTGCTTGCAGTTAGAAGGTTTGCTGGAGCGCATACCTTCGACAGAATTTCAGACTTGCTGTTTGCAATATTTCGTGAATATGGTCTTGACAAGAATCTGAGCAAAATTCGGGCAATTGTAACAGACAATGCTTCAAACTTCGTCAAAGCTTTTAAGGAGTTAGGAAAATCAAAGGAGCAAGAATCCAGCTCTGAGTTTGCAACCAGTGAGAGTGACCACTGATGAAGAAAGCATGGATTCCGAATCCGAAGAATTAGATGTTGTTGACGTTGGTAAGATCTTTGACAGGGTGAATGTGACTGATGTCGGGGAACCAGAATTGGGTTCTAGTGTCAATCCCAGAAGTGGTGCACAAGACCAAGATGAACTAGAAGCAGGGGTTAGAGGGACCTCTGATAGTTATTCTGATCTTCCCGACCGTATTGTTAACACAAATGATGACGATAGCGATATTTCTGAGCCCGAAGGGAATGATGGCAGATCGGACTCATTAGGTAATATAGGTATGTACTTACCTCCACACTTTCGCTGCTCTAGTCATACCCTGAACCTTTTGGCCACCACAGATGCCAAGTATGCTTCAAATACGGACGTGAGTTACACAAGAAATCTGCAGAGTGTCAAGAGCAAGTGTCAGGGCTTATGGAATTCCCTAAGCCACAGCTCAAAAAACAATGACCTATTGAAAGAGGTCTTCGAAAAAAAGCTGATAAGACCCAACGCAACAAGATGGAATTCTGAATACGATGCACTGAAAAGAATTCTTGAGTGTCACATGGCTGGAAAGCTCTCAGCAGTGTGTGATGTCTTGAAAAAACCAAGATTCAAAACAAGTGAGCTTGAATTTCTTGCTGAGTACGTCTCAGTCCTTGAGCCCATAGCAATCGCCCTAGATATGCTTCAGGGTGAGGAGAAAGCCTATTTCGGGACTGTTCTCCCAACTATCAAGTGCTTGGAAAGGAAGTTGGTGAAGTTGCACCAAAGTGTCAAACTCACAAGGGTCTTAACCCAGACGCTGCTCGAAGGACTTGGAAAAAGATTTCCGTTTCTCAGTGGATCTCCAGCGGTTCATTCGGACTACCATCTTGCTACGTGGTCATTGCCGTT
This sequence comes from Artemia sinica, assembly GCA_027921565.1. Classification (NCBI taxonomy): domain Eukaryota; kingdom Metazoa; phylum Arthropoda; class Branchiopoda; order Anostraca; family Artemiidae; genus Artemia; species Artemia sinica. The sequence continues at coordinate 40,938,266 of CM051272.1, read as the reverse complement.
TTTCAAGGACAAGTTTGGGAAAGAAGAACACAAGGAACTGGTGCTGGGTTTGATGACAGAGGAGGCCATAACAATGAAGCAGAAAATGGGTGCCACTAGTGAAAAAAGCAGTGGCATAGTTCTTGAGAGATCTCCTGAGGCTTTTTTTGACTTTTCGGACGACGAATCAGGAACAAGCACTCAGCAACCAACTGTGGCAAATACGGTCAAGATCGAGATTCTGAGATATCTCAGTGATTCCCGAAAGACTCTCTCGATCTTACAAGAGTACCCGGCAGTGAATTCAGTGTTTCGGAAGTATAATTGTATGCTTCCTACATCGGCCCCAGTTGAGCGTCTCTTTTCGAAAGGTGGCATTATAATGAGTCCAAGGCGTAATTCCTTGGCGGACGGAAGGTTTGAGAGCCTCGTTTTGTTGAAAGCCAATGAGAAATTCAAGGTTTTTCAGCAAAATATGGACGTAGTTTGAGAGTTCGTTTTACTGTTTTGATGGTTTCCTTTTCAACCTATTTTAATGTCACCTTTTGAAAAGCAGATGTCAGAATCAGCTCCTTTTGCGAAACTGTCTTTGAAGAATGGCACTGAGCGACTGACTATATATACCGTATGTGGTAAGACGATTTTCTGACTGAGTGAATCGCTGGAAGATCCGTTGAGAACGGGATATTTATTTCCGTTTCTTTCCAGCTTTTTTTTTTTACCTTAATGATGTTGATAATGCTGGAAAAGTAGAGTTGGAAAAAACACACCTTTTCAATTTGATTCTGTTTTTGTACTCGTTCTTTAATATAAGAAATGAAACGATTAAGTTAACCTGAGTGTCAGTGGCGTAAGTGTGTGATTGTTGTGCTGGAAAGAGCCTCCCATGGAAGGATTCCCTTTTTTTTTAGCTCAATAGTAATTTTAACATCATATAATTTGATTACTTGAAGTAGTACTTGAAGTACTACTTAAGTACTATTTCAGACTACTTATTACTTGAACTACTTAAGTACAATTTTGGTGGATTACTTGATACTTGATACTTAAGTAAAAAAATTGATAGTACTTGGTACTTGTTACTTAAGTAAAAATTTGGAGTACTTGTTACAGCACTGTCAGATAACATTCACAAAATCTAAGTACCAGAGTGAATAAATTCTTTATCAACAAACTTTGTCAGATATGATTGATAAAAATAGATATGTGATGATAAAACAGATAGATATGATTGAAGAAATAAATTCTTTATCAATATCATTTGACCGATAGGTTTGATTGGGTCAGAGTGAATAAATTTTTTATCATTGTATTTTGTCAGATATGATTGATAACATTGAGAAAATCTAAGCATCTGAGTGAATAAATTCTTTATCAATGTCTTTTGACAGATACGTTTGATAAGACTGACCATAACACTGACCAAATCTAAGTATCATAGTGAATAAATTCTATATCAATATTTTTTATCGGATACATCAGATAACATTCACAAAATCTAAGTACAAGAGTGAATAAATTTTTTTCTATCATTATCTTTATCGGATACAACGGATAAATTCTTTATCAACATGCTTTGTCAGATAGAATTCATAAAATTGAGTAAATCTAAGCATCAGAGTGAATAAATTCTTTATCAATGTCTTTTGACAGATACGTTTGATAACACTGACATAATTTAAGTATCAAATTGAACAAATTCTTTATTAACATTCTTTATCGATATCATTTGTCGGATAAGTCAGATAACAAGGACAAAATCTATATGTTAGAATGAATAAATTCTTTATCATCATTATCCGTTGTCGGACACGTCCTTATGAAAAACTTGTAAGTAAGTAACAAAACTCTTTCTTGAATTCACCTCTTGGATACACATTACAGAAATTTCATTCAAGAAATTAGGAAAAAATTGTAATTCCCAGGCTTCATTTGCATGCAACAGATGCCGAGAGTTCTGTGACTCATCCCTGCAATGAATTCTACGGGTTTTATGACTCCTCCCCAAAATGAATTCAGATGGTTTTAGGACTCATCCCCCTAGCCATAACTCCATTCAACCTTGAGCAAAGGTATAAGAGTTTGATGAAGTACTTCTCTACTTAAATACTACATTAATAGCTTCCAAGATGATAGGACTGTTTGACACAGAATTTATCGGTTTGAAAAAATCACCTTGTGGTGTTATATTTGAATGTGCATTTTTATTATTGTCTTTATAAGTCGAAGAAAAGACTTTTATCATTGTATAGTGAACTTTAATATACTTGAGCATGATAAGAGCTTGTGGAGTACTACATTACGTGGTATAAACAGACTGGGATTCTACGATAGAGTGATTACACCACTTAATAAAATTGGTCAGGAACTGAGAAATGTTCAGGAGGAAGTCAGTGAAATTTGCTGGTTTTTCGGGGTTGAAGCACTCTACGTAAAGGGTAATGCACCTAAAAATAAAGTTTTAATTCAAAAGTGTAACCCTAGGATTCCACCTTTCAATCTAGAAGAATTTAAGTGTCCTAAATTTGAAGGGGCTTATCACCTTCCTGAAGACGAGGTTAGGTTCTTCGCGCAGTGGATACCTAAGGACATACCTGATCGCGATAAGTGTATAAGAGACGGTAAAAACTATTCTATATCATGGGATCCTTGTTTCTGGATGTTTAAGAGTGAACTTTAAGTACTATTTTTATGTAAATATGTGTTTTTTCTCGAAAAATCTTTTAATATGTTTAGGCAATAAATATATTTAAGCTTAACCCGTCTTTATTCTTTAGAATAGTTCTATTCATTCATTAAATTATGAAGAAATTGTAAGTAAGTAACAATCTCTTTCTTGAATTCACCTCTTGGATAATCAATATGGAAATTTCATTTAAGAAATTATGAAAAATCGCAACTACGTTACAAACTCTTTATTGTTTTCACCTCTTGGATAAACAATACGGAAATTTCATTCCAGAAATTATGAAAAAACTGTAAGTAAGTAACAAACTCTTTCTTGAATTTGCCGTTTGAATGCACAATACAGAAATTTAATTCCGGAAATTATGAAAAAAATTGTAAACAAACTCTTTCTTGAATTCGCTTCCTGGACAGACAATACAGCAATTTCACTCAAGAAAGTATGAAACAAATTGTAATTAAGTAACAAACTCTTTCTTGATTTCTCCTCATGGATACACAATACAGACATTTCATTCAGGAAACTATAAAAAAATGTGAGTAAGTATCAAACTCTTTCTTGGATGCACCTCTCGAATACACAATATGGAAAATTCATTCAAGATACTATGAAAAAATTGTAAGTAAGTAAGTAAAAAACTCTTTCTTGAATTCGCCTCTTGGATGCACAATACAGAAATTTCATTCAAGAAATTATGAAAAAATTGTAAGTAAGTAACAAAGTCTTTCCTGAATTCACCTCTTGGATAAACACTACAGAAATTTCATTCAATGAATTATGAAAACATTGTAAATAAGTAACAAACTTCTTCTTGAATTCACCTCTTGGATACACATCAAAGACATCTCATTCAAGAAACTATGAAAGAATTGTAAGCAGCTAACAAACTCTTTCTTGAATTCAACTCTTGGATACACAATACAGAAATTTCGATCATGAAATCGTGAAAAAATTGTAAGTAAGTAACAAACTCATTCTCAGAGAGACATGCAAAAAGTTAGGTTAATTTAGGTTCACTTAGAGTGCTATTCCACTCTAAATGAACCTAAATTAACCTAACTTTTTGCATGTCTCTTTCACTATGAGTGTGTGTCTAAGTTGGTGTGCTGCCATCTATAACTAGTCTAACCTAAATTCAACGCAACTTGTGTCTGAGCAGGTGTGCTGCCATCTATAACAAAATGAAATATACTTGCGGCCGTACCAATCTTGCTCTATGCGTCACGATAAGTGAACCGAAATGAACCTAACTTTTTGCATGTCTCTCTCACTAGGCCCCTGAGGAAAATTCAAGAAAGAGTTTGTTACTTACATTTTTTTTCATAGTTTCTTGAATGAAATTTCTGTATTGTGTATTCAATAGGTGAATTCAAAAAAGTTTGTTACTTACTTACAATTCATTTCATAATTTCATGCATGAATGAGATTTCTGTATTGTGTATCCAAGAGGCGAATTCAAGAATGAGTTTGTTACTTACTTACAATTTTTTCACGATTTCATGATTGAAATTTCTGTATTGTGTATCCGAGAGGTGAATTCAAGAAAGAGTTTGTTACTTACTTACAATTTTTTCATGATTTCATGAATGAAATTTCTGTATTGTGTATCCAAGAGGTGAATTCAAGAAAGAGTTTGTTAGCAACTTACAATTTTTCATAGTTTCTTGAATGAGATGTCTCTAATGTGTATCCAAGAGGTGAATTCAAGAAGGAGTTTGTTACTTACTTACAATGTTTTCATAATTCCTTGAATGAAATTTCTGTAGTGTGCATCCACGAGGCGAATTCAAGAAAGAGTTTGTTGCTTACTTACTTACAATTTTTTCATGATATCTTGAATGGCATTTCCATATTGTGCATCCGAGAGGTGCATTCAAGAAAGAGGTTTGTTACTTACAATTTTTTTTTGATTTCTTGAATGAAATGTCTGTATTGTGTATCCATGAGGAGAAATCAAGAAAGAGTTTGTTACTTACTTACTTAAAATTTTTTCATAATTTCTTCAGTGAAATTACTATATTGTCTGTCCAGGAAGCGAATTCAAGAAAGAGTTTGTTTCAAAAATTTTCATAATTTCTGGAATTAATTTTCTGTATTGTGCATTCAAACGGCGAATTCAAGAAAGAGTTTGTTACTTACTTACAATTTTGTCATAATTTCTTGAATGAAATTTCCGTATTGTGTATCCAGGAGGTGAATTCAAGAAAGTTTGTTACTTACTTACAATTTTTTTATAATTTCATGAATGAAATTTCTGCATTTTGTATCCAAGACGTGGCTTCAAGAAACAGTTTGTTACTTACATGCAATTTTTCATAATTTCTTGAATGAAATTTCCGTATTGTGTATCCAAGAGGTGAAAATAATAAAGAGTTTGTTACTTACTTGCGATTTTTCATAATTTTTTGAATGAAATTTCCGCATCGTGTATCCAAGAGGTGACTTCAACAAAGAGTTTGTTACTTACTTACAATTTTTTTCATAATCCTTGAATGAAATTTCCGTATTGTGTATCCAAGAGGTGAAAGCAATAAGGAGTTTGTTACTTACTTACAAATTTTTTCATAATTTCTTGAATGAAATTTCCGTATTGTGTATCCAAGAGGTGAATTCAAGAAATAGCTTGTTACTTACTTACAATTTCTTCATAATTTAATGAATGAATAGAACTATTCCAAAGAATAAAGACGGGTTAAGCTTAAAGATATTTATTGCTTAAACATTATAAAAGATTTTTTGAAAAAAAAACAACACATATTTACATAAAAATAGTACTTAAAGTTCACTCTTAAACATCCAGAAACGAGGATCCCATGATATAGAATAGTTTTTACCGTCTCTTATACACTTATCGCGATCAGGTATCTCCTTAGGTATCCACTGCGCGAAGAACCTAACCTCGTCTTCAGGACGGTGATAAGCCCCTTTCAAATTTAGGACACTTAAATTCTTCTAGATTGAAAGGCTGAATCCTAGGGTCACACTTTTGTATTAAAACTTTATCTGTAGGTACATTACCCTTTACGTAGAGTGCTTCAACCCTGAAAAAGCTGCCAATTTCACTGACTTCCTCCTGAACATTTCTCAATTCCTGACCACTGTTATTAAGTGGTGTAATCACTCTATCATAGAAGCCCAGTCTGTTTATACGACGTGCTGTTGTACTCCACAACCTCTTATCATGCTCAAACATATTATAGTTCACTATCCAATGATAACAGTCAATTTCTTCGAGTTCCTTAGACAATAATAAAAATGCACATTCAAATATAACACCAAAGATGATTTTTTCAAACCCATAAATTCTGTGTCATACAGTCCTATGATCTTGGAAGCTATTAATGTAGTTGTTAAGTAGCGAAGTACTTAATCAAACTTTTATACCTTTGCTCAAGGTTGAATGGAGTTATGGCTAGGGGGATGAGTTCTAATACATCTGAATTCATTTTGGGGAGGAAGGGATGATGATGATAAAGAATTTATTCATTCTAACAAAAAGATTTTGTCAATGTTATCTAACGTATCCGACAAATGATATCGATAAAGAATGTTAATAAAGAATTTGTTCAATTTGATACTTAAATTATGTCAGTGTTATCAAACGTATCTGTCAAAAGACATTGATAAAGAATTTATTCACTCTGATGCTTAGATTTACTCAATTTTATGAATTCTATCTGACAAAGCATGTTGATAAAGAATTTATCCGTTGTATCCGATAAAGATAATGATAGAAAAAAATTTATTCACTCTTGTACTTAGATTTTGTGAATGTTATCTGATGTATCCGATAAAAAATATTGATATAGAATTTATTCACTATGATACTTAGATTTGGTCAGTGTTATCAAACGTATCTGTTGATCAGTGTTTTCAAACGTATCTGTAAAAAGACATTGATAAAGAATTTATTCACTCTGAGGCTTAGCTTTTCTCAATTTTATCAATCATATCAGACAAAAGACAATGATAAAGAATTTATTCACTCTGATACTATCAAACGTATCTGTCAAATGATATTGATAAAGAATTTATTCATTCTGATGCTTTTTCTCAACTTTATCCGTTGTATCCGATAAAGATGCTGATAGAAAAAATGTAATCATTCTGACACTTAGATTTTGTCAATGTTATCCCATGTATTTGAAAATAGATGTGGATAGAAAATTTATTCATTCTGACACTGTCAAATGATATTGATAATGAATTTATTTATTCTGATGCTTAGATTTTCTCAATTTTATCCGTTGTATCCGATAAAGATGCTGATAGAAAAAAAAATTATTCACTCTGATACTTAGATTTCGTCAATGTTATCCCATGTATCTGACAATAGATGTTGATAGAGAATTTACTCATTCTTATACTTAGATTTTCTCTATGCTAACCTATCTATCCGACATATGATGTATGCAAATTCCTTTTCTTATATCTCCGATGTTTTAATAGACATTCTAAACGTTTGATATGCTAGCATACACTAAAAATAATGAACAGATAACAATTTAATGCATAATATATTTTTAATGAAATAATGTCATGTAGAATGTTAATTAAAATAATATATTATGATACATTATTAATATCAATGATCAACTTTTGACATTTTGAATCTATTCCATAAAATAGTTCACAATCTTCTCTCTTGATATTGTAGCTATTGTCTTCTCTTAGCTCGTAATCAGTAGAATAATCATTACTCCATTTCGAGTCATACACAATTTTTACTGGTGTGTCACCGACAGGTTCAATATGCGTTTCATCTTTGGTATTATTTGGTTCATTGACTGTTTGATTGATGGTAGTAACGGTTGCTGGCACTTTGTTTTTTATCGATTCATCTTTATATTCCTTAGAGATATTTTCTATCAATGCCCTTTTTATTTTTCCGGCAATTTCACTGTCTATTAGAACATTATTTTTACACAGGTAACAGTTTCGGCACGTAGACAAAATGTGGCTTATGATATTAGTAGAAGAGTAGGCCTTTCTTTTCCTCTTTGTCTTCATTTGAATGCTAATACCCGAAAGCTGCCGATACGATTTAACACTGGGTAACATGTTACCACAAGCACTAGATAGAGGATGCCCCTCTTCATCAACTATTATTTTTATGTTGGCATTCTCTTTTAGTGCAATCATCTCCGGAGATCTCAATCTCGCATATCCACCATCATAAGAGTTTAATTTTTTTGGTAGTCAAAAGAAATTTAATTCCTTACTATCATGACAATGCACGCGAACGTTTCCGATAGTGCTACCACTTTTACTTATTTCATAGTTTAAATACTTCTCCTTGTCAGCATTCAATGCTGCAATAACAATATCATGTGAACACACTTTCTTAAAATGCTTCATCTTCACTTTTTAGAGATATTAGTTACGTGTTTATAGTTTCACTGCGTAAAAAATACTGATTTAATACATGCAATAAACTAGGTAGTGTCGATAACCGGCCATAGAGTACAAGTTGGAAAGCCTCATCGTGTCTTTGAGCAACCATAGAGTACGATTGGTAGAGCCGTAAGCATATTTCATGTCATTTTAAGAAACGTAAAAAAAAATTTGAATAATTTCGAAGTCCAAAAAAAATTCAATCCAAGAAAAAAAAGTGCTACTACAAACATTATTTTTCTAATAGTAAAAGTCATGACTAACATATCTATATCATTCTCATTTTGAGTTTCGAAAATATTAAATGTCCACTTTTATGTTTTTTGTATGTTTCATGTCATTCTAAGAGATGTAAAAAAAAAAGTTGAAAAAAATACTATGTTAAAAAAAGAAAAAGAAAGTTGAACAAAAAAAGTGCTACTACAAACATTATTTTTCTAATAGTAAAAGTCATGACTAACATATCTATATCATTCTCATTTTGAGTTTCGAAAATATTAAATGTGAATTTTTTATGTTTTAAGTATGTTTCATATCATTCTAAGAGATGTAAAAAAAAAAGTTGAAAACAATACCATGAAAAAAAAATGATAAAAAAAGTAAAAAAAAATTAAAATAAAGTATAAAAAATGGGGGGAGGGGCCCCTTGGAGGTTGGGGGTTTTGGACCTTTGGAGGTTCAGGTCCTTGGTGGTTAGGGTCATTGATGATTGCGATCCATGATGCTTCAAACCTATAATCACCTCACTACTTGATTTTTAAGGATTTCTAAGGATTGCTCTGAATTTCTTTCTTAAAATTCCTTTCTTGGCATTTACATATTTATTAGTATCAACTTTTTAGCATACTACAATGTTAGAATAAATTTTATATTGACAATACTGTTCAAATGGTACTTGTGTATTATACGGAACACATCCGAGAAGTGAATCTAGGTCAAGTCATAATGTCATCTTGTCATCGTTAATCATTTCCATAGATTTATGCCAATTGAATACCTTTTTTTGCAAATTCAGTTAGTTTACGCTATTGTTCTGAAACAATTCTGAGTGTACCATCCCATTCTTTAATTATCAGTAATGCATTCCTAAGCAAATTGAGTTAGTTTACACAAATGTTACAACTTTCAACTTAAACAATGCTGAGTGTAGCATCCTATTCTTTAATTAGCATCGACACATTCCTAAGCAAACCAGTCTTGACTAAAGACAATTGTCCAGAAAATAGGTGTTGGCTCAGAAACCAGTCTGGTTGCATTACACAATCTTGATAATGAAAATCACTCCTAATATTTGAATCCGATTACTAATCAAGTTACCGTATGTGGAACACCCTCTGTATCACCTCTCTCTGATTGGCCCAGAAAATAGGTGTTGGCCCAGAAAACTGTCTGCTAAGGCATATACCGGTCGTGATAATAGTTGAATTATGACTGAAATCTTACCGGCTTGACTGTCGAGTCAGAAACCTGTCTGCTAAGGCATATACCAGTCATGATAATAGTTGAATGACCGTGGTAACTCAATGTACCAATTAAACTGCACTGTATATTCATGCCTCTAATCAAGTTACCTTTTATGGAGTACCCTCCACTCTCTCTGATTGGCCCCAAAAAATGGGTGTTGCCTGAGAAACCCGTCTGGTAAGACATGTACCGTCTGTAGTAATAGGTGACTGCCCCCCCCTCGTGAATATGTGTAGGTGTGAAACTGCACACGTATCCATGCCTCAGGCTTGTAGGGTTGGTTGTATAGTTCATATAGCAATATAGCTTACTACTGTCACCATACATGAATAATTAAAATGAAATTTGCATATCAATTTTACTTTTTTTGGCCAAATGCCTTTTGCAAAATTTTGTTCTGACGTAACTTACGAATTAACTTACTTAGTGAACTTCTATATTCATATGTTTTTTTACGTATATTAGGGAGTTTGCTCCCTAGTCAATACCTCGCTCTTTACTCTAAAGTCAGAATTTTGTTCAAATAACAAACTCCTGAATCACAAAGGCCGGTTAATTAGAATAGATAGCTCTTTTTAAAGTACTAAAAAAACTTCAGCTTAAAGAGCGAGGTCTTGACTAGGGGGTGAGCTCCCTTAAATACGTAATAATTTCTGTTCGTTTTAAGTTTAATGTTGCTCCTTGCTTTCAGTTGAAAAAACTCGTTTTTTTTATATTTAATTTCTGATCGTTTTTAAATAATGATGGGAAATCCGGCAGCCCCTCATAGGAATGTCCCTTCCCCCAAGGAAACATCCTCCGTGGATAGATCCTCCCCCGTAACTTCTCCTCCGACACCCCCAGAAAAAAATCCCTCCCGAAAACGTCTGTATGCTTCCCATTAACCTATACTATATGCAAGCAATGGGTAAAGTTCATAACTTGCAGCCCTTTCCCTGGGAACTGTTGGGGATTAAGCCATCCTCAAGACATATTTATTAGATTTTCGACTATGCTGCACAAAATTGCTATCTCAAAATGTTGATTGGGTGACTTCAGGATAAAATGAGCGTGCGAGGGGGCCAAGTTGCCCCCCCCCCCAATTTTTTGGGTCACTTAAAAATGGCACTAGAACTTTCAATTTTCGTTAGAATGAGCCCTCTCACGATATTCTAGGACTATTAGATCTCTATGATCATCCATGGAAAAAAAGAAGAAAATAAATAAACACACATCCGTGATCTTTCTTCTGGCACAAAATTCAAAATTCCACATTTTTGCAGATAGGAGCTTGAAACTTCTATAGTAGGTTTCTATGATACGCTGAATCTGATGCTGTGACTTTAAAGTTCTATGACTTTTAGGGGTTGTTTTCCCCTTTTTTTGAAAATAATACAAATTATCCCAGGCACATAACTTTTGATGGGTAAGACTAAATGACTTGATGAAACTTGTATATTTGAAATCTGCATAAGAATCTGATTATTGTTTTATGTAACTATTGGTATCAAAATTCCGTTTTTTAGAGTTTCGGTTACTATTGAACCTTATTTACAGTTCGTTACCGCGAACTGTTTGGTTAGGTGTAGTTAGAATGTGCTAATTGGAAATTTTGTTTTCAAAGCCTTATTTTAAGTCAAAATATAAACAAAATTATGCCTGTCTTCCTAACATACTTTTTTGAAGATGAAAAGAGTAGAATTAAAATATATATAAAATATATAAAAATCAAATAAAATATCATCCAGGACAAACACCAAGCGAGAAAAAAAAAACTCTAGTGCAAAAAACAAAGAAGAAGAGTACAATCAATTTTGACCATAATTGTGCAAAACAGTTCCAAATTCTCTGGCAAAATAATCGGGTGTTTTTGTCGTTCCACATTCCTATCTTGAAATTTATTCACCAAAAGAAAATTTCCTGCTTAATGAAGAGACAAAAAGTTCAGAATATTTGTTGAGTAGTCATTGTATAAAGTGATGTACATTGAGTTTAATAGAGCCATTGAACTACGGTAGAGCAGATTCTTAGAAATTTGAGGGAAAATCTGCCAAAAATCTGTCAATGAACAAAAGAGTATATACTCCAAGATTTTCTTTTCTTTTGCATGAATGGTCGAAAAGAAACCCATCAGTTTCACTTAAATATTTGAATTACTAAATCACAGACCATTGTACAGTCATAATAAATACCCATTTGCCTGGCTATCTTGGTAGCACAATTGTGCTTCATTTTTCTATACATGCAAGGCAGCATCCAGCAGGCAGTGTTTCAGGGTTTAATCCCCCCCCTGAAATTTTTGTCCGACTCATAAAAACATAAGAAAATACATGTAAAAAAATTTGTTATGTGTTTTCTGCCCCCCCCCCCCCGCGAACGAAAATCTTGGATACGCCCTTGTCCATATATATATATATATATATATATATATATATATATATATATATATATATATATATATTATATATATATATATATATATATATATATATATATATATATATATATATAATATATATATATATATATATATATATATATATATATATATATATATATATATATATATATATATATATATATATATATATATATATATATATCTTTTCTCTATCAAATTAAGCTAAGAACGTGGAAATTTTTGTTAAGAAAGGGGGTGGACGAAGGGATGCCCACACTCAGCGTCCAAGCTTGTATACTAAACCATACCAATCGTTCCACCGCGTGTGGCATACTTCCACCATGTCGTGCTACTTTGTTTGTGTGTGTCACACTTCACACGCTTACGTAATGCGTGGCGCTCTTCTATCACGCGTGGTTGGTATAACCTGCTGTACATGATTTTAAAAAGGACAATTAAATTACTCTAAATTAAGGTAAGAAGTGACTATAGAAGACGACACAATCTTTCTGACATACTTCGACAGTGACGAAGCCAGAATCCTTAAATTACTTGGGATGAAGAGCAAGAGTTTCCATCTGTGGTGGCTTCGAAGGGCTCAATGTTGCAAGAAATGTTTTAGTAAAAACGTAAAAAAAAGGTAAAGGATGCGGCACTAGACTCTTACGGTCCAAACCGGCGGTGCTGATCTCCATCTCAAAGCCCCTCATCCAGAAAGTGCAATGGGGGGATGGGGGCAGCCATACTCTGCTTTCGCACATCCTTCCTATTTACCTTCCCCAGATTTCTCTATGTACCCATTTAGAGCTGGGTCGACTCTGGCTGAGCTTACAGAGTCAATGTAGTAGTAATAATAATATCAAATACTCTCTTATAATCATTGTAGTTATTTTTCACATGTCAAGGGTGCTGCGGTATCAACCTCATATCATTGCAGTTTAATACGGCATTACTTGTGTGTCAATCTTTTGTGTTGTCAAATAGGTTTAACTTGTTTCTTGTTGATGTATTTGCTGATTTAGTTTTTTAAATGCTTTTAATTGTGTCAGATTTGAATAGATGAACCTTACTTACAGTTAAATGAACCTTAGAATTGATCATTTCTGAGGTCGTACCGTTAAAATCCAAATTCAAAAGCAAATTTTAATTTTGTGTGCCATTTCTCCATATATGAAAATAAATGGGGAAGGGAGGGGAAATTTTTGACCACAGATTCCCCTCTATGGATTATCAATCCTGACGTGAGCAGTAGCTGCTAAACAAGGTGCTACGTGTTCAACTTCCTCGTACTGGTAACATAAGGGGAAATAAAAAAAAAGAATTCTGCACTACTTTTTTATAGCAATAAAACACGCCTTTGTAGATACTCATACGATTTTTCTACACCAGATGCGTATGTACGAGAAATCAAACAGATCGTGGTAACGAATTGTAAGTAAGGAGTGACTTGGACAAATATTAACAAAAATTCTAAGAAACAGCATTATGATAATGATTTCTTTATTAAGCAAAATTTTCTTTTCTTTTCTGTCTGTTTTACAGTTTTAAAATATTTTTTTAAATTTGTCTTATAATTACTGCATCGTCCCTTTTTCCTTTTTATCTTGCTTGGTGTGCGGTTGTCTGCATTCGTAGTTCATCTGCATCAGTTCAGGATGCTTCAAAATAAAGTGATGACAGTGCTGACTGGTGACATAAACGTTTTTCAGTAAGGCCCAAGTAAGATGAACTTAGTATACTACCCTTTTTTGGTCTATTAAAGTTTTTTTATGCTCTATTTATGTTTAAGTAGCCAAATGATTTGGTGTCCTTCGCCCGTTTTGCTTTAGCAGTTAGGCCTGTTGATTTGCAGCCTGCTATAAGTAGAGAGGACCCTATAACTCCCACCCCTCACCCCTGCTGCCACCTACAACTTTTTTACATAATTTATGCATGTTTTTATGTCTGTTCGTTGTCAGTGAAATGAAAAAACAGGATTTTTTTCACTTTGATGGATGTTTTTTTGGACGGTTATGAGTGTTGGTCAATTTATTTGATGTTTTTCATGGATGTCAACATCAATTTATGTCTGTTTTGTGGTTTTTGTCAGTGAGGATGAAAAAACAGGAATTTTCTCACTTTGATGGATGCTTTTTTGGACGGTTATGAGTGTTGGTCAATTTATTTGATTTTTTCATGGATGTCAACATCAATTTATGTCTGTTTTGTGGTTTTTGTCAGTGAGAATGAAAAAACAGGAATTTTCTCACTTTGATGGATGTTTTCTGGATTATTGAGTCTAATGGGGAACCGGGTCAATGACACTTCGTTCAAGATCAATTGATTTGTTGTTTGGCGAATGTTAAGAGTTTCCAGGAATAGGAAACAGTTAGATCACGTGTTTCCTTTTCAGCCAATCAGCGAGTCGGATACATCTGCCTTCTCAGCCAATCAGAGGGCTGGTTACATATTAGCGGCGGAGGGAATATGAGGAAAGAATTTTTGCTATAGTTTTATTAGTCTGTGAATAGAATTCAAAGGAGTGAGAAGAAGAACAGTTTCACTTTACTCATTTGGATATATATATATATTTGTGATGGCGATGAGTGGAATGTTTACCCTCTTAGAAGTTGATAGTGGAGTTGATGGTAATAATACAAGAGCGCCAAACATTGCGGTGGAAATCACTAGAGGATCGCGACTTTGTCTGGAATGGGATGAAGTATATGCAAGATATGTGATATCCTTGAGCAAATTTAAAATGGAGGATCAATTATGTTTTGCTGCAAAAGTTGATATAGCACATGTGAATAGACTTCAATGTGCTTTAAGTGCATTGGTGAAACATATCGAAGACAATAAACTCTATCACTAATTGTACATGCATAGTATTGTTGTTGTTGTTGTAATTATTCAATAAAATTGTTTCGAAATCGAAAATGTTCCCTTTCTTTTCTGGTTAGGGCTAACGAATCAGGGTCAGTCTAGAGTCAGCACTCAGAGTGAAAGGATTGAAAAATGAATAAATTTGAGAAAGAGAGAACTAGATCAAATCTAGTGTTTATGGAAAAAACATTTGATTTTGGATGACGATTTTCTCGAGTTATCTCTTCAACTCAGGATATTCTCTCGTCAGGGAACACTTGACAATATAATGAGGAGTGATTCTTCCCCATTGGACTATTGTATGAAAGTTTTAAAATGTGACTCAAGTGCTTATAGTTAATTTATTGATATATTAATTGGAACAAAGCAAAATCATATCGTGGATATACTTTTGAAAACATTGCCAATGGATTCAATGTAGATGGCTCCTCCTTTGAAAGAGGTAACGTCACAGAGTTACTCCTCTCCCCATTCCTCCACCTTGAATTTATCCATCGGCAGGAACGATCATTTTCGTTTTAGCTGTGAGTGAGTCAAGTGACATTGGAAACCAAAAAAATGTTCTATACATGTCCATTGTGCATGTACACTCTTGGCAGTTGGACTCAATGTGAGAATTGTACAATTATTGATGACTATAGTGAAAAGTATAAATTATGTAATCCTTGTAAATTACATAGAGGCTATGCAGTACAAATTAAAGGATGTAATTCATGTCTTGAGGAGGTGTGTGACTCGCAACCTAGAGGGCACCTGTGCTCCAATTGTCACTATGATAAATGTGATCAGTGGGAGAATACTTACCCCGCTATGATTGGAAAGAATCCCAAACGTGATTTTAGTTTATTTCTACGAGATTGGTATCGTCGTGGATTTAAATTATTCTGGGAAGAGGAATCTGGTCTACGATTCAACTGTTGGGGTAACAAGACAATTTGGTTTCTACGTCATCGTTGTGACGACACTGCCTACTATGACTATAAACCAAGTGATTTTTATTTGGCAGTTACCGAATGTGATTCACCATTTGAAAACACTGTATGTGATATTGCTTCAAATAGACAGATTGAAACTCGTGAATTTCATAATATGAATGCAAATAGTATCATTGACTATACAAAGAGATATGACAAGAGTGAAGTTACATTGTACTGTAGAAAATGTGACCCTGACTTTGCAGTCAATCAAGATCAATATACAGTGAATCCAAATGATTTACCGGCATTTGTGGTTCACGACAGTTGCCTATACATCGAAGAAGAAGAAATCTAAAGTGAAGATTTAAAGACATTGTTGTTATATATATGCATTTTATTAATAAACAAATTCACAAACATTTTTTAAGCACTTTACTCTTAGGGCACTGAAATCAATACTGTATAGGTCTGAGAGGATATTTTCCACTAGAAAGTCGTTCAGACGAGGATTGTCACTATAAATGTGGAGAAACTGCTTGTAAGTATAGCCGCGACATTGGAACACAAAATATAGTTGTGCATGGAAGCCACAGCTTTTAGTCGTTAGATCCTGAACCCTCTTCCTATTTTGAATAATAGTTTTACCACTGCTCTCAATATAGTTGCTGATGTGAGGTGTGTAGAATGTATAGGGTAGACCAAGAGGATCAAAAATTCAATCGTCTTCATTGTTTGAAAGATGCACAGCCAATGACCTGTCAGCACAGTCGACGGACTGCCATTAACAATAATCAAGGTATTGTTGACACTTTGAATTTTTCCAAGAAAGTCCGAGGGTAGACAATAGGATTTGTACTGGGACATGTAGGGGTCCATATTAAATACATTGATTATTTGACTGGTGTTCATGGCGCCAAGTCTAGTAGAACACCTGCCTTCGGGAGTGATTTCCCAATAGGTTTCATATTGATTTAGTGAGATTAGTGCAATACTCTCAGCCAATGGATCGGCAAATGTACACTCTAAACGCACACTCCCCGTACGTACTATACTCATATCCTGTGTGCCAGACAAATCCAGAACAATGATACCATGTGTTTTAGCAAACATATCTTCGGTTATACCATTTTCAAATAGTTGCGAATCATGATCTAGGGTTTGCATGGTCAACTCATACAATGTTCTATAGGATTTATCAAAAGATAGATTGTAGAGTGGGATACCGTTTACTTTGCACACAAGAGATGAAAGTCCAAACATCTCGAATTTATGTGGGCATTCAGTCCACGATCCTATTGCACTGGCGCTTTTTACAAATGCCAAAGCGAGTTTTGACGGAATTTCGCCATTGATAAAGGATGAATCGGTGAAGGTGCGTGAGCCCATGGCAATATGACGTTGATTGGTGATTGTATGAGGAACAAGTAGTTTAATATTATTTCCATTGGCTCTCAGTTTTTCCACTGCCAAAGCAACAGAACTCATGACCTGTTGTTTGCGTACATGAAGTATTGCCGAGGTGAGGGAGAGACTTACATCAGGATTGGCAGCAAGTTCTTTTCTCAATATGAAATTGGAGGGTGCAAGCGTCAGTTTTATATCCACTTTAACATTGGGCGGCAGCCATTGTGGTATATTAAATATTTCATGATATATTTTTCCAACTAGATGTAATTCACTAGTTGTAGCATTTTTAAGTGCATCTGTACTATCAGTATTAGTAATATATTCATATCCATTGGAGATGCCTCTCAATTCCTTTTATGACTTGGGTTTCATCAACATGAATTGCATATAGCTTGTTTAATTTGAGAGATTGTTGCTTGTGCTCACCAGCGTGCCATTGATGTAGACACTAATTTGACGAAATAAATTATGTAATATACAATTTTCATAGGATATTCCATCGGCCCGAATTGGCATTGTATTATCGGATTTCCGGACTTTCATTTGTAAATCTATAAATGTCGAAGACATGTCCATAAAGTAGTCTTCATTGGAATAAATTTGAAAGTGGATATTATCGGAGAGGGGTTGTTGTGGATAAATTGTTCATAGTATCCATGCTTGACACTCACATCAACATTTTCTGCATTGAATAGATTCAATGAGGCGGTGATTGAAGGTTGAGAATCCTTATGCGGTAGGTAGGACATCTTAGGAGAAGAAATCTAGTTTCGATCTAACAATTTTCTTCCTGGGGCTTCTTCTTCTGTTTACACTACGTGTCGGCTTTTTCCTTCTTTTCTTTGGACAAGAGGGATGATGTCTTTCGTTTCCGACCTGAGTGGAGACTGATGAGTGATGCATTGTTTCTTGACCTTTTTAAGCCTTTACCATTTTGTTTTAGTCTGCTCGCCAAGGGTTCGCGCACTGGACCTAAGATTTTCCGAAGCACTTTTTTTAAAATCCTTGCCAGAGCCCCAATCGTATAGTGTAGAGGATGCAAAATCTGTCGCAGCCGGTACAAGATATTTTCTAGCCAGTGGTAGTGAAGAGCAAAAGAGCTTAGCAAACCAACTGCCAAGACCGTAGCCAGACATTGACGAGCGACCTTTGTAATAGTCCATTCCATTGCCCTGTTGTCTTGGACCAAGAGTATTAACATAGCAGTCAATATCAGGACAAGTGAATACCACTTTTTTATTAGACATCTTGTTGAACGATGGGACGAAAATGGCATGTAATCACAGCCAAACCTTTTGAAATTGCTATGGGATCACCCAATTCGGTTCTTAGTGTTAACTGACAGAGTTCCAAATAGGAAGTGTTTACGGGAATATACTGAAGATGCTTTATATTGTAGTGGTGAATATGTTCTTGATTGGTTTTTCGTTCAAGAACTCGTAGGAGGGGAACATTTGAATTACCAACCCGAGATGTTTCCACAAATGAAGCGTAGAGAAATATACAAGTGTCTGTGGAGAAGGCAGGCGGTAGTCAGCAAAAATGAAATTAGTGTTTCCGGCACTTTTACCATTGATTATATTGAGCTTAAAGCCAAGAACATCCTTTAGATTATCATTGAGAATAACCTTTTCATCGGCAATAGGTGAACTAATGTAGATCTTACCCTCCTCCTTTGAATAGTTGAAATGAAAAGCTCCCTTTTTACGAGCGGAAATTCTTTTATTAATAGAACGACATAAATCATTCATACAGGTGAGTTCCTCGTAGGGTAATTCAATATATGGATAATTCATCCAATTGATTTTTTGAATTTGTTCTTGATCACTTGAGGATGGTGGTGGTGGCGGCCAATCATAGGGTCTAATTTTTATATCATATTTACGATCTTTTCTCAGGATGTCGTAGGTATTTTTGAGAATACAGTCGACAAGAGCCACTTCATACTTTCCGTCGTCGAATTTGATGGTGGGGGAGAGTTTCGTCCAAAAATCACTTGTTCTATTCAAGTCATTGTAGAGAGGATCGGAAACATTGGACATGAAAGTCACATAGAAATCATTGGGCATTGTCAATGTCTTCAGCACTGACCCAAGAATCAAAATCTGAGTTGTATCCTAGCCAGCGAACAAGCAACTGTCTCTTGCCCCTACGAGTACGACTCTTTAATATCTTTTCAATTTGATAAATTTCACTAGTGTTTCTAACTTTTTGCAGTTCATATTCATAAAAACCGCCGAGAATCTCATCATCTTTGGTGTCTCGCAGTCGATATGTCGTGGGCTCGGTGTCCAGGATTTTGGACACTTTAAAAAGTTCAGTGCTCCATAAATAATTCCCCTTTTCAAAAATATTGGTGGTTCTATTAATTCGAACAGTATCACCAACATTGAATTTCTTCTTCACATTTTTTTTCTTTTTCACCATTGGAGTATTGCTTTAGAAAAGCATCAAATGTATTTTCATTGCAGTGAACTTCCCAAGGGCTTGAGTTGGACAGAGATCGATGAGGTCGATGGTTGTATATCTCGCATGATTTTATCTAAATCATGAATAAAAGCCGGTGTATTTTTCAGGCTACAATATCTTGAAATTAATAGACGAATCGTTCTTATTAATCGTTCAGCCAATGCAGCCTTTATCGGGCTGTGACTATGATAAAGTGTTGTATTATATTTCAATAGAACCTTTTGCACATGGGGATTAACAAATTCACTGCCACGATCCGATTGAATTTTTCTATATGAATCCTGTTCAAGAATACTTTCAATGGCCTGAGCAACTTCAACACCTCTCTTTGATCGCAGTGGAATGGCATAGGCATAGCGACTAAAGACACTGATTGCCACCAGAATATATTTGTAGGGTGCATTGTGACGCCGTTGAACTGCGTCTAAAGTTAAAAGATCCGTTTGCATTATATGCAGAGGGAAAAAGGCTTTAGTTTGTCGATATTGTTTGCCGCGAAGCCTGTGATTCCGATGCAGTGTGTAACTCGGTTCATTCTCTAGATACTCTTTTGCTTTTTTCAATGTGGTGCCGGAGACAACTTTAGAAAGCGTTTTGGGAGAACTTAAACTTCCCGCTTCACCAATATTTTCATAGACACCTTTCAGAACTTCATCCATTTTGAACGCAAGCACGTAGTGTAATGTCCACTCCCCTTTTGCACACTGGAGGGTGAATCAATTCGTCTTCGCTTTTGACTAGCAGCCACAGGTGTTGTAAAATCATTGCTGCTGCTGCTACTGATAGTATTTTCAAATATTGAATCTTCTTCTTCTTTTTTAAATGGTGTTGGTGCTGGTGTTGCTGGAGGACTATATTCTCTTAGTTTCTTTAGAATTTGCTTATTACCAATAAGACTTTTGGGAAAGTTTGATGCACTTAGAAAGGTGTATAGATTATTTTCAAAAGATAAAAGTCCTTTACGATTCGTCACCATATCACAAATTAAATCGACTAGATTATAACTTTTTCCCTGAATTATAATTCGTTTCCCTGTGCTATCGACTTGAACTTGATGTTCATCAGCAGTTTCCAACATGAGATAAGTTAATACTCTTTTACTCTGTTCTCGATAGGTCACTGGCAATAGGTTTCCAATTTTGGATACAATTGAATTCAATTCCTTCTCCTTTGATTGCAGTGCTTCAGAATCTTGAGGAGATGTTTCCTGTTTAGAGGGATCGGTAACAGTGGCGGCGACGGTGGGTCTCTCACGATAAGGTTTATGTTTGTCCACACGTCGCAATGCATCTTGAAGTAAAAGCAGTTTTTTGTCATCGGCAATATTCTCATCATTAATGAATTTGCTTAGATTGTCTTCAAAATGTTCGACGGGCGAGAGGACAAGTTCAAATGGTGTCAATTTATAGGGTTTAGCCATTCTCTAGAGAAAACTGTTTACAAGTCCTGCAATTATTGGCAGTAAAAGTGTGAAAAAGCTACCGCCCGCTTGAAGGAGCCGTTTTCTTTTAAAAATTTTCCCCTTGTTTTTACAAGCCAAGGCGCGTACAGTGGAACGATGTTGCTTTGTCTGTTGTCTAACACCTTCTGGCAGTTGAACATTGCCCTCAGTTAAATTTAAACAAAGTTCAGATATTAGATTAATGAAATCATTGTCAACACCATGTTTGAGTATGGCCTTCCTAAGCAAGGGTTTTGAAGTGCTTAAAACGGAAAATAAATGCCGTTGTTCGTGTAGTTTCTTCAGTGTCATAACGCCAACTAATAGCCTTTTCTACTGTTCACCGGAAGATATACTGTAATTTCATTGTTGAAAATGTCGGTGACTACACGTAGATCCTCGGGTGTGCTCTGATTAAGATCCAGCAAAATGTAACCGTAGGGTTTATTAGTCGCCTGAGTGTACGCTGACAACAGAAATTTAGGGGCGCCGGGGTATATCTGTTTATTGAGAGTTATGAGCGAGCTAGAATCACGAACAACTCGATAGATAATATAGATAGTGCAATTCAAAGCAAGGGTTCGCATACATTTGCTCTGATGAAACAGATTGTGTAGAACTAGGGTTATGGAAATGTGTTCATGGTGAGAGCGAACAGTGAACAGTTGTAGCATTTCCTGTGAGAACTGTTCAATGGATTCAGCCAAATCATCAATAATCAACCAAGAGTTCGATTCAATACTATTGAAAACATCAAGTCCCCGTATGAATTGTATTGGTATGGTTGTGGCAATTGCTTTTATTTGATCATAGGACTCCTGCAAATACTATAGCAATAGTAGATTTTTTTCGGCTTTTCCAAAAACATTTTATCGCAATTTTTAATTATTTTAGTTAAGAGTGTTGTTTTCCCCGACATTGAGGGCCCACACAGAAACGACCTGAAGGGTGTTTTAAATTGATACATGCTGCTGCTGCTGCTCTGCTGTTGACAACAGTTGGACTACAACTAACTGTAAATCATACGTGTCCAATGAATAAGTAGTAGCAATAATTTTCCCATAGATCTATCTAGTTCGTTAACAAGAGTAACAACAAAAAAAACAATATTTCATGTCAGCATTTATTTCGGTAACATGAAAACAAACATTTGTTCAACGTAAACTGCAATTGACAACGATATGAATAACACTTGTTCAACAAGAACAGTTGACAACAATATTTCATGGCAGCATTTATTTCGACACTGCATGAAAACTCTATTTGATCAACATGAACTGCAATTGACAACGATAAAAATGACACTTTATGTACAACATAAATAAAAAACACTTTTTTTGTCCATGAAGAGCAACACTTATTGTCTTTAAAAACACTTTTTGTCCATCATCAACACTTTTCTGTACAACACTTATTGTCTTTAAACACTTTTCTATACAACTACAAGAGCACTTGAAAACAACACTTGAAAAAAAAAACACTTGAAAATTGAACTAGCACAGTTGAACATTATGAATTTAAAAGTGGGTCCCCCCTCCAGGGCCGCGGGGCCGAAGCCGGCTGGGAGGACCCCACCCCACCCCGGGACGCGGACCAGGCGGCTGCGCTCGGACCCCCCCCCCCCGGGAGCCGGCCGCGGGAAGGGCCCCCCACCCCCCGGGAACCGCGGTGGAAAAACAGTACAACAGTTGTCGTCACTGCTGCTGCTACAGGTTAGTTGAGGTTGGGTTAGTGGTGGTTAAGGTGGTTAGTTGAGGTTGAGTTAGTTGAGGTGGTTAGTTAATTTATGAACGGGTTGGAGCATTAATTTATGAAGGGTTAGTGGTGGTTAGTGGTTGGTTAGTCAGGTTAGGTTAATTTATCCAGACCAAGTTGATTGCGATAGTCTATGCATTCAACTCGGTCTGAAATACGGTAGTGGCCATGAGGCAGGACACTCACACCATTCTCGAGCACATAGACTTTGTCAGATATACATGACATTGCATTCTTTTCCACTCTCACAGTATAATTTCTATACTGTAGAGAGCGAATTGCAAGCACTTGTGCTCTCGGCACTAGGCTACTTTCTACACAGTCTCTGTACACGCTCATGTTGAAATTGCTCTTTACAAAATGTGTAGGCACCCCTTTACACGCCTTCTTTTCATCCCCACTATGAGTTTTAACGCAATAAACTTTAGGACCCGGGAACACCCCCTGGATATCAAATCACTCCCCGTCTCTGATTTTAACATTAATAGTTGGTTGGGGGCTTGACGTTTCACCAACTCGGGGTAGAGTGATGGATTCCAGTTGGTGAAATCCATCCGCGAGCTGATGTGTTCCCCCTTTTCTAGATCACCCAATAAATCTTCGGTCCCATTTACCTTTAACAGCAGAGAATCTGTATCCCCATAGTAAACTTGAACCTCCCCCTCCCGTGGCCATTGCACCTTGCACACATTGTAAAAAAACGACAACATGAGCTTTTTGGAAATTTCCAGTACTGAACTGCCGCCCGCTATATTCTTGTTCAGTACCACATTTCGCTTTCGCCTGTGTAGAAGAACCATGCCAGTCTCTATGCTCGTGAACGATGTAAAATTGGGATCGGCAATAATTCGTGCACACTCTAGAGGGTCAGTCACGACGTCGCAGCGAGATCTGTTACGTACGCTTTCACACATTTTGCCAAACGCTGAATTTAGGATGAGTTTGTACATTTCCTTCTCCACCTTTGAGTTTGCCCTAGAGCGTTTATCGACAAAAGTGTCGATAAACGTCTTTAAATATGGTCGCTGATTGAACTGCAGGACCCTGTGTATTTTGGTGATTTTGAAACCATTGTTCACCATCCAGTGCAAAAGCACATGGTGAACAACGATATTCTCCTTAGGGTCCAAATCAGCAATCAGTTTTTGCTTAGAGGGAGTCCAGTGCATCCCCATATCCTCAACCAATGATCGATTGTAGGGGCTCAATGAGTCCCTGCTCACGGGTCGATTGATACAGGGAAAAACAAAATCTTTGACGGAGTCGTGAAGCGCCAGAGGAATGTGACCGTCAATTTCAAAGAACCATCCTTGTGGCCCATTGTCCTCGACGGTGGTAATGTCGGGGAACTCACAAGGATTCTCAAGCCATTGATAGTTCCCACACGGCAAAGAGTAGTGAGACATTGCCGAGGGGTACAATGAGTTCATGTCCAAGAACACTGCATTTGACTTTGCACCTGCTGTTTTGTCCGCTCGGATCGGTTGACAAGACGCAGTCCCCATGAAAAACATACCCTCCCCTCATTGAACGCTCTACAAAAAGGTGCTGATCTACATCTGTGATTAGGCCTATTTCCTCCCTACTAATTTTTAAAATCAAATCCATCACCAAATGGGGTGTGGAAAAATAGTAGCCTATATCTAACCCGAACTCTGAATAGATTTGGTCTGTGTTCTTACAGACTATATCCAACAGAGTTAAAACGTCACTGGCCAAGTACAGTCTACAATAATCCCACCCATTTTTACAATTCCCCTTAGCCCACACCTTCTTGGCAAACTCATACTCCTCGGCTGTGCATTCACTGCTGGTCAGTGAATTGTAAAAAGCTTCAATTGGAGGTAGTTTCACCTCGCTTAAGCGAGCGCCAGAATAGTAATAGTCGTATGCATATACACCTTTGCAGGTCAATAGGTCATACATTTCACTGTCTGGAAAGTGCTGTTTAAGCAAGGGAAAGCTATCAAAATTGTCACTTTTTTGCACTTGAATCAATTGACTCAATGCCTTGGGAAAAAAACTAAAGGAATCTAAAAACCTGATTTTATTCCAACACGTATGCCCATTATCCACTGCCTGCCATTTCAGCTCGAGAAGCAACAACTTCTCGGCCGATGTGGGAATAATGCTATAGGTAAATGAACTGTTTACCCATGGACTATCTACTCCCCCTCCCTCCCTGTGCATACGTGCCAGTGCCGGTAAAATAAATTTTAAATCGTAATTTGAGTTGTGAATAAAAACAGGGATAAAAAACTGTTGGCTAACATTTAAGTTACACGATTGATGCGCAACCCTTCTAAAGTTACTACCCCCCGAGGATATTTCCTGCCACAAGTGATTATGATCTCTGACTTTCCCCCTCCCACCGGGGAGTCCACGGATCTTTTCCCTTTAGTCCCCTTATCCCCCTCTACAAACTCCCCCTTACAAACCCAACATATTTTTTGATTTTTAATCGCGAGATGATCCTCTGCAGACGAAACCATTGGGTAATGGGTATTTCTCAAACGAAAAATAGCACCATTAGCTGTGCCAATTAGTTTAGTCAGTGCCTTGACCATACACTCCTCCTCATCCAACGTTTCTACTATTTCTAACAACCGCATGGTGTTAGAACTGTCTCTTTGCGCATGAGCATAGGACACTGCAATAGCCTGGTGTTCTTTGACTCGGTTTGGAAATTGGTGATCGTTCACCTCCACCAGCTTAGCTTCACAGTCCAAAGATATTTTGTTGCACTGGAGGAGGGTATTCTGGAAATTTTTGAAGCGTAAAATAGCCCTATCCCCTGAAACCGTTTCCACTGTCTGGTACCCATGCCGGCTGCAATGCCTCATGTGATTTTGCAACTTTAATTCAGTCCAAAATCAAGAGAGGCATGTTGGACAGTAGAAACGTGTCCCCCGCCCCTTTTTACCCTCCCCCAGAACTCTACTGATGTCTGTGATAGGGTTAAAATGGCCAATTGCATTCGGTTTACTAGGTGGTGTATACAACAACCAAACCCAGTGTCTGACCAAATCAATTGACGGGCCCCTTACAGGGAAGACCACCCCCTTCTTTTTTAAACGAACCTCATCTTCAAATTCAGTTTCATACTGAACCACAGTAACGCCGATATTTAAATGGGCATTAGCCCTTTCAAAAATATCAATGGATCTTAGCGCTACTGGGTATTTTCCTTCTAAACAAGAGAAATCCACAATGAGGAAATTGGACCCGTCCTTCCCATGTACAGCCCAATCGTCTAAATACAGCCCAATACGTCATGTACAGCCCTATCTTGGTAGCGTCATCTGCTAGAGGCTGAAATGCTGATATGAGGAAAGCATACTTGAAACATTTTTGATGTGTTTCAAAACAGATCTTCTGGACACCACGACAACCTACTAATCTGGATTATATTTTAAAACTGTATCCCTATCATATCCCTCACCTGCCCCCCCTCTTAAAATAAAATCTTTCTTAAATTTACAAATATTCATACTTAAATTTTCAATAAATAAAACTACAGACCAACTACCGTTTTCGTTAAAGTCCTCAAGATACGCTATAATTTGACCTACCCACTCCGAAAAAACACCCTCAAAATTTTCTAAATTCGAATAAATCAAACGCATCTCGGAATGTACATAATGATAATAAACTTCGCTTTCTCCCCCATTTAAATAGAATACCTTTAAAACAATAGAAACCTTAATTGAATCCCTCCCCCACAATTGAATTTGGTTCTCCAGCAGTGCACGAATTTTATCTACATAGTCATGCACAATTTCTACGGGATCAAACACAAATTTTCCCCCCATAAGTGAATTAAACGGGTCCCCAAAAGTCGCAGTGTAAACAACTATTGCATGGGGGGTAATGAATTGGTCATTACCCCCCTCCCCCTCTTGTATATCATCAACACTTTCTCCTCCAAGTTGTTCAACAATATTTGGGGTATGCGAATGTTCCACTTCAGTTGTTTGAAGTGGAAGTAGGTAATCAGTGGGGGCTAGAGGAGGATTCCCTGTTAAATCGTCTAAAATTAATATGGTGTTTGGACTTAGCAATGGCATGTCCCCCTCTGAACTAGGAACATTACCTTGCTCAACTGTGCTAGGTTCTACATTGAAATAATTACTTAGAAAATTATTAATATTAAAAGGTATTTCATCGGAATTAACAATACCATCCCATTCATTGATATGTGAATTGTCCTGAATGACATGAAACTTCCCTAGACGCGAGTTCTTCCCCTCCTTCACCAGCTGATGAGGACGATGATGATGATGAATAAGGGACCAATGCTCCAACCTATAAATGAAAAAAATAGCTTATTTTCAAAGTGTTCAAATCATCCTACTGTTTCTAAAATTGGGTATATTATTTAAAACGCGCTTAGTAGTAGTAGCAGTATGCGCATAGTAGCATTTGGTTAATTCAACTGAAAGTTCCAATTTCCAACTTAGTATAAGATATTTACAATCTAAAACGTCGCTTTACATAGAAGGCGGCAATTTGATTTTGTTAAAAAAAATAGCTTATTTTCAAAGTGTTCAAATCAGCCCTACTGTTTTTTTTTTATGATTAGAGACCATTGCGGTGCTTCCCGCAGCGCTTCCCACGGCGCTTCAAGCAGCACTTCCCACAGCACTTCTCGGGCCCAGCGGCGCTTCCTGACCCCACCGCGTGGCTCCCAGCCCCTCGCAGCGCTTCCCGCGGCGCTTTCCCGGCCCGCAGCGCTTCCCGTGGCGGTTCTCGGGCACATAGCGCTCCCCACCGGTTAGTATAAGATATTTACAATCTAAAACGCATGACATAGAAGGCAATTTGATTTTGTTCAAACAATCACTCCAAATAAAATTTCATATTAATATCCCATATCTGCTCTGAAAGAAAAAACATGATTTGAAATGGATAGCCATCTCTGTCATGATACACAACTCATTCCGATAGAAAGTTGTTTTTATAATATTTGTAGAGGCAAGGTGAACCATTCGTTAATAAAGCAGTTTATAACGCAAAGGATTTTGCTACTTATTATGAGCGGGATATAGTGCATTTTTTTGGCTTCACTAATCTAATTTAACAGGGTGAATGCATGCACTTGACATGATTCAAAAGGGAGAACATTATATTTCCTTTGGGGAGAAAAAATCTTTCAATATCTCTGAGATACACATTTACTGTGTTCGAAAATGGTGAAAAGAAAAGGCCTAAAAAAGTTGGAAGAAATAGGTAGATATTTCTATAACTAAAGGTAAAAATGCTTACATTTGCAAATTCCGTCTGGGCTTGGGTGTCGGATGGATCTGACATAGCATGATGGAGGGTAACCTCCTGACCTAGCGTTGATGGGGTAGCTATTAGAGGTCCAAGGAGAGTGGATGGGCAAGCGATGTCACAATCCAGCGCAGATTGGGCTGCGGCTTGGGCAGGCAACACTTGTTTAGGAGGCTTCGGCCAGCGACCATATTGTATGACTGTCGCCTTCGCAGGGGCCACATTATTACCCCTTGCTCTCTTACTTGGTGGCGGTGACGGGCATTCTTCACAATTTGCCTTAAAGAAGAGAAAAAAGTTAGTATCGAAATAATTTCCCCCCTTTTTTAAAGAAGGAAAATTAGTATCACCATTCACACTAGCCATAATTTTGTCTAGAAAAGCATTTATCACTAAGAAAGCCCCCCTACGCCAGCATTTTCAGTAAAGCAAAAAATAAAAATATACTAAACTCAGAAATCAAATGCTATTTTAATTAATTAAAAAAGCTTATTCATAGACATTCCAGCCCCCCCTTACTTTTCATGCAAAGAAAACACTTTGTTTTCATTTTACAACAATGGTGATAGAATTGAGGCATGTCCCCCCCCCTTTCACCAATGTCCTAAATATATTGTTAGTAATTATTTTTGGAAATAATTCCGTTTCACCGGTTCTCCAAATACAGGTTACGAATCCACAAGCTTAATAAACAGCAATCTCTTTTTGCTTAAAACTGCTTTAATTTGAGAAAGAGAGAAACAAATCCTTTTTATCATTGAAACCTTTTGGATAAGTCGCTAACGTTAAGGATTAACAAGCAGGAAGTGCAATTGTGGGGTGTCAGCTGTTTAAATCATTGCGGAAAAATGTTTTTAAGTCAAGTAAGCGGCGGTGGCTTAAATGGAAACGGTTTATTAATAGCTAAGGGATAGACAGAAGTTGAATGTCACTTTTTGATAGGCTTAAAGAAAGAATAAATTTATCGAAAAAGGAGGAATATTTCTATTGCGAGAATTATACCTGTAAAAACAGTGGGGGAGGGGTTAGGTTTATGTGGTAAAAAGAACATATTTTATGTTTTCTAGTGAGTATAAGGATTGCACGGTGGTTAGGTTTGTGGGGGAGGGGGTACTTGCTTAAATATACTAGAGGGTGACCAAGGAAAATAATTTTATTTTGAAAATAAAAAATGAAAATGTACTC